>CM023948.1:10874201-10898485 GCA_013407115.1 Glycine latifolia | reverse complement strand
TTTTAATTCATCCATGATTGTTTAAGTTGATGTTTTTATTTTTACATCTTAATGTCTGCAAAAAAATTAGCCCGAATTAGGTATACGATATGTCTTTCAAACGGTCATAGCCTAAATTAGGTGTACGATATGTTCTTCAAACAGTCATAACTTTTGATAGAAATGTCCGATAGAGGCGTACGATATGTCAAAACGCTCAAAATTCAGAGAAGTAATTAAAAAAATAAATATCATTAAATTAACTAATTAAATAATTAAAAAAGTAGACAAAAAGGAAATTTTTGGATGATTGAATCTTAAATCCTAATTTTAAAGCACTTAGAAGGGTTTTTTGGAAAAAATAGTTGACCAAATCCCTTTTGGGATTTGTCCAAGCCTTCTCCTCTCAATTTCGAGCATCTGGCCACCAGTTTCGTCTCAATCGGACATTCCAGTCAAAAGTTATGACTGTTCGAAGTTCGCTCAATACTGCGCATCCCTGACACGTGTCACAATCAGGTGAAACACGCCCAATCTAGGCGTGTTTGAGTGCACCAAATGTCAAATTTGTTTCCCCCCAACCCCAAATGTTAAATTAGTTATTTAATTTATATTATTTGTAATTTTTTGCCTATAATTATTGTTTGTGTACATATGTGAATGCTATGATTTTCATCGGAGATCATTTTCCACTCCTGCAACACTGTTCGTAGGGATAGATGTTCAACATACGTTCTTAGAAATCTTGAATTCTTTTCTATTCTTATCTCAAATAAAATATATTACAGACTTTCATGTTGTCTAAGGCAAAAGTTGCAAAAACTAGTAAAATTGTACGTGTAAAGAAATCAATGCATACTAATAACTTCCTTAATAAGTACTAAATTAGTTTTTTTTTTCTATTAAAACTACCTATCCAAAATATACTGTTCATCCTGTAAATTTAGATTTAAAATTAATTAACTGTTGTAGGTTAATTAAAATTTTCAACTTAATGTTGTTTTCTAAACATTCTTGCCCTCCACTCGCAACATCCTAAGATATACCTCAAAATAAACTAAAATACACATATTTATGATTAAAATATTTTTCGTACTTATAAAATTATAAGAATTTGATTATTGTCCTTATAATTATTTTTTTTCGATTATTGACCTTGTAATTTTTTTTTGTCCTTCTAAAATCAAAACATGAAAATATATCCAAAGTATGTGTCTAGTGCACGTGGACGCTGAAGAGTTGCTTGTCGAAGACAAGTTTCTCTTAGATTTGGATCTATTGAGTACGCTAGATTTGAATCTAGAGCTTGCGAAAGAGCACTACAACATCGTCATCACAACAAAGAGTGGATTTTTGAGTTCGCCATCTCACATTCCTATTTGTAGGGATATCAACATTGCTAGTTGTTGCTGCATGGTCACTACAAGTCGCAAGATCCACTCCATCCATCAGTGCGCCAAGGCTAGGTACCTCACTCTCTGCATCCAAAGGGAACAATCAATTTAGAGGTGAAGTGACGGATCACCGACGTAGCCATGCTCACTAGTAACTTTTTTCAGTCATTCCTAAATCAACATACCGTGAGAAGAAAGAACTTTGCGTGGGATCGAAGCAGAAACATAGGATTCGTCATGTTTTGAATGGTAAGTATACCGGTTAAGTATTCATGCAAAACGAGAATACGTGTATGTGGACACTTGGTGTGACATACCCTAGGAACAGTGACCAAAGTGACACTGTTTACAAAAAAAATAACCAGAATGTCACGTGAACAATACTAATTCCCAGAGTGCCATGCGTCATAATTCGCTACGCATCCCAGCGAACTACGTCAGCTGATGTGGCATCAATCTAGTGACCACGTATTTTGCTATAGGTGCCAGCGAAATATGTGGTCAAAGTGTCAGTGACCATGGGCAGGACACGTGTCAGCTCCAACGTATTTCGCTGAGGGGCACAACGAAATACGTGGAATACTGACACAACATGACCTGTGACATCTCCCTACTAATTCGCTGAGGGGCATAGCGAAATAGGTATAGTAGTTTGCTACCCAGTCCAATGAACTTGGTGCTATAAAACCACACCCCCCTCCATTTATCACCACACACACGTTCTTCCTCCCTCCATTTATCACAACACACACGTTCTTCACTTGTGCTCTATTATTTTTCGTTTCAATTTCTGCAAAATGAGTAGTAATAGAAATGGTTTAATCACCATTGTATATTATAATGGGAGGAGATATTTTGGACAGAATGGTCAAGTATTTGAAGGATAAAGTAAAATGTTTCGTATGCCCCCAGGATGCAGCTATCATGATCTGATGAAAATGATTTACAAGAAGTTGAGATTACAACATGGTCAATCTGTCTCTTGATTGACTGCTAGATGTGCATCAGACAACCCGGTGTAGGGGTTGCTATGAATATTGTAGATGTGACGATGTAGCCTTAGTTACAGACGCATGGACATTCGACGGAGGAGACCCCGTATTTATCGAATTGTATGCAAAATTAAATTGTGGTGAACAATCAAGCAGTCAACATTTTGTCCGACCCATTGGCTCCATTGACATTAACAGAGAGCCGGTGGTGAATCCGGTAGATAGAAATGTATCCCCATCACCACCACCAACCCAACAAATTGATTATGAAGATAGGGATATATCACCCCCCCCAACCACTACCAACTCAACCAATGGAGACTGAAATGGTGCCGGCCTATAACCCAGCTTGGCCTATGGATAGTTCTGAGAAAGAGGTGGACGAAGGTCTTGCTCCAGACAGTGACTCATCGGATATAGACGTTGATGGCGGTTTCGATCGTGCTCTTCCAATTCCTTCTCTGAGCATTGTCAGAATGCAGGACCCGACTCCGGTTCCACGTATGGATGCATAACGGTGTGTCAGTCAGTAGTGCTAAAATTATTGTGTGTTTAACAGAACAATGTGTTGAATGTCTCATTATACAGGAGAGGACAATGTACCATTTTGGTCTAACATAAGCCATTACCGAATATTAATTGGACATACCCAGATGAGGAGTTAGATGACATGCAAGGAGTGCAAATACCTAACTGGAAGATAGGTCAAGAGCTATATAAGGACTAGGTGTTTGAGAGCAAGCAGGATGTTCAAATTGCAATAAAACAGTACTGTATGGCCGAGCATCGCACAACCATAGTAGAAAAAAGTGATAGGAAAAAGCTTATAATGGTTTGTGAAAATCATAATGACGGTTGTCCATGGAGGATGAGGGTATACCAAAAAAAGGGTGACACTAAATGAGTGGTAGGCATATGGAAAAACCAACACACACGCATGTGTTAGCCATAATCTTTCTCAAGATCACAAGCAGCTTGACTCCAATTTCATATGTTTGTTGATCTTAGGTATTTAAATTAACTTATATTGGACTCCAAATGTTGCTGAAAAATTTATTAATGTATTATTGTTTGACGAAATGCAGAAATGATTAGGGAGGACCCCAGTGTTAAAATTGGGTTAATTCGGGAAAGGATAGGAACAATTCTCGGATTTCATATATCATACAGGAAGGCATGGAAGGCAAAACAAAAGGCTATTGTCAAGGTTTTCGGGGATTGGGATGAGTCTTATGCGTTCATGCCAAGATGGTTGGGTTACATGTTAAATTTTGCTCAAGGATCTACCTATAAGCTGAATTTGAATGATCATTTTATTGATGGGCAACTCGATGGAAGTGCTAAGGTCTTCAAGAGGGTGTTTTGGACATTCAAACAGTGTTGTGATGTTTTTAATTATTGCAAACCCGTTATTAGCATCGACGGTACCCATTTGTATGGGAAATACCGGGGAACATTGCTCATTGCAACATCAATTGACGGTAACAATTACGTCCTTCCAATTGCATTTGCGATTATTTCCGGGGAGAATATTGACAACTGGTCATGTTTTTTGGCACTAATTCAGATTTATGTTATGCAGAAAGAGGGAATCTGTCTTATTTCAGATCGACATGCGGGCATACTGACGGTGGTGAACAATGTCGAACTAGGATGGCAACAACCCAATGCATACCATGTTTATTTCATTCGCTATTTGGGGAGTAATTTTAATCACATGTTCAAGAATGTCATGTTGAAAAAACAGTTGAAGAAGTTAGGTATGTCTGCCCATACTTTAATGTGATTACATCCACTTATACACTGATATTATGTCCTGATATTTACCTCATGTTTGTATATGCAGATTATACATCACGCTTAGATTTCGATGCTGGATCAGAAAAATTTAAAGAAACAAGGCCTCAAATAGCCGCATGGATTGATAATATCCCGAAGGAGAAGTGGAGTATAGCTTATGATGAAGAGGGAAAAAGGTTTGGTCATATGACAACCAATCTTTTAGAGTGTTTTAACAAGGTCCTTAAAGGCGCCAGAAACCTTCCTATTACTTCACTTGTACGGTTCACATACGCTCAACTAGTAGTATACTTTTTGCAACATGGTTAGGAGGCCCGTGAGGAGATGGCGAGAGGTAATCATTTCTCCAAATTAGCGTGGCAAAAATATTTGAGGATGGATGATAAATCCGTGACACATTATGTAACTTCTTACGACACACTGAACACAAGATTTTAGGTACAAGAGTCGTACAACATACGGACTCATCGGGGTGGTAAGACATGGTCGGTCTCGTTATCTAAACAAAATTGTCAATGTGGTGAGTTTACTGCCTTCAGGTTCCTGTGTAGTCATGTTATTGTAGCATGCCAAGCAAACAATTATTGAGGGAGCGTTTCAAGGCACTCGAGGTCTTGGTGTTCGACGACGCTCAGAAGCTCTTTTGGGTACATATTGTATCAGCGGGGGCATTGTTGCCAATAGAAAGGAAACATAGGATTTCTTGCCAAATCATAGAAAAAATTCTTCCATGTAATCAGCCTTATTGTTACTTTAAAATAATCGATTTTAAAATTTTGTTAGAAGAGGTAAAGGTGCGAAAGAGAGGATGTTTTGGTATCCGAATGAACGATATCCACCGAGCCTTGTACTACAAACGACTACAAATGTTGTGTAGAAAGAGCTCGGGCGTTGTCGGCCCAAAGCTAGGCAAGCAAAGAGTATAGAATGCTTGCATGGCCACCCACCCATTCAAATGAAGTTACATCAGAGCCACATTTAGGGTACGAAGTATGCCCATCGTGAAATCATCAAACAGAACCCTTACATGCAAATCGCAAAACAAGCAATCATACATGTAAAAGAAATCCCAATTCATTCCTTCTCGGTTCATAAACACAAACTCTGCAAGCGGGCTAGCTTCCGACTGGATAGTACGGAGAGTGATCAGATAATACTCTGGTTCTGTTAATTTACTAATCGATAGCCAACTCAAAAGGTTGAGCAAGTCCGACTCGTGGTTGTATCTAGAGAAGTAAGTACCCATCTCACCATCAACCCACTTGGCGAACACTTCTCCTTCAACACAAGGCACTTTTTAGGTCAAATGAAATTCTTATAGAAGTCCTGGTTTAGGTAGCGGGCACCACAACTAGAGCCACAATGTTGTCACCCACTTTTTTTGGAAACTGGCTCAAAAATGCTGAAAATTCACTAGAAGAGTCTTTGGTAGCCGAATGGTCAAATGAAGTGAAAAATTTGACCTCGATGAGTACCCACCTCACCATTAACCCACGTGTATCTCAGAAGCATAATAGGCGCAGGCGAACACTTCTTCTTCAACACAAGGAACTTCTTAGGCCAAGGTGAAATTCTTATAGAAGTCCCTGTTTAGGTAGCAGGCATCACAACCAGAGCCACAATGTTGTCACCCACTTTTTTTGGCAACTGACTCACAAATGCCGAAAACTCACTAGAAGAGTCTTTGGTAGTTGAATGATCAAATGAAGTGGAAAATTTTGACCCCGATGAGTATGAATCAGATGACACCTCCAACACCTCATCGTCATACCCACTAACCTCGGACACGTTACCGATTGACACCCTTAACGAACCTTCTCTTGAAACCATGATTGCTAGTATACAACACATACCTGAAATTGTGGCAACTTAAAACACAATACTTGACTAAGAGCAAAGAGTAAATATAAGAAGTAAAAAGTGAATGGGGGTGCCCCCTATTTATAGGAATTAGGCCTGCGAAGAGTCCCATCCAACAACCTCTCCCCATCGTTTGATCAGAAAAAATATACTGTTAGGATCATGAGACGATCTGGCACCCAACATGGGAAGTTGAAGAGACATGAGATGTAATTGTTACATCCACTGATGTAACCATTACATCGTGCCATTTAAAGAGTGTAATTGTCATGGAAGACAATGGTAACCGTTTTGACACATAGCATAAAGCCTTTCTTTTTGGCCGAGGCCAATAAAAGGCTTGGGAGGCCAATATACCTAATAAGTATTCGGACAGGACGAGAAGACACCTATGTGGACACTTTGTGACATACCCTATGAAGTCGAGTACCCTTTTGACCATATGCCCACATGTTTACAATACATCTTGATTTTTAACATATACAAGTGACAAGTGTCATTCGTCCACAATTATAGTTAATAAATACACTTAAAGGATAATTACTTGATTTGAAGTACCTAAGCAAGATTAAGAGGCGTATTACTTAATTGGTAATTAGAACATACATGCCCATAGACTCAAGGCTAGACTTGGACAAATGGGTTTGGGCCCACGAGCTACCCATGAAACCTGCAGCCCACATGGAATACGAGCCTCATTTTTTTAGCCTGTCCCATATAACCTGTGAGTTAAACGGGTTTTACTCGCATGTATTTTAATCTTCATTAAAAAATAAAATAGGGTGTGTGATTTAGTAAACACAGAGGTGTTTTAGTAAAATCGAAACCCCTAAGGCCCAACTCTTATATTTCACACACACACACACACACACACACACACACACACACACACACACCTAAATGCATGGCTAAACTAAACCTAAATCCTTAATTTTGGCGCACTCAGATAGACACCATGTGGACTCCTATCCTTGCACAGCCAGTCACCATGTTGGCACCGCCACAACTCTTCCACTGGCATACTTAATTGCGCACTCTTCTCAGACTCGTACCTCTCTTGGACTCCTTCTCTCCTCGCACTCCACCACGAGCTGCCACGACTCCTCCACACGACTCGTAGTCTCGCAACACGACAACTGTCTCCCTCGCACTCCCCAACAATTTCTTACTTTTACTTCAATTTCTTTTTATTAATTCAATGTGTAGTTCATTCAATTTTAGATAAATAAAAATTGTTGAACTTCGACCTGTAAATTAAGTGTGTGCTTGTTGTGATGTCCAGCTGTCTTAGGCTAATACTCGACATGATATTTTCTTGGTTTGTAAATGAAGCGTGTGCTTGTTAGTTCAATTTATATGGTTTAAATTTTTTTTCTTGGTTATATATTTTCTTTTGTCATCTCCAACATGCTAGGCATGAAGATTAGAAGATTACGTAAATGGTAGATAAAATGAAAGACAAGTTTGATAAATATTGGAGTGATTATAGTGATGTGTTTGCTCTTGGGACCATTCTTGATCCTCGTTATAAGATGTCATTTTGAAGTTTCGTTATACAAAACTTAGTCTCAGTGAAGTATCTTGCCAAGCAAAAATGAAAGTATTGAAGCACAAGTTGCATTCTCTCTTTCAAGAGTATGTCAAGAATTCTAAGAAAGAGACAACTACAACAGGGCAACAAGAATCTCAAGCTCATCCCTCCTTGGCCAAAGGAAAGTCAACATCACAAGTTGCATTTATTATGTAAGTCTATATTTTTTTTTCCAAACTTAATTGCTCATTTACATCATTATTTGTGTTATTTATTTAATATTTAATTTTGCATTTTGTGTAACTAATGTAGGAGTTCATCCAGTTTGAGAATGATAACATATCACAACATGGTACCTCTCAATTGGATATTTATTTGGAAGAGCAAAAATTGTCTTTGACATATCATCTTAATATTGATATTTTGAATTATTGGAAGGAGAATCAAGTTAGGTTTCTAGATCTTTCATTGTTGGCATGTGACATTTTGAGTATTCAAATCATAACTATTGCATCTGAATCTACTTTTAGTATGGGTTCTCGTGTCCTCAATAAATATTGAAGTTGTCTTCTTTTGGATAATGTGCAATCTTTGATATGTACCAAAAATTGGTTGCTAGGATTTGAGGTGCAAGATAAGTACTACATCTTTATTGTATATTATAACTTTCATTTTTTTTTTGTCTTTAAGGTTTAAATTAAATAATCTCATGAATTATCTTATGTTTATTTTTATGATGATTTGTAGATGTAGTGGGCAAATCTTCAAAGATTGAAAACTTAATAGTTGATATTACTTACCATTTTGTATTGTATTTATTTTATATGCATTTAGAATAGTTTGTTTAAATAATTCACAATTTTTGATATTTGATTTTATTTTGTGAATGTAGGCTACTCGCAAAACCCAAGGACAGGTTAAAAAAAACTCATTTAGAAAGGTTTCGCTGGACGAGCTTATCAACATGCCTAACTATCAAGGTCAGTGTGTGTCTATATATATATATATATATATATATAGAGAGAGAGAGAGAGAGAGAGAGAGAGAGAGAGAGAAAGAGAGAGAGAGAGAGAGAGAGAGAGAGAGAGAGAGACTCCTAGGCAAAAATACTGATTTCACTTTTGAGTATTCACTTGATATCATTAATAATTTTGAGTCAATCCTTTGTAGGTATCCCTTGTTCGGTGTCATATATATGGAAGATGTGTACAAGTTGTCGACAGAAGAATCATTTGACATAACTAATGACCCTTCGACAAAGAATTAAGTATCCGATCTATTTGTAACAAGAACAACAAGTTTAAAAAAATTAGTTTTTATTTTTCAATATGACCTTCATTATTATTTCACTCAATAAATATGTAATTAAAATATTTAAGAATTAAGTAAAAATAATAATATTGTTGAAAATACACTTATTTAATTTTAAATATAAACACATGCATCTAAAAAAACATTCCTCAATTAAAGGGAGAACCCATTTATCCAGTCGTAAGAACAAATTATTAACATTTTTCGGTCTTTATATATTTAATATGTTCCTATATATGATTTACGACATGGCAGATGTTTTTGTCCTTACACGTAACTTTGGTATTTGGATGACTGGATGAGGAAATTTATTTTTTCTGTTGAAACTTGAAAGGATGATGACATTTCTCCAACTTTGAATATTAGCTAGACGAAATTTCACCTGGCACTACGACTCTGACGAGTGTTCGTGATCAGTATTTATGTATTCTGTAATCTGTAATCTGTACAGGCATTTTAAAACTTAGGCAATTTTTTAAAGAAAAATTAAAAGTATACAAATATATAACTTAAAACGTCAGCTATTACGCATGACGAGTATCAATGACTAGTATTTTGTGTAGATATTCTAGAAAGTTAGCGTAAAATTAAACTATCATTTCTACTTTCCGGAAAGCAGTTGACTTAAGATGGCTTCTAGCTACGATCGATGAAGAAGTAGGGTACGGTTCACCTTTGAAGCTGAAATTATTATGTAGTCTCTAACTATGGTTTAAACTAATGTTTTTCATGTCAATGTAATTAACATTTTTAATTTATAAGAAAAAATAATAATATTTAACTAAATGTTGAATGAAAATTCATCGAGACCATAGTATAATCTTAGATTATATAATAACTTATCCCTTTGAAATGTCCTTGATAACGATTCAAACCCACCAACTTTGACTAGTATGGGGTACCTCATGAGTTGCATACTTGCATTTCGATATATAGCCTCATAAGAGAAAAGGCATTATGCATATAAACTACAAACATTATTTCACCCAAGCCCTCCTGTCTCAACAAATTAATAATAATTAATCACACCCTTTGATCTTCGGGTCATCTAATAATAATTCTCTTGTTTCACATCAACACTAGTTCATACAAATTAATGGGTATCCCTCACTTTCTTTGTATACCATTTCCAGTTCAAGGACATGTGAACCCTCTTATGCAATTTTCTATGCTTTTGGCTAAACATGGTTGCAAGGTCAGTTTTGTACACACTGAGTTCAGCCACAAACGAGCCAAGACTTCTGGTGCTGACAACCTCGAGCATTCACAAGTAGAGTTGGTGACTCTTCCTGATGGTTTGGAGGCTGAAGATGACAGAAGTGATGTGACAAAACTTCTTTTGTCTACCAAAAGCAACATGCCTGCTTTGCTTCCAAAGCTCATAGAAGATATCAATGCCTTGGATGCTGACAATAAGATCACCTGTATTATTGTTACATTTAATATGGGTTGGGCTTTGGAAGTTGGCCACAAACTGGGAATCAAAGGAGCTCTTCTCTGTCCAGCATCTGCAACTTCCTTGGCTTCTGCTGCCTGCATCCCAAAGCTGATTCATGATGGCATTATTGATTCTCAAGGTAAATAATTTTTTTTTGGCAAAATTGTATTTTTAGTTCCTTATGCATTGTGATTGTGTGATTTTGATATCCTAAGTTTTTATCGAGTTAAGTGAATCTTTAAAAGTTTTCTCTTATTAATATATACAATCGGATCACTCCATTCTAATTTCATCCAATACTTTAATTAGTTTGCTTAGAATTGAAAAAATGTATCTTTTGATGTTTATTGTTGTCATAAAAATAATAATTTGTCTATAAATATTATCAATACTACAATGAAGTCAATACAACTAGAACATCTTTTTAGGTTATTATTGTAATGTAAATATTGTGTTTTTTACTTAGTATATTTGGTTTATTGTTATATATGTCGGTTTGTCACGTCAATTAATTCCATTTAAGTATTGGATGAAATCATCACGGAAGAACTTAATAATAATGATATTGTTTGTGTTCCTTTATTTCTCTTTGGCATTAATTAATTACAGGACTTCCCACCAAAAAACAAGAAATTCAACTCTCTCCAAACATGCCTCTGATAGACACAGAAAACTTTCCATGGCGTGGCATTAATAAGATCTTCTTTGACCATCTTGTGCAAGAGATGGAAACTTTGGAGTTAGGAGAGTGGTGGCTTTGCAACACTACTTATGATCTTGAGCATGGAGCATTTTCCGTATCACCAAAGTTCCTACCCATTGGCCCATTGATGGAAAGTGACAACAGCAAAAGTTCATTTTGGGAAGAAGATACAACTTGCTTAGAGTGGTTAGATCAACAACCACCTCAATCTGTCATATATGTTTCCTTTGGCAGTTTAGTAGTAATGGATCCAAACCAATTTAAAGAATTAGCTCTTGCACTTGATCTGCTTGACAAGCCTTTCATTTGGGTTGTACGTCCAAGTAATGACAACAAGGAAAATCTTAATGCATACCCACATGATTTCCATGGAAGTAAAGGTAAAATAGTTGGTTGGGCACCCCAGAAAAAGATATTGAACCACCCTGCATTGGCTACCTTCATTAGTCACTGTGGTTGGAATTCTACCCTAGAAGGTATATGTGCCGGTGTACCTTTCTTGTGTTGGCCATGTGCCACTGATCAATATCTTGACAAGTCATATATATGTGATGTGTGGAAGATTGGGCTTGGACTAGACAAGGATGAAAATGGAATAATTTCAAGGGAAGAGATAAGGAAGAAGGTGGATCAACTGCTTGTTGATGAAGACATAAAAGCTAGGTCATTGAAATTGAAGGACATGACCATAAATAACATACTAGAAGGTGGTCAGTCATCAAAGAATCTCAACTTCTTTATGGATTGGGCGAAGTAGTTATGCTTAATTTGGTTCTATATTAAAAAGTCATGTGTAATCTCTACATGTAAGAATTTAATTTCTATGTAGACTTTAATGTAATCTATTTAAAAGTTAATAAATTGATGGTATGCAATGATTTTTAGTTGAATGACATTATAATAAAGGTATATGTGAATAATTTTGGATTAGATTTGACAAATGATTCATTCTAATCAAATTTAAACAGGTTGATTTTTGAGTCAATTTTTAATACTTAATTCAAACCAACTGTTGTATTAGATAAATGAGTTAAAACATTTAAAAATTTGTATATTATTTTTTAAAATACAATATTTTATAAACTAAATTTTTTTATTTAATGAAATATCAAATACATTACTTATAATTGTTATTATGTATAGTCAAATTGTGAAAAAAAGATTAGTGAAGAAATCACATTGTTATCATGCATCATCATCGCATAGACAAACATATTACTGTTGTTGGTGCCATTTTTCGTTCTTAATGGTTCTGTTTTTCTTCATTTTTCGTCATTCATGGTTCTTCATTTTTAGTTGTAGAGACCAACTACTTGCAACTGGTTCGAGTTACTTGATGGTAGAAGGCATGCTACTGATCATGCTCACGGAAGGCAAGGTACTGGATTTGGTCATGGTTTTCAAGGTGCTGCTCATGCTCATGGTTGTCGAGGCACTCTTAATGAAAGCCAAGCCATTGGTCAGAATCATGGCACCCAATTTCAACCAATGACAACATAACACGTGTTGGGCTCCAGTTGCAAAAGAAATCAACTTGCGTGGAAAGTCAAGATATACGTAGATTAAACTTGACCAAACTTTTCTCCGAAAAAAAATCACACATTACGAAATTATAAGATGAAAAAATACAATTTTTTTTAAAAAGATGAAAAGTGTACTTTAGGTATTTTATAGAGATGAAAAACATACTCACATGCTATTTTTTTAGTGTTTGTGTAATACTAGTATTGTTACGTTCATACCCTCCACAGTTCAAATTATGTGCAAAGTTTAATTGTGATAAATATTTAATTAAAATGTGAGTTTGCTCGCTGTTTGCACTACAAGAAAAGCCCAAGTAGCCGCCGAAACTGTTTAGTTCGCAAAAGTCATTGTTTGGCTACTGATTTAGAGACCAAGTTAAAATTCACCATTTTTTAGGATTAGCGACTAAGTTAGAGACCAGATTAGTCACAGAAGCACAAGTCGTTAGTGAGTTGCTATAGAATTAATCAAATGAGATGTATTTAATAAAGAGAGAAAGCTATATATGTATAAAACAATTGATAAATGTATTTTCTTATTATGAATTCAAAGAAGCTTAAATAATAATTTTTACTTCTTATATGACATAAAATAATTTTTTGTGCAATAATACTAAACTATTTCAGCTTAACATTTTAAAAGAAAATAAAAGTTGTGTATGTTATGAAATTAAAGATAGTCAATTAAAATAATTAAATTCTTAAAGAAATATAACATATTTAAAGAATTATTGGTTTAACTTTCATTAATGCTATATATATATATATATATATATATATATATATATTAATTTGAAGTTAAACTCAAACTAAAACCTACAAGGTGTTAGTCTAGTTGGTAAATGAAATTCATATTTCATAAAAATCTAAGTTTGAATCACACTGTTGATGTAAATAATTTATTGATGGAGGATTGTAATTACCTGTTATGTAGGTGCTCAGTAAAATGAGTAAGACATATCAAAATCATGCACACAAACTCAATTAAATTTAAGAAATTGTATAAAAAAAGCTGGCTTCCTTTCTTGACCAATTCAACTAAACCACAACTACAAGTTCATAGAGTTTGTTTCTTGTTCCATCACCGATATACAAAAGATGGGCATCCAACACGTGCTGGTTTTGCCATTTCCTGCTCAAGGGCATGTCAATCCTCTGATGCTCTTGTCAAAAAAACTAGCTGAACATGGCTTGAAAGTCACCTTTGTCAACACAGATTTCAACCACAAGAGAGTGTTGAATTCAACAAATGAGGAGGGATCAGCAGTGAGACTAATCTCAATCCCAGATGGTTTAGGCCCTGAGGATGACAGAAATAACGTGGTCAATTTATGTTCGGAATCCTTACGCAGTACCATGACTTCTGCCCTTGAGAAGGTCATAAAGGATATTGATGCACTTGATGGTGCTAGTGAGAAAATCACAGGTATAGTGGCTGATGTGAACATGGCATGGGTCTTGGAACTCGCAGATAAGCTAGGAATCAAAGGTGCTGTCTTCTGCCCTGCTTCGGCAGCTGTTTTAGTCTTGGGAGAGAAAATTCCAAACCTCATTCAAGATGGGATCATAAATACTGAAGGTAAGGCCATTTTCCCCTAAAATGAAACAATAGTTTTATGTTCAATTTTCAATTAGACGTCGTCGACTATGAACCCTAGCTTTTCCGCTACGTACCCGCTTAAATTTTGTATTTATTCTATTTATATTTATTTATTTTGTTATAGAACGAATCTAAAATTATTAATTAATTTGTCAATTATTCATGAGGGGCGAAATTTTCTGTTTTTCATTAGTTTTGGGACCAAATTGATGCAAAGTAAATTAATACCAATTTTTACCAAAAGTATAAAAAGAGTTAAAACATTTTTTTTCCATTGAGACGGGTCAAAGGTCCAAGAAAAGGATTACACAGTAGTAGTTCTAGAGGATTTAATCCCAAGCATATCAAGGTTGTTATTGAAAAATCATAGACCAACCCTCCCTCCATATTGCACCTAATCTATCCGCACATTTGTTAGCTTCTATGAAGTTGTTAACAACCTTGAAAGTAGGGTGCAATATGAGAATCTTACAAATTTTATGCACAATTCTGCAACCCCAGCACTACCAAATCCATGACCCTTGATGACCTTAACAACAGTTTGGGAATCAACTTGAATAATCAGATTAGAATACTCTCTCTTGGTCTATAAGAAGACCTTGAAGAACTCCCCACAACTCAGCAATGAAACCATCAGAAGTACCTATGCGCTTGACATACCCCCAAAATATCTTCAGTATGCTGAAAAGTCCTCCACAACCAGCACCTGCTTATGCATTTTCTCAGCTCCATTTTTAAGGAAAATAAATTATAGAAATTATGCAGACCTATCTTATCTACTGTAGGCCATGGAACAGTAGCATTTATGCATAACATTCTGAATATGTTTTGTGTATATATGTGTATTATACTTCATCTAGCTATCACTGGTTGTCACTGCAGGGTTCCCAATTAAAAAAGCTAAATTTCAACTATCCCCAGAAATGCCAATTATGGACACAGATGACATTCCATGGGGCAACATAGGTGACCCAACCATGCAGAAGGTTATATATAATCATATGTTAAAGATTATACAATATTCACATTTAACAGATTGGTGGCTTGGAAACACCTCAAGTGACCTTGAACCTGGTGCATTATCTTTGTCTCCAAAGATCCTACCAATTGGTCCACTCATGGAGAGTGGTAATGACTTTAGATCATTGGGGCAATTCTGGGAAGAAGACCTCTCTTGCTTGACCTGGCTTGATCAACAATCACCTTGTTCTGTCATATACGTTGCCTTTGGTAGCTCCACTATTTTTGACCCTCGTCAACTCAAGGAACTAGCTCTTGGACTTGACCTCACAAATAGGCCTTTTCTGTGGGTTGTTCGTGAGGATGCTAGTGGAAGCACCAAAATCACATACCCAGATGAATTTCAAGGCACTTGTGGTAAAATTGTTAAATGGGCACCTCAAAAAAAGGTGTTAAGCCACCCTGCAATAGCTTGTTTTATTAGTCACTGTGGTTGGAATTCTACCATGGAAGGTGTGTCCAATGGGGTACCTTTATTGTGTTGGCCATATTATACTGACCAATTATTTGGCAAGGCTTATATTTGTGATGTGTGGAAGGTGGGTTTGGGTTTTGATTTGGATAACAAAGGGCTTACATCACGTTGGGAGATAAAGAAGAAAGTGGACCAACTCCTTGGAGATGAGAACATAAGGGGAAGGTCTCAAAAACTGAAGGAAATGGTTCTAAGTAACATTGCAGAAGGGGGACAATCCTATGAGAATTTTAACAAGTTTGTGGAGTGGCTCAAGCAATAAAAATGTATTTGTTGATGCTCTGATGTTGTGAACAATGTTTGTCCAATCAAATTGAGAACCATTTTTGTCTAAATTTCTAAGTAAATGGGCTTCTAGATGTGGAAACCAGTTTCATACCTCTTGAAGTCTGAAGTTTATACTTTGATATAAATGATGTTCCTGTAAAATATTGAACATTTAAATTTAGCTACCTGCAATAAATTAGAATTCATGTTATCAAAACCTCTTTAATTAGTATTAGGTGACAACCATAGCAAAACTAAACAATCAAATAAGTTTTTGGTGTTGAGCAACAATTTGTATCTAGTTTGAATTATTTCACATGGAAGGAGAAGAATGGATTTTCTGAGCAAATAATTTGAAAGCCAGTCAATGGGAGATTAACATGATTCAAAAACTTAAAATTGCCAAATACATTTATCATTGAGAAAATTGGCTTTCACTTCATGAATTATTGGGAGATATGAAAAGTGTATTTGCAGATGAGATGGGCATCCCTCACTTTTTTCTTGTTCCATATCAATAGAGAGGGAATTTAGACTTTGGGCAAGAAGCCAGTTTACGTCTTCCCAAGTTCCCACCACTCCCAATCATAGAAGAAAATTAAACATGCTTCACATAGCATGTTGTGGTAATTTTCATTAAATAGTCATATATGCAAAGTCTATTTTTCTTTTTTTTTAAGGATTTTTCTTATTTTATAAAAAAAGCATATACTTACATTTTTAATATATTATGTATGATAAAATTATTTATTCTATTTTGCCTCTTCGTGGTATGTTTTCTAGATTGCTGATCATGTATCATGTGTGGCAGTTAAAACAAGTTAGTTTTCCGTTATAGGTCAAATTCATTCAAATTCAATGAACTTGTCGGTCACCACAGTCTTCCCTATAACCATCTCCAACTGATCATTCAGAGTTTTAATTAATTCCATCCTTCCGCTGTGTGTTTGGTAGACACGAGAAATATATTGGAAATCGAAATAAATAGGTAAGAAAAAGAATAAAGAGAAATCGGTACAAAGAAAAAATAGGTTAAGATATTAGTTGTTTGATTTAAGAAAAATAAAAGAGATATAAAATAAAAATAAAATTGTGAGATTGGTTTGAAAGAAAAAAAGAATAATAATAGTGAAAATATTATTTTATTCTTACACATAATTTTCAGATTTTTTCCGTTGAAATAGTTTTTCAAAAATATAACCAAAAAGCATAATCGATTAAGTAGCATAATATTATGTTACTTAACAGATGGATTATATATGCATACTGCATGCATAATCGACTGTGCTTATAAATAATCAGTTGTGTTATAAAAAAGCGGATCACGACTGTAAAGATGATAACATTGTGCAACAGTAACATTTTCCCCTCTTTTCTACTCATATGAGCGTGAAAATATTGTAGTATGGCACCTACAACTTTTTTAAAAAATTATTACCTATTTCTTACATACCAAATCACAAAAATTACATTCAATCCATGCTAGCTCTTCTCTTTCCTTCCATTTTTTCTTGTCTAATTCAGCGATATCAAACACGGGTACGAACAACGAACGGAAGACAAAAGTATAGAAAAAGGGGAAAAAAACTAATAGTCAAAGAAATTCTAATAGTCGAGAACTCCTCAATCTTTATATCAATTTAAATGCGTTAAACTATAATTTACACTATTTAATAATTAGACATTACTATTTTAAAAATAATTATGGTAAAATTAAAAAAAATTAAATAACTCATAATATTATAACTAAAGTAGTATATATAAATAAAAAAGTAAACTTTTTTTGACGAAAATTAAGGTTATAATTTTTCTTTCATGATCAAGTCAAGAATACAATTGGAAACATAATAAAATAACTGATGGCAACTATGAAATTAATTTTTTATTATTTCAGTTCGATCAAAATGTAAATTTAATTTAAGATAACTAAACTTATTTTAATAGTTTGTTAGATTTATCAAGCCATTGGCTAGATGATTATTGGACTATTCACGGAAGTCCAATCTTATAAATTTTATTATTATTAGTATTATTATCATTATCATTATTAAATATGTTAGATATTTTTAAATTTTGCAATTGATTTTTAAAAATATTTTTTTTCGTTGAATCCCTGAAATTTTAAAAGTTTTGTATAAGATTTTTATTAATAGTTTTCGTTCAGAATATAATGATTTGTTGGTTTAAATACGTCAATAATACACATACATACAGAATCATGTCATCTATTGAAATCATCCGAATGCTATTTAAAAAGGAAATTTAATAAGATGTTGTTTTAGATTGTTTTTATTTATTTATTAGGAATATTCCTACACCACCACCATTTTAAAAAACATACAGATTATTTTCTTGATTTTTATGAATAATTTTTTTTATTAGATGGTATTTATGGTTCGACTTTAGTTAAACAACCAATTACTCCCATATGTTATTGAGAACAATTCATATCTAATTTGAATTATTTTGCGTTGAATAGGAATGAATTATCTCTCATTGAAATAAATCTTTTTTCAGCTAATATTGTTATATAGTTTTTTTACTGCATATTGCTAAAAACCAAAACAGATAAAAATTAAAATACCCACTCTATATTGATAAAAGAATAGTCATGGTTAAGAATTTTTACAACATCACTGACAAAAAATTTGAATACTGTTATTAATAAAAACCAAAGTAAGATGATAAGTCAAAAAAACGTAGCAGCTAACACCCTTCCTTAAACTGGTATAATGCATAAATCAGTTTAAAGAAAAATCAAAGTCATCCTTACTTTAATATCAATAGAATTTCAGTTGATTAAATATATTATATGAATTATTAAAAAAATTTATACATATTTTTGATTAATATGCAACTTCGCCCATGTGTGCGTGTATGCATGGTTTGTCCCAAGTCAGGATAAAGAAGGAGGGTTGGTGTCAGGTATTACGAATCAACCGTAAAAAAACATTTATTTTTATGAAATGAATATTTATGATATTTCGTTGGGGCATACCTTTCTTAGCGACGAGTTATATCAGACCCTGGATGTAGCGAAAAATGAGTTAGGGCCCTTGTCACAATGCAAGGCGCTACATCAGTCCCAGGATGTAATGCTAAGTGAGCTAGGATCCTTGCTGCAAGGCAAGGCGCCAGGTCTTCACCCGAATTTGGTAACAAGTAGGCAAGGGTTCCAACATGCAGATGGGCAAGCGTGGCGGACAAACATCGCCTAGAGGTTAAGGATGCAATTGGGAAGCTGGAACTTAGGAACATTAATGGGTAAATTGAGGGAGTTAGCAGATGTTTTTGCTAGGAGGAAAGTCAATATTGTTTGCTTACAAGAAACTAAGTGGATTGGAGAAAAGGCCAAGGAAGTGGATGACATCGGTTTCAAGTTGTAGTATATAGGTATAACCAAGAGTCGAAATAGGGTCAGAATTATGATCGATAGAAGTTTCAGAGATAAAGTTATAGACGTCAAAAGGAAAGGTGACAAGATTATGATAATTAAGCTTGTAGTGAGTGATTTAATTTTAAATATCCTTAGTGTGTATGCACCCTAAGTTGGATTGCAATTAAGTGAAAAGAACCAATTTTGAGAAGACTTGGAGGAGGTTTTGAGAGGGATACCACGAGAGGAGAAAATTTTCCTTGGAGGAGATCTAAATGAGCATGTTGGTAAAAACAATGAAGGTTTTGATAGAATTCATGGAGGTTTTGGATATGGGAAGAGAAATGAGACTGGAGAAGATATCTTGAACATTGCACTAGCCTATGATTTGATGCTAGCGAACACATTTTACCGAAAAATGGAGTTTAATCTTATCACTTATCATAGTAGACAAAATCATAGTCAAATTGATTTCTTTATGGCTAGAAGAGAAGATAGAAATTCTTGTATCGACTGCAAGTCTATCCTAGAGAATGTGTTGCTACGCAACATAAGATGGTAGTTCTTGAGGTTCGGTTCAACAAAGTATTTAATATGAGGAAGAAGACTCAAAATCCAATGATAAGGTGGTTGAAGCTAAAGGAGGATAAACAAATTGAGTTCAAGGAAAACATGTTGTAGGAGTCTATTGGAGAAGCAAATGAAATATGGAATAAGATGACTATGTGTCCAAAATGTGGGAAAGAAGGTGTTGGGAGAAAGCAAAGGAAACAAAGTTCTTACAAAGGAAATATGGTAGTGGAATGGAGAGGTGCATGAGGCAATTAAACAGAAAAAGGAATGCTTTAGATCTTGCATAAAAGTCCCAATGAAGAAAACTTGCAAAATTTTAGAATAACGAGAAAAAATGTAAAGAAAACAGTGCAAAAAGCTAGAGGCAAGGTTTTTGATTTGTATAAAAAACTTGGGAGCAAGGATGATGAAAAAGTTATGTACAAACTTGTAAAATGAGGGATAAGAAGAGTAAAGACCTCACCAAAGTTAGATGCATCAAGGATGAAAATCAAACACTTTTGGTAAAAGATGAAGATGTAAATGAAAGATGGTCAAACTACTTTAACAAACTTTTTAATGGGGATGATGATAAAAGTGAGGTGGACTTAGATGACGCTTATGATGATTTGAATAGAATATTTGTGCGCAGGATTAATACACATAAAGTTAAGGAAACTTTAAAGAGGATGGAGAATAATAAAGCTTTGGGATCCGATGACGTCCCAATTTTTTCAATAAGATTCTTCAAACAAATAAGATGTCTGATGCTTGGAGGAAAAGTATGCTTGTGCCTATTTACAAAAACAAGGGAGATATTCAGAATTATTCTAACTATAGAGGCATTAAGCTCATGAGTCATACTATGAAGTTGTGGGAGATAGTTATTGAACATCGCTTAAGGAGGGAGACCAAGGTTTCTATAAATCAATTTGGATTTATGTCAGGAAGATGTACAATGGAAACTAATTTCTTGATGCGACAATTAATGGAAAAGTATCGAGAAAAGAAGAAAAATTTACATATGGTGTTCATAGATCTTGAGAAAGCATACGATAGGGTTCCAAGAAAAGTCCTATGGTGGATTCTTGAGAAGAAAAAAGTATCATTAAGGTATGTTAATGCAATCAAGGATATGTATGATGGGGCTACCACATGTGTGAAAGCTTGTAATAGAACATTAAGGGATTTTCCTATCACGGTAGGTGTACACCAAGGTTTGACTCTTAGTCCTTATCTCTTTGCCTTAGTGATGGATGAAATATCAAAAGATATTCAAGATGAAATGTCATTGTGTATGCTTTTTGCAGATGATATGGTGCTTATTGATGAGACCAAAGACGGTGTTAATAGAAAACTTGAATTGTGGAGAAACACTTTGGAGTCTAAAGGATTCACGATAAGTCAAAGCAAGACTAAGTATATGAATTGTGAGTTTTCACTGGGAAGAGATGGTGATCAAGACCTGATGCATCTACTTGGTCAAGAGGTACCCAAGAAAGATGTTTTTAGATACTTAGGATCAATTTTGCAAAAAAGTGGAGAGATTGATGAGGATGTAAATCATAAAATCAGAGCAGGGTGGATGAAATGACAGAGTGCATCTAGGTTTTTGTGTGACCGCAAAATTCCCCTTAAGCTAAAAGGAAAATTCTATAGAACAACTGTAAGACCTACAATGTTATATGAAGCTGAGTGTTGGCAATCACATAGACAATATGAACATAAAATAAGGGTAGCAGAAATGAGGATGCTAAGGTAGATGTGTTGGTATATGAAGATGGATAAGATAAGAAATGAAGATATTCGACGAAAGGTAGCAGTAATACCGGTGAGTGAAAAGATGAGAGAGCATAGATTGAGGTGGTTTGGGCACGTAATGAGACGACCCCTGGATGCTCATGTAAGAACAAGAGTTTGTTACCAAGAGCTTGTCATAAAGAGAGGTAGAGATAAATCGAAACTTACATGAGAAAAGGTAATTAAACAAGACTTAATGAAGTGAGATATAGATTGGCAGAAGGTGTGTCTTAGGACGGAATTGAGAAAAGCTATAAGTTTGGTGGAGGGTTAGACTCGTTATTATCTCTATGGTCCAGATAGTCCCTTTTTAGTTTATTTCCTCTCCTTCTTTCACTCTTCTTTTCATTTATATTATTTTTCTTTTCTTTTGTATTTTTTTCCAATTTCTTTGTATCTATCATGGTTCATCTACCACCAATCTCAATTAACTTGGGTTAAAAATGCTATTGATGTTAATTTTTTATTAATATGTATTGAAAAAAAATCAACTAATAATATGCTTTGAAAAGAAAATTTATATCATTCTCCAAAGTCTCAAAGGCCACTTGATTGAGAGGCTCATTTAAATTTAAGAAGTAAAAAGTTATATTTTCAAATAAAACTAATCTTCACACAAAACATAATGGAGTGTTATTACTTTCTCTTTTATAAATTAAAAAACCCAACTCTAGAAATTCAGTGGGACTATACATATATATTAATCAGGATAATCTAATAATTTCTGGAAGATTCAGATATCTTTAACCACAACCAAGTACAAACTTTAAATCAAGGAACAATAGTCACTCAAGACACTTTTCATCTCCCAATAATTCTTGTACTGAAAGCCAATTTCTAATTTGATGGGCATCCCTCACTTTCTTCTTAATCCATATCCAACACTAGGACATGTGAATCCCCTTATGCAGTTGCCTCAGGTTCTTTCCAGACATGGCTGCAAGATCACTTTCCTGAACACAGAATTCAACCACAAAGGAGTAAATACAGCAACAGGTGCTGGGATAGACAACGCCCATATAAAGTTTGTGACACTCCCAAATGGTTTCGTCCCTGAAGATGACAGAAGTGACCACAAAAAAGTTATTTTCTCAATCAAAAGCCACATGCTTCCTATGCTTCCCAAACTCATTCAAGATATCGATGCTTTGGATGCTAACAATAACATCACTTGCATTGTTGTCACAGTGAATATGAGTTGGGCCTTGGAAGTTGTCCACAAATTGGGAATTAAAGGAGCTCTTCTGTGGCCTGCATCTGCAACTTCGTTGGCCATGTGTGATTGCATCCCATGGTTGATTCATAATGGAATTATAGATTCAGATGGTAAAGTTTTCTAACTATAGATATTTATTTCTTGTTACATTCTGAGAAGGAACTGAAAGTTTTTTAACCTATTTGACCAATACCAAAATCTTATACTTTTCAAGTTGACAAGATGTATATCAATTTTATTTGTTTTGTCTAACTATGGCAAAAAAGGAAGTAAAAATTTAGTTGTTTTACAACTTTTTGTTATTTCTGAAAACAGCTGTAGAGAAGATGCTTTTAGAAGTAGGGTAGCTTAAGAGTATACTGGTGTTTTTATATTCATCTTAGAATACCAAAATGTACCTAGATAAGTAATATATTTATTTTGAAATACACAATTATTGTTTTGATAAACCCTATATTACTTTCATGTCAAAAATTTGAGTATAATTACTAGTTAACACCAAATACTATGTACGAATGAACAAAATGAACCTTTCTCCACAAATGCCACACATTCTGGACACTTTCCAACACCTTTATTTCTTTGGTATCACATGCATCCACATCAGATTAAAGCAATGCTCAAATTTTTTATGTTTCACTAACATTTTTTAAGTATTACTTCTAAAAACATTAAAATTAGCAAGCCAAACGTAACCTATGAAATGCTCCTCTTGATTCTATTGCTAAGTTGCTAACACCTACAGTTGAGATTTCTGAGAAAATTTTATCTATGGCTGATCTGTAATTCTCAGTTAATTACTAGTGTAAATACAAACATGAGAGCTTTTTATGATTTCCTTTTTGGCATTTTAGGAAACCCCATCAAAACACAAGAAATTCAACTCTCCACAAATCTGCCAATGATGGACACAGAAAACTTGCCATGGTGTAGCCTAGGTAAGATCCTCTTTCATCATATTACACAAGAGATGCAAACTATTAAGTTAAGGAGACTGGTGGCTTTGCAACACAACATATGATCTTGAGCCTGCCGCATTTTCCATATCACCACGGTTCCTACCAATTGGTCCATTGATGGCAAGTGACAGCAACAAAAGTTCACTCTGGCAAGGAGACACAACTTGCGTAGCCAGGGCACCCACACTCGACGTTTCCTTCCAATGGACTCGTATTACTTACTACATTCGCTTATCTGAGTTACTTAGCTATCAAGTGCATGCAAACTTAGTTATTCACCAATTCCTCAGTGACATAAACCTTTAACCCGCTTGAAAGTTCTAATCCCTTAGTCACCTCCCTAGGGTTAAGCATTAAGCAACACTTTAAATGAGCTACCAACATACATTCCTATTCCTAGGTAATGTAAAGCAAGTTACGTCACTTAGTTCCAAGTCTAAAGCCCCAATATCCCTATTGTGAACCCTAGCTCTACATTCTTCAATAGA
>CM023948.1:10829922-10843120 GCA_013407115.1 Glycine latifolia | reverse complement strand
AAAAAAATAGTTTTAATAATCCAATGTGTTTACTGAAATTAAAAAAAAAGAAGGATAAATATATACCTAAGCTTGCATTAGAATTCTTTGTTGTTCTTATGCAAGTATGTTCCTCTTTATATGTCTTTATCTTAAAAGTAACTCCATCTGGAGTTGGAGATGCATGAATCCTCCAAGTACACTCTAAATCTGCACATTCACAAGTCACCCTTGTCTTTTCATTTTTTACTCTTCTCAACTCAAATCCTTCCTGTATAGCAAAATCTTTAAGCACTTTTCTAAATTGGTTCACATTCAGAAACAATTGATCGACTTCAAGCTTTATCCTTGCATCTTCTCCTTCTCATATGGTTTCCCTAAAAATCCTCTCTCAACATAAATGTCACTCATATCATCGTCAAAATGTGGATTCCCAATCACATCTCGGGTTTCCTCAAAATCACTAACATAATCACTCTGATTTTCATCACTTCAATCTCCATACTCACCAATGAGATTATACTCACTCTCAGAAGGTTGATTATCACTCTCATCCATTTCGTAACTCTTGTCATCATCACTTGCATACACGTCATCCTCATGGAATTTTCCATTAACATTCACAGGTTCATTTACAAATTCATTCACAGGTTCATTCATATATTCATTCACAGGTTCATTCACATTTTGACTCACAGGTTCATTCACATTTTCTATCACAGGTAAGTTCCAAAATTCATCATTTGTTCTACTAACATACATATGAATATAAACTGAATTTTGATTATCAACAAACATTTTAAGCACATCATGATCATTCTTAAGGGGAAGAATTTTACCACTAACAGTAGAACGGAACCACAAAATAAAATGATGACATGGTGGCAAGTCTAAGTCATTAGCAATGTTGTTCACATAGTCATGTGCATCAAACATTCCAAACTTATCAGGATCAACATTGCATATCTCACTTGGTTTGCCCCGTTGGTCTGTAAAGTGAACCAAAATATTCACGTTGCCTGATTTATGACCCATGTATTTCAGTTCATCCATTGTGTTCCTGTGGTCCCAAACATCAACACTATTTTAATCAACAATAATAAACAAATGATTTTCAGTTCATCCATTGTGTTTCATGTGGTCCCAAATATCACCATTATTTTAATCAACAATAATAAACAAATGATTTTAAATATCATAAGTGGTCCCAAACTGGTCCCCCATTGAAACCCATTTAGAAATAGGCAACAATAAAAAATCAAAATTAAATAAATATTCTTAAAAAGTAACCTATATACAAGGTCCAATGATCACTTACAATTAGAACCCTAGTGTGAAGAGAAACAGATGAACAGTGGAGAACTTGCGAACTGGAAGAGGAACAATGGAGAACTAATGAACTGGAAGAGGAATGGTGAAGAACTCGTGAATGATGAAGATGAATGGAACGTGAACATAGTAAGAGGAAGAGGAACTCGCACCCCGTGGATGATAAAGAAGAATTTGTCAATAATAGGAAGATGAACAGTTCTCGTGAATGGGAAGATGAATGAAACGTGAACCCTAAATTCTAAAACTAATTGGGAAGAGATAATTTGGATTTTACAATTAAAATATAAGGACAATTTCGTCTGCTCACATATTTTAATTGACGTTAATTAACGGTGTTAACAGAAGGGGGTAAAAGTAATGTGAAAAAAGGGAGGGGTATCAAATGAAATTTGAGCAAAACACAGGGGATGCGAGTGTAATTTACTCATAAAGCAATTACGTTGGTTACGTGAGTCATTAATACTATATCGAGTTATATTCTCGTATGTGATGGATTAGAGATGAAGAGTAATCTAAATATCTTCAGCACCCAGATTGAGTTTAAAATCATATGTAGGTGACGTAGAAGTAGATGAATTATTATTATTATCTTTTCCCAAAAATAACTTATTGTTTGAACGTAATCTCGTTACGTGCTATGATCTCGTTACATGCTATGGGAACCGATTGATAAAGATTGTTGTGGGCCCTCTGGATCAGGTCATTTAAATTTGCATACTGAATCATGCTTTTCCATTATATGGTTGAAGGAAATTATATCCCTATATACGATGATGATGATCATTAGTGTGGATGCAATTCTTCATCTGCGTATATTAGTAACTGTCAACTTGCAGGCAAAACTCATCCATTATTGATAAATATACTAAGTGTTTGGCTCAAAGAAAATGAAAAGAGGAATGCCAAACGAAACAAAAATGACCAAGGAGAGAGATTTTAAGGTCTGTTTGTAATTGTTTCGAAAATAATATTCTAGCTTTTAAAATTTATTTGTTATTAAGACTTGCTATCATCAACCATGGATAAAAATTGGTGTCCTCGTCATTGTTTATTAAATGTGAAACTCATGAATTTTTAAAGATCTTATTCATGTTTTTGATGTAACTGTTATTGACCATTAAATTATATTAAATTAATATACACGTGGTATCAGAGCCAGGTTTAAGAATTTATGATTTTTCATGTTACTATTTATCAATCGATTGATCTTAAAATTTTAAAGTTATTATTGATTGGTGGATTGATTTTCTTGGAGATGTGATGAAATCAAATCAATTTGAAACCCTTAAAGAAATATGTGTTTCTATTTCCATCAATACTTTCTGTGGTTTTCGAAACGTAAATGTCAAAACCTTTAATTGAAGACATTCATAGATGTGGTTAAGGATGTTGTTATGTGGGTTCTTTATTTGCAATATAGTATATATGTATTATATGTTTGCATAAATAATTGACAAAGCTGGTGATATTTGTTTTCAATTACTAAAATCGATGCATATGAATTTAATGCCTTTTATATAATCTTGTATATATATTATTGAATTGTTTATGTATTCATATCACTGCCACATGTTTATTCTTTATGGATAAAGGTTCATTATTATCAAATTATATATGTGAAAGTGACCTTTAGATGAAAGGATTAAAATGGTACTTATCATTCAGTTGGAATGTATAGCATGGTACCTATCATCAAATGTGTTGATGGTCCAATTTTATATATATGTACTATTGTTATTGTGTTTTGGAACATGAACCGAATGATTGTATGAAATTTCATCATAGCAATGTAAAATATGTATGGTCTGAAATTAAAGTATGGAGGATTAGCTAGTCACCAAAGTGGCCAAATCCTTAATAATTGTTTTTAATTCCAAACATTATAGATATATTTTCAATTACCCATGATTGCGATGCTATGAATAGTATATAAAAAAAATTACAGTTTATGTTGTGGTTACATTGAAGTTCATTATTATATGACAATTAGGGATCAACCCAAAGGATAATTGTTTGTTTTATAGTAATGAACATGAACGTGGATATTGTAGGTACACTTCTAGTTTTATTTAAACATCTAAAGATGGTAAATATTTCTAATTGAGGTATGCATCATTGTCAAATTATATGAAATCTTTATAGCATCATTATTGTTGAATATTACATATTGGTGGATCCTAAAGGTGAACATTAATATGCATTTATGAAGTATGTTTGAAATTATGAAGTATGTTAATATATAATAGATTTAAAGCATTAATGTTTTCTATTGCTTGCAGTACCGATTGTCTTGCATTCGCAACTCTCAACTGTTACAGTTGTTAATGGTCTTAACTTCTCTGAATGGAAAGAGTAAATCCAGTTTCACCTTGGTGTATTGGATCTGGATATGGTTATAAGAGAAGAAAAGCCATGTGCGATTACTGAAGCTAGCACTGATGAAGAAAAGATCTATTATCGAAACTGGAAAAGGTCAAACAGACTGAATTTGTTATGTATGCAGATAAGCATAGCTGGCAACATTAAGTCAGCTCTTCCACAAATTGAAAGTGCCAAGGAAATACTAAAAAATGTGAAAAAGCGCTCCCAAATTGCTGACAAGTCTCTTGCTGAGACATTAATGAGTACCTTGACCGCCATGAAATATGATGGTTCAAGGACTATGCATGAGCATGTGATCGAAATGATTAACATTACAGCAAGACTTAAGTCATTGGGAATGGAAGTGACTGAAAATTTTGAAGTGCAGTTTATTTTAAACTCATTACCTTCTGAATATGGTCTTTTCCAGATGAACTATAATACCATTAAAGACAAATGAAATGTGCTTGAACTGCACAATATGTTAGTTCAGGAGGCGATCAGACTTAAGAACTTGGGAAGTCATTCCATTCATTATGTTAAGAAACAATGAGCTAAAAAGAAAGGTATCAAGAAACATGAGAAGAATGGAAGAGGAGCTATAAAGATTAATGAGAGTTCCTCTTCTAAGATTCACAAGAAGGAGCATAACAGAAGCATATGCTATTTCTGTGGTAAGACTAGGCATCTTTAAAAGGATTGCTCAAAACATAAGGCATGGTTTGAGAAGAAAGGTAAGTCTAGTGCTTATGTATGTTATGAATCAAACTTAGCTGAAGTTTCTCATAATAGTTGATGGATTGATTTTGGATGTACAACTCATGTTTGTAATGTGATGCAGGGATTCCTCACAACCCACAACACCAGACCAAATGAAAAGTTTGTCTTCATGGGCAATGGAATAAAAGCACCAGTGAGCTATTGGGACTTATCGTTTAATCCTAGACACTAGACATCATTTGGACTTATTGAAAACTCTTTATGTACGTACTATAACTAGGAAATTGGTTTCGTTATCCAAACTTTATAAAGCTGGATATTCTTTTAAATTTGGTAGTAGTAGTATGTTATGTGATGGATTATATAAGTTGAATCTTGATAATCTTTTTGCTGAAACATTTATAATGATGCATCAGAATGTCAGTACTAAATGTTGTTTAGTAAATGAAAGATCTAATTACTTGTGGCATAAACGCATGAGACACATTTCCAAGGAAAGAATGGAAAGATTAGTAAGGAATGAAATCCTTCTGGATTTGGATTTTATTGATCTGAATGTTTATGTAAATTGTATTAAAGGTAAACAAACAAAACACACAAAGAAAGGGGCCACAAGAAGTAGTCTGCTTCTTGAAATCATACACACAGATGTTTGTGGATCGTTTGATGTTAACACTTTCAATAAAGAAAAATATTTCATCACCTTCATAGATGATTTTTCACGTTATGTCTATATCTATTTTTTGCATGATAAATCTCAAGAAAAGAAATTAGACATTATAATCCACAAGAAAAGAAATTGGATCCAAGAACAATCAATGATTTTTTCATTGGTTATCCAGAAAAGTCGAAGGGGGTATAGATTCTATTGTCCTAATCATACTACAAGGATTGTTGAAACTGAAAATGCTAGGTTCATTGAGGAAGGAGATGTTAGTGGGAGTGAACTGTTGGATATAGAGGGAGCATCTTAAAGCTTGAAACTTAGGACTTGAAGAATGGTTTTGAGCTTTTTCACATGCCTTGGAATGCCTTGAAAGATTGCAAATCAAATTAAGTGTTAAAGAGTCCAATCTGTTGATCTTTGCATTGCATGCATTTAATCATTTAATTGTCTAAGTATTTTAACCAAGAATGAAAGCATGTTTTTATAAAATAAGCAAAGAAGCAATGTTTTTGGAAAAATGCAAAATGCACTGGTTTAATCGATTACATAGCGTATTAATCGATTATTTGCGTCGTTTTGAAAATCTGAAAAAGCTTTGATGAACACTTTAATCGATTACAGTTTAATGTAATCGATTACATAAGCCTTTTGAAAACGCATGTTCTACTGCAATAATCGATTACCAAAAATTGTAATCGATTACACAATGCTCTCAGAAAAACATGTTGCATTGCTTTAATCGATTACTGTTTCTCGTAATCGATTACACAAGCTTTTATGAAAATGCTGTGCTACTGGAATAATCGATTACGGCTTGTATTAATCGATTATTTTGCTCGTTGTTCAAACCCAGAAACATATGAACACTTTAATCGATTAAAATGGTGATTTAATCGATTACTTAAGCGTTTTAATCGATTATTTGGCGCGTTTAATCGATTAATGTTAGTTAGGAAATTTTATTATAAATAGGAGTGAGGCTTGCTCTGTTTTAGAACTGGTCTAATACGAATTTCTGATTACCTTCAAGCCTTCACCAAGATTCAAAGAGTTTTTCTGAGCTTATAAACCTCTTGTCCCACTTCCTAAATCACATGAGTTCTTGATTGATTACTTAGGTAAGAGTCTTTCAAAGAAGAATAGGAGAGCTAGTTCTGAAGTTTCATTTGATGATTCAACATTGTTGGTAATTCATTTGCATTCATAAACATTGGATCATCAGGTTGTTTCTCTCTATTCTTTTTGGGTGTAATTCTGTTTTGAATTAATTTGTATTTGGGTGTTATTGTAATTTGTTCTTGAGGCTTGCACTAGAGTAGTGTTCTCTAGGGAAGAACAGAATAGTGTTCTCTGATTCTTGTTAAGATGTCTAATAGAGTTTTAGATTTCATTTCTTTATCTAGGGTTGATAAAGAGTAAATGTAATCAAGCTTGTAAGAACTGAAATTTTCAATAGTGGAATTCTAATCTAGTGTTGATTAGAAATTGGATGTAGCTTCTCTTGAGAAGTGAATCAGTATAAATTCTTGTGTTGATTCTCTACTCTCTAATCTCTTTTGGTTATCTTGTTCATTGGTTCTTTGAATTCTTATCACTGCTCAACAAGTTCTGTTTTGAGACATTGTTTCCTTGAGCTGAGTGAATTGATTGAATTAAAGGTTTCTTGGTTTTAAAGTGATTAAAATCCTAACTCTGATTTAGAAAAAAAAAATGTAAAAGACCAAGTATTAACCAATTCATCCCCCTCTTGATTAATTGTGGGTATTCCTATTGTTTTCATGAACCACCACGTAAGGTGGAGATTCAAGAATTAGGAATGCAAATTCCATTAACTTGCATCTCTAATAAAGGTGTTATTCCTCATGTTGTTGTACTGATTAACAATAATGAAGAACAACACATGAATGATACCACTAACCACAATGAAGCTGTAATGAATGAAACCATGGTGGAAGAACCACAACAAATAGCATTAAGGAGGTCTCAAAGAGAAAGAAGACCAGCTATTCCTAATGATTTTGTGGTTTATCTACAAGAATGTGAATTTGACTTGGGAATAGATAAAGATCTACTTTCATTTTCACAAGCCATGAATTGTGATAATTTTGATGAATGGTTAAATGCCATGAAAGATGAGCTGAAATTCATGGAACATAATGAAGTATGGGACCTTGTTGAATTACTTGAAGGTTGTAAGAGAGTTGGTTACAAGTGGGTCTTCAAGACCAAACTTGAATCTCAAGGTAATATAGAACAACACAAGGCCCGACTTGTTGCAAAAGGATACACTCAAAAGGATGGAGTTGACTTTAAAGAGATCTTCTCACCTGTAACGACCCGTCTCGTCGCTACGATATCACTAACTCTTAATCATGCATATCTCAATTTTAATAAAAACTTCATTAATTTGATTATGAAAATGGTAGTAAATTTTTTACGATAATACAATTATCATACACATATTGTAATTACATAATTAAATACCTATGTACATATATATTAAATTAGTATATGCCATCCACATGTTAGAACTTCCTTTAGTTTTACATGTATATACATATGAAATTACATATCTAACAAAAAGCCAAAGAACTAACTAAGAAAGTGTTGATTAACAAAACATAACTCTTTCTCCAAAAAGATATCCAACGTCCGCATGTCAGCTTGGCGGCTCCAATCAAAAAGAAGATCTCCCTCAAAGGTCACCTACTGCTGCTCATCTACTCACACGAATGAAAGTCCGCGATCATCACAGGTACCAACCACACAGTACAACAAATGCAATGGTGAGTTTATTATATAAAACCAATAAACATCCAATAGCAGGAATTAGGAAGGAAACAATATTACCCACCACAATCATTAACAAAAATCCATGATTCCAATACACACTCAACAACCAATCATCCAATGCATTTCACAACTAAAACAATCATGCATAGCATGATGCATGCACCTAACTCATCTATCAGCATGCAATGTGGTACCATATCCCAGAAATATTCTTTCACAGGAAAAATGATTCACCGCCTATCAGGACCACCCTGTCGTGCACTTGTCATTCCCCCCTTGGTGATTAGCCAGCATCGCTAGGAAATTCCAAACTTGATGACCCCTTAGTACCTGCATTTTCAGCCACTGAAACCCACAGGTACGCGCGTGCCTTCATTTTATTTCCATCCATGCACATGAAGTATGAAACATGTGCATCATGAATGTATGATCTGGCTAGGAACAAATCCTTCCTCGCAAGGGTAACCTGTCATGCACCCCCATGTACATACATAACACACCAATGTGGGCTCACCGATGCACTGATTGTGGCTAGGAACAAATTTGTCCTCGCAAGGGTAACCAACCGGTTATTACACCCCACGTGTACATACACAGTCTACAATCATGAGCACCATCAATGTATGACATGGCTAGGAACAAATCCTTCCTCGCAAGGGTAACCCGTCATACACCCCCATGGGTATCCATGTATATCAATATTATCTCTTATCAATGTCATTATCAACCTCAACATCATATCATCTCAATATCATCATCATGCATATCAATATTTTGTCATTTCAACATCATCAACCACGTCAACATTATCTCATTTGAGCATCATCAACTACATCAACATTATCTCATTTAAACATCATCAACTACATCAATGGCATCTCAATTTCAATAGCATCAACGACATCACAAGCAATCACATTTCACATCTATACACAATACATATGCATGAGATTCACATTCCCCAGGTCTTCAGACAACCAAAATTTCATATATTCACAATTCATCATATCACAAGACTGATATTTTTAGAAAAATTCTAAATTAAAGAGGAGGACTACAATATATAAAACACACTCTTATGCCCATTTTAAAAATTTAATAAAGAATTAAATAGGAAAACATATTATAAAATTTTGGGCAGAGTCTCCTCTGTAATTAAGACTTTTTCCAAAAATCCAATCATTACAACAACAATATTATTCATAGTTTATCCATCAACAAGCCAATTCATCGCATCCCATTAGTTAAAAACACAATTTTTCTTGAAAACGAGCACACACAGGAACAAACACACATCAATCATAAATACGTCACATCCCATTAGTTAACAACGTAGTTTTTCTTGAAAAACAGCACACAGTAGGGACAGGCAGATATCCTCATAGTTGGACTTCCTAACCCCCAACTATGGTACCAAAATTATAACTAAATAATAAACTCCCCTTACCTAAATATAACCCTCTGTTAGCTCCTTGAAACGTCGTTTTGAGATTTCTCAAGTTCACATGCTTTGGTCCAAACGCAGAGCTCTATATACCAAATCGAAGATAATTTAGTATAGATTTCAAAGGCAAGGTCAAAATTAACATTTGGGGTTAGATACCCACTCAAATCTAAAAAGAGGCTAAAAGGGTGTTTTGGGAGTTCACACCGAAAGACATCATTTTGAAATTTCGATCACACCAATGTGACTGGGGCTCAATAAGGATCACAGAAATGACATCAATTTCATAAAAATGAGACTTTTACAACATCTCATGTTCAAAGGGTTTTCAAAGAAAGTATAGAAACAACCAAAAACGGTACCCGAGTCGCAAGAGATATCAATAGAGGCTTCAAACTAGCTAAAAGAAGACAAGGAAACCATGGTTACCTCCAAGAAGCCAAGAAAGGAGGATTGGAGGCTCCATTCTCTACCAAATCCTCAAGTTGAGTTTTGAAGATTCTGCTCTGATTAAAGTGTTCCTCTCCATACAGTGGTTCAACAACAAGAAACAACGGCTCGTGGCGGTCACCGGTGGCCGTGAGTGGTGGGGGGGGGGGGGAGGGGGGGGGGGTTGGGTGCTGTTTGGGGAGAGAGAAAGGCCATTTTTCGAGTTTGGATGTTGCTGGTACTATTTATCACCGCCTTGACTCGCTCAGGCAAGCAAAAATGCCTGTAAAATTTGCCTGGGCAAGCTGACCCAATATTATAATTTCTACTTCAGTTAAAAATTAATTTCTCACACTTCAGATGTTAACCAACAGTCAAATATTTCATATGTCGGTTAGAAACCCACCTTTAAAATTTTAAGGAGATCCAACGATTAACCAATCCAGAATGGTAATTTTACTAAAACAGGTTTCTGGTCAAATTCGGAATCACTCAATTACAACGCATCTCAACCAAACTCCACATAACTTGACATCTACACCAAGAAATTTCACATGGATAATTCACATTACATTTCAACTAATCCTAATTAATAAAGTAATCAAATTATACAAAGAATACATCACATATTAAGTTATTGAATTTCAAGGTGTTACATCACCGATCTCTAAGAAAGATTCCTTAAGAATTACCATGGCATTGGTGACTAATTATGATTTAGAGCTACATCAAATGGATGTGAAAACAATTTTTTTTCTAAATGGGAATTTAGAAGAAGATGTGTATATGGACCAACCAATGGGGTTCGTAGAAAAGGGAAAGGAACAGATGGTGTGTAAACTTAAGAAGTCAATATACGTACTTAAACAAGCTTCCAGGCAATAGTACCTTAAGTTCAATGATACCGTTGTGTCCTTTGAATTTAAGGAAAACACTATTGATCAGTGTATATATCTAAAGGTCCAATGGGAGTAAGTTTATATTTTTAATCTTGTATGTTGGTGATATCTTGCTTGCAACTAATGATATTTGGCTCTTGAATGAGACCAAGAAGTTTCTCTCTAGTAACTTTGAAATGAAAGATATGGGTGATGCGACCTTTGTGATAGGGATAGAAATTTATCATGATAGATCACAAGGATTGTTTGTCTCAGAAAGCATATATAAATAAAGTTTTAGAGAGATTTAATATGGAAAAATGTTCATCATCGCCTGTTCCAATTCAGAAAGGATACAAGTTTAGTCTCATGCAATGTCCTAAGAATGATTTGGAACAAAAGGAAATAGAAGAAATTCCATATGCATCTATTGTTGGGAGTTTAATATATGCTCAGACTTGTACAAGACCAGATATTAGCTTTGCAGTTGGAATGTTGAGAAGATATCAGAGTAATATTGGTATGGATCATTGGAAAGCTACAAAGAAAATTCTGAGGTACCTGCAAGGAACCAAAGATCACATGCTTACTTACACAAGATCTAGCAACCTTGAAGTCATTGGATATTCAAATTCAGACTATGTCGGATGTATAAATACAAGAAAGTCCATTTTTGGTTACTTGTATCTTTTAGCTGGAGGAGCTATATCATGGATGAGTGTGAAACAGTCAGTAATTACTACATCCACTATGGAAGCTGAATTTGTGGCATGCTTTGAAGTCATGGTTCAGGCTAAATGGCTAGAAAACTTTATTTCAGGGCTTGGAATAGTTGATAATATTGATAGGCCGCTGAAAATTTGTTGTGATAATTTTGCAGCAGTCTTCTTTTCTAAGAATGACAGATACTCCAAGGGTGCTAAGCATATGAAGTTGAAATACTTTGCCGTTAAAGAAGTTCAGAAACAAAGAGTGTCAATAGAGCATATCAGCACCAACCTTATGATAGCTTATCTCTTAAAAAAGGGATTACTGTCCAAGACATTCACTGGTCATGTGTAAAATATGGGCATTATGTATGCTAGTGAATGTTAAGCTCTATTAGTATTTAGTGTTTATTGACACTTTGAATTCAATAATGTGTAAGTTTCTGAAATTTTCTGTTTTGAAACTTATGTTCACATGCATGAATGAATGATATTTTGAACAACAGAATTTGCCTTTATAAAAGGAATTATTGTATGCTTTCCTTTAAAGTATCATGTTGGAAAAAAAAAGTTGATATGATAGTACATGGAAGGAACTATGCTAATATGTGAGCGCTTTTACTCTTATTGGCTCTATTTCTAATTATGACTTATGATGAGGCTAATGTATGATAATCTTTAGTCGAATGTGCACATCAAGTCTTATATTTGGCAAATCATGTAATGGTGTTTACCGTATGAGCCAAGTGGGAGAATGTTAGATATATATGTTAGAAATGGCTCATGTGATTTGAACAAGTCAAATATAAGAAGGGCTAAAAGATAATTTTATTTATCAGTGACCTGATTAGTGGGAGGTTGTTGAGGGACCTTATAGTAACTTGCTTGATGGAAGCAGTTATAAAATGACTAGGGTAAAACCCTTCATATCTGCTGATTAAGAAAAAGGTGCTGAGTTTTTGCCATTAAGAATTAAAGAGGGACCTAGAATAAAATGGTGAAGAGATTGATAAAAATTATTTCGCATTAAGAGTTCTTAGTTGGTAGCTTGATGTTAAAAGACATTTAATTTGCTGTCATACGTCAGTTTGCAGAAAGGGTTCTCAGTCATTGTTATTAACCCTTGTTGTTATTAAGACTTATTGTCATTAAGACTTATTGTTATTAAGACTTGCTGTCATCAACCATGGACAAAAGTTAGTGCCCTCATCATTGTTTACTAAATGTAAAACTCATAAATTCTTAAAGATTATATTCATGTTCATTGTTATTGATGTGATTGTTATTGAGCATCAAATTATATTAAATTAATATACATAAAAGTCTTTCAAAATTAATTTTTTTTATAATAATCACGACTTTGAAGTCATGAAAATTAATAATTTTATATAAATAATTTTAAAAAAACTAAAACTATTGAATTTTTTATGATTTTATTATAAAAAAATTAAAATCATAATTGTTTTTACTACTTTTTATCCAAAAATCATAAAAAATCGTAACACTTATTTCATTTGAAGATTAATTCAAAAAATAGTTACGTTTAATAAATTTCAAATGAAATTAATAATGTTTTGTTTGAAACCCGTAGCAAACCATAATGTGTCCATTTGAATGACTTTGAAGTCATTCGCTTGTGATCAACTTCATATTGTGACAAAAATCAAAGATTTGTTGTTAGAGCATCTCCAATGCAAGCATCTTCAATCGGTTCCCTTAAATAATTTTTTGTGGTCCCCGCAGTACTTTTGTGGTCCCCATAGTGTCATGTCACTCCTAAGGAACTCATCCAATATTTTGCTCAAATGCAAGAAATCACAAGAAATGCAAAAAAATCCACGTATATATATATATATATATATATATATATATATATATATATATATAT
>CM023948.1:10806370-10821889 GCA_013407115.1 Glycine latifolia | reverse complement strand
TCAACTACATCATTTGAAATCATGGTAGGATTGTTTGGTGGGATTGAAGAAAATGTTTGAGAACTTTGAGAATTTATGGTGGAAGGGGTTTGAGTGTTTCACATAAAATAATTTGATGGTTGTGGTGGTAAAAAAGGAGGGAGAAGGGAAAAGAATAATGATTTTCTGAATTTTGGGTAGAAAGAGGCATGTGATAATTTTGTGAAAATTTAATATAAGTTTGTCAATTAAATTAATTTGAATTCATTTCATACATATAAAATTTAACTTAGACTGAGATTGGAGAAAAAAAATTGACAAATGAAGAATGAGAATGAAAATTGTATGTATAAATTTTGTATATATTAAACCAACTTATAGGGTGTTTATGTGTGTAATCTGATTTTTTTTTGCACCATCTTGTATTGTACGACTAGTTTTTTAAGTGATCGTTTGTACACACTAATGATAATTTTTTTTTTCAAAACGTTCTTTCTCTTTTCTTTATTTCTCTTCTTTCTTTTTTTCTCTTTTCCCTCGTCACACGTTTTTATTTATTTTTTCTCCTCCCTGTCTCCTCTCTTCACGTCTTCTTCTTTCTTCATGTTTCTTTTTTTATTTTTTTCCCCTCCCTCCTTCCTCTATTCATGCCTTCTTCATGTTTCTTTGTTTTAATTATTTCCCCTCCCTCCCTCCACTCTTCACACCTTTTTCTTTCTTTTTCACATTTATTTTTTATTTTTTTTTCTCCTCCCTCTCTCCTCTCTTCACGCCTCCTTCTTTCTTAATGTTTTTTTTTTGTTTTTTTTCCTCCCTCTCTTTTCTCTTCACGCCTTCTTCTTTCTTCTTCTTCCTCTATTGCGAGCCCCCCCTCTGCCAATATGTCTTTTTTTTGTCTGTTTTTGTTTTTTTGGTCTATTTTTTTTTCTTTCTTCTTCTGCAACAGCTAATTCTTAATCTCTTTTAGTTTCTTTTTTCTCCTTCTGTTGATACCGCCATTCTCTGTTAGGGAGAGAGAAGGAAAAAATATTTTTTAACACTGTACAGATCTTCAAGATTCTTCTACAATAACTCATTCTTCATGTTGGAGATCTATCCACCTCCTTTATTAGGAGATCTAGTAAAGACCAGATCTTGAACTCAAGATTTTATACTAAAGATGCTCTAAGAGAATAACTACTTTCTCTTCTATCTAGTTTTCCACCCCAAAGATATACATGAAGTACTGAGCGTATCAGTGAAACAAAAAGTTTTAAAAAAATACATTCATGTAAGAAGCGACAAATAAAAAAAGAAGTAAAACGGTTTCGGTTTCTAAGAGAATAAGTACTTTCTCTTCTATCTAGTTTTTTACTCTATTTTCTTCTTATCTCTCTCTTCCCTCCTTCTCTCTTTCTTCTCAATGGCAACACTTATCATCGTATTTCTTATTTTCTTTGTCTACCTTTTTCTTATATCTACCTCTATAACATCTCCCATTATATCCATTTCATTTTCATCCTATATATCTCTACCTATTCTATCACATCCCTTGTAACATCTCTATTAAGTCTTCTCTCTCCATCTGTGTTAGAACTATTATGAATAATAAAATTCTAATAAGAGACAAATAGTTAAAGAGAGATAACTCTACACTAGTTAATGTATATGTTGAGTAATATTTTTGTAATATCTATAATTATTAAATTTGACTCAATTCAACCTCTAAATCATAATTATTAATATCCATAATGTATATGTTGAGATAACTCTATAATAATTAAATTAAAAAATATCTTTTAAAGCAAGTTACAAAATCTAAACTATAATTATTAGATTTGACTCGATTGAACCTCAATTTGATCGACTCAACCAGTAACAGATCTATGACCGATTGAACTAAGGACTAGACCTATGGTCGAATCTAGTTAGGGATGTAAACAAGTTGGTTTGGGTTGGATTTAGTTGGGTTGGATTTAGTCAAATTCATAATCCTTTGAACAAATTAATTTAGATTAGATTTAATGGATCAAAACATTTTAATCCCAAACCCCCGATTTGGTTTTCCATCTTCGCCGTAATGGACGTAGCTTCCACTTTCTACCTCCCCTTCTGCAAAACCCAAACCCTCAGGCAAAAACCCCCTTTTGGGGAAACTCCAGCAACAACTCACGCAGTAGGAATCAGTGAGGGTAAGAAATCAGGGAAGGTGATGTGGTGCTTAAACGAGTAATGGTTTCCAACGAGGAGTCTATCAAGCGCATACTCAACGCTGGAATCATGTTTGGGTTGGGTCTTCTTTGGTGATTAGTGTGGCTTCGAGGGTGGTAGTGGCGGAAGAGGGCAGCACTGCTGGGGTTAGTGGGGATAGTGAAAGAGGGCAATGCTGTTGGGGTTGGCGAAGTTGTTGTCGGTGGAGTCCTAGAGAGTGGCGGCGAGGTTCGCGACGAGGGGAGTGGGCGGTGCGATATAGCATTAATGCCCAAAAAAGGTTGGTCTCATAGAATAATATTTTGCTATGTTTTCCTTCTTGTTGATATCACATTGTTACCTCGTGATTGTATTTTGTGGGTGGAGCTGAGATTAATAGTGGATGCAGAGGTTGGAGAAGTTCTGGCTGCTTTTATTGCCAAAAAATGTTTAATACAGTTCAATAAAGTCTCAAAGCATTTTTACCATAATGAATCAATAAAAAATGACGTGGCAAACTTAGAGATTAGTACATCATTTAACAGCACATACTTATGGTATAGACTAAAAGTTGTAACAAAAAAAAATAGAAATTTTGTTTAATCAAATTTTTGTTTACAGATTGATTGTAATTAGAATTGATATTAAAGTAAAGTGAATTTTATTTGAACAATAGTAATCAGAAAAGTGATTTTTTAAGAAAATTTTGTTAGGATACTTTAAATCAAATTTGACTTTGAGGGTGTAGTGACCAAAATGGATTTTAAAGTCTATATGCACGTTTGGTTTGTATTTGAAATTATTACAAAACATGTTCTAATATAGATCCAACAAATAAAAAAAACAAAAACAAAAATAGTGGTCTTGATCCTTTAGAAAAAAATACTTTTGTCTTAAAATAATTTTACACTGAATTTCCAATCATGCGCTGTATACACTTTTCTATTTATATATAATTAAAATTAAGAGAATATGTGTATAACATATTAAATTTTAAAATAGAACCACAATCCTTATAAAACATTATAATTTGATAAAACAGATAATAGAAATATTAAATTAACATAATCATCCAACACAAGTGTATCTAAATTAAAAAAGTACAAATAACGAACGTGTACATACGGTATTGATGAGAGGACAAATCTGACAAAATTTAATTAAAATTAATTTTGATAAAAATAAAATTTACTTGTGCTTTTGTTTTAATTTCATCATATTTTTTTCCATCAAAATTGATTTTTGAAGATATCCGAAACATGTAAAATTTTAATAAAAATCAAATTAGACCAACATGATCGTGCTCCATCGTGATTTTAAAGTGAATCCAAACACATAAAGCTCGGGCCAACCCCATTAGTATATCTTATCACAATACTTATGTCGACAGTGGGAAGAAAAAGAAAAACGTTAATAATTAAAAAGTAGTACCTCTTGGCCAAGGGCAGTACGATGACTTGGGTGTTGTTCTCCCACTCTAGAGCAAAGTGTCTTTGGGCAACAGCGTCCATAACACCAATATAGCGTTGTAGAGCTTGAGCGCTGAGGAACTGAGGAAGAATGCTTCTCAACTTCTTAGCTTCTTTATTAGCGTCAGTTTGAACATTCGTTGGGAACAGCCTCTTGACATTCTCAGGCCACCACAACTTTACGAGCTTGTCCTCGTTCGAAAACAATAACTTATTGCCTGCGGCTCCGCAGAACATAACTGTGGGCTCCAGAAAGATCGAGGACTTGAACACTTTGGAAGAGTACTCTGTCATGCGATCGGAGAAGAACTTCTCCGGAACCCCCTTCCATCCCGTCCACAGAAACTCCAGGCTCTCGCCGATCACCGGAAACCCCACCTTTCCTGGCGGCAAATTGGGGACGCTGAACGGAGAACGATGCCTGTAGAAAATGATGAAAAAAGAGACAGACACGAAGGACACAAACAGTAGCAGAAGGGTGAGGTACTGCTCCATGATTTTTTTGGATTCGGATCCTCGCGTGATTAATTAATTGAAAAATGCTCATGTTTTAAATGGAAAACACACACTCATGGTGGGGTATCACATAGTCAAAGTCAGTGCAAAACCTCCCGAGAGCGCAATTTAAGAATTAAATAATCCTCGTGAGAAACGCATGTGTATATATATAAACATTTGAAACTAACACTAACGGTTGCCCGGCGGGAGCAAAAGAAAAGAAAGTGTAACGAATGGAAGAGAGATGAAACTAAAATGTCATTATCTACATGATTATAATCAACATGGATATTACTACTAAATGTATCTCGTTTGTTTTCGACAATCATATTATATAATATAATGCATGCTAACATTATATCCTTCATTGTATCCAAGTTTCAAGCATGCGATGGATCACATATAATTACAAATTGAGGCTTCCTTTTTGTAGAAGACCCTCATATTTCCTCAACGACGGTCTCTTCTAGCTCAATTTGAGTAGAAAATTATGAAAATTGTGAATCAACTACATCATTTGAAACCATGGTAGGATTGTTTGGTGGGATTGAAGAAAATGTTTGAGAACTTTGAGAATTTATGGGGAAGTCTAGGTAAAATTGTTAGTTGGGCCCCACTGAAGAAGATTTTGAATAAATATCATGGTGTAAAAATAAACAGATTAAATATGATTTGAATAAATATCATTTTTGTTTTTACTCGTGTCGGGTTGGGTCAGGTCGGGTCATGTAAAAATAAATTATGCTCAAATTCAGGTTGTATCGTGCCAACCCGTGTAATAAACGGGTCGTGTTCAGGTTGAGTTTTATAACACGAATTGTTAATCGTGTCGTGTTCGGGTTGAGCCTATTCGTGTTCGTGTCAGATCCAGGTCGACCCGAACCCGACCCATGAACACGAATTGCCACCCCTAATAATTATTAATATCCATAATGTATATGTTGAGATAACTCTATAATAATTAAATAAAAAAATATCTTTTAAAACAAGTTACAAAATCCAAACCATAATTATTAGATTTGACTAATTGAACCTCAATTTGATCGACTCAACCAATAACAGATCTATGACCGATGGAACTAAGGACTAGACCTATGGTCGAATCTAGTTAGGGGTGTAAACAAGTCGGTTTGAATTGGATTTAGTCAAATCCATAACTCAACCTAATCAAATTTGAACAAATTAATTTAGATTAGATGTAATGGATCAAAACATTTAAATCCCAAAGCCCGATTTGGTTTTCTATCTTCCCCGTAATGGACGTAGCTTCCACTTTCTACCTCCCCTTCTGCAAAACCCAAACCCTCAAGCAAAAACCCCCTTTTGGGAAAACTCCAGCAACAACTCACGCAGTAGGAATCAGTGAGGGTGAGAAATCAGGGAAGGTGATGTGGTGCTTAAACGAGTAATGGTTTCCAACGAGGAGTCTATCAAGCGCATACTCAACGCTAGAATCATGTTTGGGTTGGGTCTTCTTTGGTGATTAGTGTGGCTTCGAGGGTGGTAGTAGCAGAAGAAGGCAGCACTGCTGGGGTTAGTGGGGATAGTGAAAGAGAGCAATGTTGTTGGGGTCGGCGAAGTTGTTGTCGGTGGAGTCCTAGAGAGTGGCGGCGAGGTTCGCAACGAGGGGAGTGGGCCGTGCGATATAGCATTGTTGGGCTTACTCCTCCAATGTTGGCCCAAGCCCATTTGAGGGTTCTAAACCCTAAACCTATTTATCAATTATAAATACACTAGTTGAGGTTGTAATTAGGTTAAAACTCAAATTAAGAGTTGAGAGAACATGAGATATTCTGCCATTTGACATTTGATTGCGTGAGAGATTTCGCAAATTTAAGCAAGCCTTGTGTTGTGCATTGGAGAGATCTCTAGAGAGTTTGAGTAAAACACTTTAGGGAGTTTGATTATCACCACCACGTTGGTGTATTTGATTCATTGTAACCGATTATTGTTATAGTGAATATTTGATCTGGACTAGTGTCCCGTGAATTTTTCTTCTTCACTTTGAGGAAGGTTTCTCACGTAAAACATATTGATTGAGTCTCTCATCTCGTTGATTGATTGTTTGATTACGTTTTTCGTGATTTGACTCTCAGGGTTCGATTTGACCCAACGTTTAGTATCAGTAGTTGACTATTTGAGGGTACAAAATTCCCAACAAGCATTAATGCCCAAAAAGGGTTGGTCTCATAGAATAATATTTTGCTATGTTTTGCTTGTTGTTGATAGGCTTTTTTACCAATCGGGGGTAAAAATTTACGCTAATTACCTTTTGGGATAGAAGTTTTTTTATTTCTCGTTTAGGGGTAAGTCGTACCACCTCGTACGACTTTGCACTCAGAAGTCGTAACAAATGTTACGACTTTAATTATCTTTTTATTTTTTATTTTTTTAACTATTTTCAATTTAATTATAATGGAAGTCGTAAATATATTTACGACTTTAAAGTCGTACGAAACTATACGACTTCCTTTTTTTTCAAATTAATTAAATAATATATTTAAAGTAATTATTTATGTAATTTAATATAATTTAAAAAGATATAATTTAAAAAACATTGTTATTAATTTAATTTAATTTTTTTATTATTTGAGCAGCAAATAAATTTGTTTCTATATTAAGTAACAAATTCCAAATTTTTATTACTTAAACAAAATGCAAAAGTGTTAGTTAAATTATCTTAAAAAATATGCAAGTTTAAAATAAAAAATAAAAAAATATAACGTTGTTTAAAAGAGAAAAAATTGAATAATTAAATTTAAAATAAAAAATTGAATAATTAAATTTAAAAGATTTACTTGAATAAATAATTTTAAAAGAAAATAAAAAAGGAAGTCATGGAGCATCACACGACTTCAAAGTCGTGGACCTCCACACGACTTCTAAGGGAAAAAGAAAAAAAAAAGAAAAAAGAAAAAAGAAAAAATGGAAAAAAAAATGAAAAAAGGAAAAAAAATAGAAATATTGTTTGATTAATTTGTTTGTCTAATTTATTTAATAAATATAATAATTTTAGTTAATTACCAAATGATAATTGAATTTTATAGAATTAGTTGTAAAATTAATATAAGATATAATTTAAAAAATGTTGTTGTTAATTTAATATTTTTTATTATTATTTGAGTAATTTGAAAAGGCAAATAAATTTATATATATATTTTTAATAACATGTAAGTTTAATTTGAAAAATAAAATTCAAATTTTAGGTTGTTTGAAAATTAATAAATTGGATAGTTAAATAATTTAATAAATATATAATTTTAATTATTATAGTGTTAAAATTTAAATTTTGATAGATTGATTGTTAGATGAAAATATTTTGGTAATAATTTTAACTTGTAAAACATGACATAACATATATTTATTTTGATTTTGATAATTAAATATATTGATTTTGTTGATGAATTTTTATAAATATAATTATTTTTACTTTTGTTAACACAATGTGATAATTATTTGGGGTATATTTTAAAAAAATTACCATTAAAATTTAAGATATAAAGAAAAGATTGAACTATACTTAATAAAAAACGGGATGTAATTAGCCATTTTCAATTTTTACGGATAAACTTATCAAATACTGGGTGCATTTAGCAATTGTTTACTGTACACAACTTTTAAGTCATGTGCAATCATACGACTTTAAAGTTTGGGCGGTGCGGATAGCAAAAAAAACAAAACACTACGACTTTAAGGTCATAAATATATATACGACTTTAAAGTCGTATATATTTACTCATCTAATATAATTTTAACTGGCTATATAATTATTCTATATCAAATGATTAATTAACAAAATGATATTTAGCAAAATAAAAAAAATCAAATAAATAAATATATCTCTTATTTGATATAACAAAAAAAGTCTTACTATTACAAAAAAATTAATCAACAATATTTCTATCCAAATTAGAAATTTAAAATTGCTAACAAAAATTACAAAATTATTTTCAAAACTAATAAAATTAATATAATAAATTAAAATAATTTAATTTATATACATAAAAGAACCAAATAAATTAAATATCATTATTTCATATATTATAATAATTAAAATTATATGTTTATTAAATTATTTAACTATCCAATTTATTAATTTTCAAACAACTTAAAATTTAAATTTTATTTTTCAAATTAAACTTACATGTTATTAAAAAATATATATAAATTTATTTTCCTTTTCAAATTACTCAAATAATAAAAAAATATTAAATTAATAACAACATTTTTTAAATTATATCTTATATTAATTTTACAACTACTTCTATAAAATTCAATTATCATTTGGTAATTAACTAAAATTATTATATTTATTAAATAAATTAGACAAACAAATTAATCAAATAATATTTCTATTTTTATTCCTTTTTCATTTTTTTTCTTTTTTCTTTTTCCTTTTTTTTCTTTAGAAGTTGTGTGATGCTCCAGGACTTCCTTTTTTATTTTCTTTTAAAATTATTTATTCAATTAAATCTTTTAAATTTAATTATTCAATTTTTTTCTTTTTTAAACAACCCTATATTTTTTATTTTTTATTTTAAACTTGCATATTTTTTAAAATAATTTAACTAACACTTTTACATTTTGTTTAAGTAATAAAAATTTGGAATTTGCTACTCAATATATAAAAATATTTATTTGCTGTTCAAATAATAAAAAAATTAAATTAAATTAATAACAACGTTTTTTAAATTATATTAAATTAAATAAATAATTACTTTAAATATATTATTTAATTAATTTGAAGAAAAAGGAAGTCATATAGTTTCGTACGACATTCATTATAATTAAATTTAAAATAGTTAAAAAAATAAAAAATAAAAAGATAATTAAATTCGTAACATTTGTTATGACTTCTGAGCACAATATATTTTTTCATCATTTTCTGCAGGCATCGTTCTCCGTTCAGCGTCCAATTATCTTTTGGGGTACTGCTCCATGATTTTTTTGGATTCGGATCCCCGCGTGATTAATTAATTGAAAAATGCTCATTTTTAAATGGAAAACACACACTCTTGGTGGGGTATCACATAGTCAAAGTCAATCCTCGTGAGAAGCGCAATTTAATAATTAAATAATCCTCGTGAGAAGCACAATTTAATAATTAAATAATCCTCGTGAGAAAGTGTAACGAATAAAATATATATAAACATTGACACTAACACTAACGGTTGCCCGGGACAAAGTTGTGAAAATCGGTTCGGTCATTGACCCGGTTGAGGTAGTGGGTCAGTGGATCAGTGTTTTAACTGGTGGGTCAGTAATTGGCTCGGTTTGAACCGGTCTATATTAAAAATTTTAAAATTATATTATATATAAGTATATAACTAACATTATTTGATTAATAAAAATTCATTCATAATTTTATACTGAAAAATCCAAAATACAATTAAAGTATTAAAGTTGATAACACAAATAAAGTATATTAAAAAAAACGATAAATAGTAACTACCTAAATAAAAACACAAAAGTCCATTTCGAAAAGTTATGTAGAAACTGCAGAAAGCAAAAAATAGGTACAAAAAGCAAATTAGGCCCAAAACAAACCCTAATGTAGTAGTATATATTCTTCTTTTCTCCTGCAGTTCTTCTCTTTCTTCCTCTACCGTGCTGTTTCGTTTCTTCTTCTTTTCTCTTTTGAAAATATGAAGAGCTTTGTAGAGCACTGTTGTCATGTTGCGCTGTTTCCTCGATCATTAATATGTCGTGTTGTTTCTCTTCTGATTCTTTTGAAAAGAGAATAGAAAAGCAAAGCCAAACATACAAGACAAGCACGATGCGCGATGGAGGAGAGTAGGTGGTGACGACGTCAAGCTTCAACCCGGAGATGGCTTCAAGCACGAATGAAGATGAAGAAGGGCGTCGTTTTGGTGTGTGCATCAACCCGGTCCGGGTCCTAAAACCCCATCGGGTTACCGAGTCTTCGAAAATCGGCCGGTTTTATCCGGGCCAAACCGAGCCATGTGCATGGCCGGTTCAATGTCTGACTCGGCCCGGCTGCTGTACTGTTTCCCGGTCCAACCGGCCGGTTCGAGCCGGTTTTCACAACTTTGGCCCGGGATCAAAAGAAAAGAAAGTGTAACGAATGGAAAAGAAAGAAAATGAATAAAAGAGAGATGAAAGAGACTAAAAACTAAAATTGTTCCCTAGAAATGAAAGAAGTATAATAAGAAAAAAAAATTAAATTAAATTAAATTAATAAATAATAAGATAAATAAGTTAAAATTAAGTGTTTTTACGATTACAATTTTATACATGTATTTTTTACTTTTTTAAAATAAAGAAAACCTTTTTTATTTGTACACTGGTACGCTGGCCTTCGGTAATAGAAAAAATAGGAACCATAATCAATAAAGTGAAAATACTTAATCGAATATGTCCTTGCAAGAGAATTATTTGGGCATAGTTGTTGCGTTTTTTTAATAAAAAAAATATATACTTGCATATTCAATTATGCCACAGAGAGCTTTGCTTTGATGTGCAAAAATTTCATTTTCGATCTTGTAATAATATTTTAGTGGAAAATTTTAAGTTGAGATTTTAGATTTTTTTGGTGAATTTTACAGAATTATTTAAAGTTGAAGATCTCTCAAGATTTTTTTTTTTATTAATGCTATATCTCATTTTAGGATCTTAAATAACTTTTAGTTGGTTTCACATAGATCTCCACTTTTAAATATTTTATTTAAATATTTATTAAATTAAATATAATTAATAAAACATGTATGAAATAAAATTATAAATATTAAGAAATAGGAAAATGATCATAAATTTAATTTTTATTTATGATTAAATGTTAAACAAATGAAAAATACACAATTTGATAATATAAAAAAATGTAATACATTATTGCAAAAAAAAATTAAATTTCATTATTGTTATGATTGTAACGTTCCCAAATATGCTCCATCAAGTCTGCTTGAAGTTGTTCATGAATTCATTTTGTATGTATAATGCGTCTTGTTTGTAAGTATGTAACAAAGTTAGGAGGAGCACCACAAAATACTTCAACATTTGAAATGTCATTGTCTACGTGATCATAATCAACATCGACATTACCACTGAATGTATCTCGTTCGTCTTTGATAATCATGTTATGCAATATAATGCATGCCAACATTATATCATTCATTGTATCCATGTTTCACGCACGCGGTGGATCACATATAATTGTGAATTGGGATTTGAGCACATCAAATGCTCGTTACACATCCTTTCTCGCTGCTTCTTGATATTTTGCAAATAATTTTTTTTAGACCTTGTGGCATTGGAATGGTCTTCATAAATGTAGCTCAATCAGGATAAATATCATCTACAAGATAGTACCCTATATTATATGGAGTTCCATTAGTTGTAAAATATATTGGAGGAGCTCGACCTTACAAAAAAAATCATCAAACACAGGCGATTGGTTTAACACATCAATGTCATTGTTTGAACCTGCAACCCCAAAATATGCATGTCAAATCCACAATTCTTGTGAAGCAACAACTTAAAGTATTATTGTGGGTTTGCAATTATCACTTATATGATATTGGCTCTGTGATGCAACTGGACAATTTTTCCACTTCCAATGCATGCAATCAATAGAACCTAACATACCTGGAAACCCTCGTGCATCTCCAACTTGTAGCAGGCAATTAATGTCATTGTTGTTGGGCCTTATCAAGTAATCTTGTCAAAATATCTCATTGACACCCGTTACAAATTTTTGTAAGCATTGAGTTATAGTGCATTCGCCATTTCTAATGTACTCATCCACACAATCAGTAGGTGATCTGTATGTCAGTATATGAATAGCTTAAGTGTACTTTTGCAATGGCGAGAGACCCATTCTACCAACAACTTCGGATCTCATTTGGAAATACTCATCGTGATTACCAAGAGCCTTGACCATTCGAATGAACAATTGTCGTCGCATTCGAAACCTACATCGGAATTAAGTCTCTATGTATACCGAATTTTCTGAGAAGTAGTCATTCATCAATCGTAGATGACTATAATAGCCATGAATTCTAAAAAAAAAATTAAATTAAATTTACTATATTCCGTCACAAAAAGCGTTAGCGACAAAATTAGCGATGAATTTTGTGACGGATTTTGCGACGACCAAAGTGGTGCGATTAGCACCAGGAACGGCGCCGTTAGCGCCATGACGCAGCCCTGTGGCACGATTAGCGCCAGTTATGGTGCTGTTAGCTCCAGAATGGCCCTGGAGACCCCCAAGTTCGAATATCTGGCGCGGTTAGCGCTAGAATGCTCCAGAAAACCATTTCTTTCGAATTCTTGGCGCGATTAGCGTGGGGAGTGGCGCCAGTAGCGTGGGGATGCGTTCAGGACCCTATAAAAGGGTCATTTGGATGGATTTCTGGGCCAAAATTCGTTCTTCTTCTTCCTCGAGCTTCCTTCTGCCATTAACGACCAGAGAAGCTTCATATCTTCTCCATTCTTCATCTAAACACTTCCTACCAAACTAGAAAGTTGATTAGAACTCCTCCATGAGCTAGATTCTAGCTTCAGTTTCTCGAGAGAACCTTCAATCGGAGAAATCCTGTTCTCTAGGGAACTTTGAGAAAACTGAGTTTGGAAGGGAAAAAAGGCGATTCAAGGACGCCAAAGCTTGGAGAAGTGATCCTCCAGCCTTCCTCAACTGTTTAGAGGTAAGAAACTCGAGTTTTACCGATTGATTTGTGAAATGGTTCTTGGGATGAATAGTGACCCAATTGTGTTAGGGCTGGAATTAGGCTTGGATTCTTTAGAAAAGTATGCTCAATAGGTTGTTCTGATGAATATTGAGCTTTGAATCATGACTATTGATGAAGTTTGGTTTTGACTCTGATATATGTATGAGTAGGAAGAATGATGATTAAATGGAGGGTATCATGACATGTATGAGCATGTGTGCTTTTACAAAAAGTGTTCATGAGACTGTATAGAAGGTCATTGTATGTTGAAGTGATTGTTTTGAATAACTTGGCTATTCTTGAGATATAGAGGGGTTAAGCAATTGTATGCTTTGAACCATCTTATGCAGAGTCTTAGAGTGACTCTAGTACCTTGGTTAGGCTGAGATAGACCCTGTTGAGGGTCTGTGAATCACCTATAAGGTGGTTAGCTCTGATAACCCTAAGATAGAGAACAGAGAGGCTGTAATGGAAAGGAATAGTGTTTCCTTTCATTCTAACGGTTGAGGACCGTTATTGATTGATTGTTTGTATGCCTTGTGTAGGGCGTGATACAGACATTGCTGGTGGTTGTGACCACGAAGCCGGGAGAGCCGGTGTAGCGCTGAAAGCAGGTAAACTCTTTGTTCTTGGGAGTGTTCCCTTGATTGTGTTCCACCATACTCCAGAGGGAGGGATGGTTACTGTATGAAGTTATGCATGTATATTGAAATTGTGTATTCCTATTTTGATTGAAAACATGTACTTGATATACATGAATTGAGGCTATATGTGTTGTGGGTTATTGAGATTCTCTGGCCAGTAGAATGGACTAAATATGAACTTCCCTTAGAGCCAGAGTTACGTGGAACAACTCTAAGTGGTCAATATTGTGTATGTGATAAAACCTGAGAGAATGCACCTGTTGCAAATGAGCTTCTCTCGGAAGTGCCATATATGTCCAAGTGTGTCCTAACCTGAGAGAATGCACCTGTTGCAAATGAGCTTATCTCAGAAGTGCTATATATGTCTGAGTACGTCCTGGAATAAGATACCTGTCGCAGATGATCTTTTCCCAGGCAATACGGTATAGATATATTTATATATGTGAGTAAATCCTTGGAGAATGTACCTGTTGCGGATGATATTTCTCAAGGAATATAATATATCTATCTTTGTATATGTTGTATCTGAGTTGAAATATACATGTGATATGTTGTGAACTATTGAGGGTCGTGATGGCTAAATGATATTGATGCGTTTTATAAAAAAGGTACTGATAAACCCTTGAGACATATGTATATGTGTTGTTATAGCTTGAGAGCTGTGATGGCTAGTTGTAATGCCAATTTTGATATTATATGCATAGAAGTGAACCAGGGGGAGGAAAGACCTTCAAGGATCCTGAGTTTACTGAGATTGTTATCTCACCCTTGTTAGGGGTTATGTTTTGCAGGTGATACTCTGGGAGCTGCTAAGAGATCCCAGGGCAAGAGGCCCGAGCAGGGATAGGTTCTGTGAGAACCTTAGGCATAGGGTTGAGAGCATGTTAGCTCTACATTTTGTTTTATGCCTATTGTTTTGTACCCTGAGAGGGATTTTGTATAGTTTTGAGATATACATTGTATATTATGAGAATTCACCATATATGATGTACAGTGGGTGTTGTTAATGACGTTTGATGACGTCATTTTGTTTATTGCTTCCGATTTAATTATCTGTGATAATTTCTGTGCTTAATAACCATAAATCAATGTTAATGCACCGGATGCATACGGGGCGTTACAATGACCATATTCACGATTGCGATTAATCACTCTTCTAGGCCTTTTGTATTGACTATTGTTGCCTCTTTGTTGTTGCGTTGCAATAAGTAGCTTATGATTTGTTCATCATTATCGTCGCCAAGTGTTTCATAAACAATTTGTTTCAAACTTTTCGAAGTCATTATTTGGATCCATTGTATGAATGATTGATTACGAAAACAAGTGAAAGAAGAATATTGTTTGAAGAAGACATACAAGAATGAATGAGAATTGAACAATTAAATAGCAAATTATACAACGACTAGTTTTGCAATGGCTAGTTTTATAACGACTACTTATGCAATGACGAGTTTCATAACGGCTAGTTTTATAATGGCTACTTATGTAACGCCTAGTTTCATAACAAATAGTTTTATAACGGTCAAGTTTCACAAATAAAAAAAAGTTGAACAAATTAAAAGACAGTTACGAATTTTTTTATAAAAAGAAAAAGAAAAAGAAAAATCAAACATGATTCCTAAAAATGCAAATTAAAAGAAGGTTACAACAAATTAAAACTACCTAACAAATTAATATTACATACTTAGTTTATGCCTAATTATTTTACAAAAGGCTTGATAGTCTTCGAGTTGACTTTTGGACATTGTAGATTGTCCTTCATTAGAATTTCGTAGTACTACTTTTCTAATTAAGATTGCTAGTCTGGCGTAGAGAACATTTATTTCCCTCATTGCTTCCTCTACACTAGTCAAGTCCACAAGATTGGTAGATGTTCCTGTTGAGTACAAAGGAATCACTTGATGAATGGGCAAGAAGATCAAGCTTGGTTTTGAGCTTCCAACATGCCTTGAAGACTTGAGGAAAATCTTGTAATTAATTGTAAAGGAAAAAGCATCTCTGGAGATCCAAGTGCATAGCATTCATATCATACATTTAGCATTTCAAAAAGGGTCATAAAATTAACAAGGCTTTGCT
>CM023948.1:10690544-10805970 GCA_013407115.1 Glycine latifolia | reverse complement strand
GATTTTGCTAACAGAATTTTAATTTACCAACCCTAACCAATTCACCCCTCCTCTTGGTTAAGTGTGAAGTGTTCCTATCTTTTACAGTTCCTACTCCTTTCCCCTTGCTCTTTTTTTGGCTGCCTTTTGACCCATTGGATGGACAATTGTAGATGGTGTGTCAGCTTCAGAATCTTTTTCTGGTGTTTCTGGATTAGATGACGATGGATATGCACAAGATGTGGAAATCTTCGTCCTTTTCGAGACACTTCAATAAACTAGTATAACCATTTTGGTTGATTTTTCAGAAGTCGTCAAGCATGCTCCAAACCAAAATCACTTTCTTCGTCTTCCTTCTAAATCGCATATGCATGAAGCATGACATCGTTATCTGTGTAACTATGTTTCTTCAATGAAGAACTTTTGCACACCAGATTAATTTTTTGTCATCATGATTTCAGTTGATTCACTACTCTTTCGCATAGTTCCCCCCGAAATTTGTTTTAATTTGTTGTTACTCTCATCCAAAAATAGTCTTTTGCTTTACCATCACCAACAATTGGATCCATTGAGACATTAAGCCATGAACCAACAAGGTGTGTATCCTCTTCAATAGAAAAGAAAACTTGCTACTTCTTTTTTGTAGAATACTCTCCTCATTCCATTAGTGTGATGTTTTCTAGCCCAATTTGAGTAGAAAATTGAGGAAATTATGTTTCAACATCATCATTGGAAGGAGTTTGCGGACCAATAAAACTATAGGAAGGCTTACAAAACATGGAAGAATTGTTTTGTGGCATTGAAGTTCAAGTTTGAAACTTTGATAATTTTAAGTGGAATGGGTTTGATTATTTTGCATAAAATTCATTGATGGTAGTGCTGGAAAGTAGGGAAAAAATGAAGGAGGATTTTGAGAATTTTCGATTGAAGGGGATTGATTATTTTGCATACCATTCATTAATGGTGGTGGTTGCAAGCAAGGAACAAATGAAGGAAGATTTTGAGAATTTTCGTTTGAATGATGAAGTTGATAATTTTGCAAAAAATTGTAATAAGTTTGCCAGTTATACTTATTTGGATCCATTAAGAATGAAACTAAAGCAAGAGATTGAGATTGCAAATAAGAGATTGAGAAATAAAGGATGATAAGGAGAATTGGTGGGCAAAATATGAACAGTATGTCTTCAATTTATAGGTTGCAAAATATTCATAAAAAAATACAGTCTACTGTAAATAGATTGAAAAGATTACCAATACTGGTTGTCTATTGATTGAAAGGCAGCAATAATTTGATTTTAAAGGCAACGTTCAGTGGTCCAACACGTCCATTTTTTTTACGCAACATTCAATTTTAATTTTTTAATCTTTTTTCTCTTCACCCTTACCCTCACCCTCATTCTCATTTTTCCCCAATCTGCGTGTAACATCTTGTCCTTTGCCGCCCCTACCTTTTGTTTTAGACCTCCCACCACACCTTCCTCTATCTCCCCCACCCTATTGTCCATATCTTTTTTCTTCCCAACACCCTTATCCTTATGGTGATGATGACATTATCCAGATTTGACTTGAGAAGGTGCGTCTCACCCAAAGAGAAAACAAAACACTGTCGCAACAAAGAGAAGAAGCCCCGATGATTAACTGTTTTGGAGAAAGCCATTTCATTTTTTTTGTGAGATTGTAAGTGTGGTCGTAATCAAAAGGGGACGACAACACAATGCGACGGTGTCGCCAAATCGTCGCACCTTCACCGATGTGACAAAACCATATACTAAAGAAGCTCACTTGTTGCAGTGGTTCCTGAAATTGTGACATGCAACCAATTTCGTGTATTTTTTTTGTTGTTTGATTTATTATTTTGATTTAATCTTGTTGGATGAACTAATCTTGTTTTTTGACTGGATTTGATTTGTTGTTCTTGTTTTATTTTGATTTAACCCATTTTATTTGCTATTCTTCCTTCACATCTTCAATTTGTTGCTTCCCTCCAAAACCCCTTAAACCAATCACATTAAAAAACAAATTTTAAAGCAACAAGGTTCTTAAGGGTTCTTGTGCAAGACCCATTCTTACATCGTGGAGATCCTAAGTTTGTCTTTACTACTGAATCTTGGCAAAAATCAATCTTGAGTGCAAGAATCCACTCCAAGATCATACACTAAAGTTGCTCTAATGTGCATACACTACTAGAAAATTGGAATATAACATCACGTAGTTAACATCGATTTATATGAAAACCGAAGTTAACAAATGTGCGGTGGTCTTTTTGTAAAAAAATGGAAGTTGTTAACATCTATATTTCATGAAACCGATGTTAAGTACTGTAGAACTAGAGTTGAATGTCATGAGTCAACATTGGTTTTATGAAAAATCAATGTTAAGTGTCGTGAGTCAACATTGGTTTTACGAAAAATCGATGTTGAGTGTCGTGAGTTAGCATTGGTTTTACAAAAAATTGATGTTGTGGTTGACCCTAAGTATCAGATGTTTCATTTTGCTCATCACATTTTTCCTCTCGTGCTATTGATATGTTTCAAAAAGAACCCAACATCATCACTATCGTTGTTGTCGCCATGGCCAAACCAGTCTGAAGCTATAACATGTCGTCGCCACTGTCGTCATTGAGTTGTTTGTTAAGAAGTTGTGCTTATGATATTTTCACCTACCATTTATGGCTTTGTTTTACATAGACTCTAAAGCAACAAATCCTAGCCTTAGTTCGAAATATGAATTTAGACCCATTAAGGTAATTTAGTTTTATGTTAATGGTAGCTAGTTCGCTTTTCCAAAGTTTGTCCTTCTCTCATGAAACTAATTAAATTGGTTTGAAAATTATTAGAGGTTCGAGATGCTGATGCTCGCATCCCGGTACCCATTGAAGAGGTTCAGTTAGTGGGACAGGCCCTTAACACATTCCTTGCTTGACCGACACATCTTGTACAAGCTTTTTCATAAAAAGGTATTTCGTTTTTGTTGTGCTTATTATTATTAAAAAAAGGATTTGTTACAAATAAAGTGTTGATTGTCATTAACTTATGTTTATTAACTATGTAGGATAAACAAGTACCAAATGACCCGACGAAGCTTGTTGATAGGCCAAAACTTGATGGCGATCCCATATATCAGATGACGTTGATGATCCTGCAACTTTTCCTCAAGCCTATGCAAGTATCGTGGAATGCAACTGTGTTGGGGTGTACAATGATAATGTCCCCTTATACATAAAGCATGAAGATCTTGGGGAAATAGCACATGGTGGTCAATGTCTGAACATCGTTGTTATACAACTGTGGATTATGTAAGTAAATTTAAATTACAGTCCATTATCTAATTGATTATTTAAAATTGATGCATAATTTACTTTATTTTAACAACAATAGGCATATGAATGAGTTAAGTCTACGTTCGGGGAATATCTTTGTGTATGAATTCTTTAAGCCATAGTTTATACAGAGATATGAGAAATCATAGTTTGAATATGAGGATTATATTAAGAAATGCATGCAGAATTCACAGAGACATGTCTACCTAGCAGCCTACTTGAATGGGTGAGTAGAACTAAACAAATCAATTTAAATAATGTATGCATTATAATAACTTAATATTCTTCAATGCAGTGTACATTGGCAATTGGTGGTTATATGTCCCAAGGACAATGTTGTCGTTGGGTTCTATTCCTCGCATAGTAAGTTCGACAACTACTTGAAAGGAATTATTAACATGTCAGTTCTAATTTGTAACACATCTACCTTATCATTAGTATTTGACATCAATATTTTAATTGTATAATATGCATGCATGTTTCTCTTAACCAATGCTTTGAATGGATTGAACGATAAACAAGGAAGTAAATTCAAGGCAACTGCTAAATAAATTTCAATTAAAGTAAGACATTTAAACAATGTTTGATCTCTTCAAAATGACATTTTATTATTGTGTACACTAATTTTGTGATAACTTTGAATATCTTATTGAATTTAGTGTCATAAGCAAATAGGAAACATTGAGTGCGGCTATTTCGTCATGCATTGAATGTCAACCATAGTCCTAGGAGGTTTCAAGGATAATTGGGAAATGGTAATTGTTTATTTAAAAACTAATTTTATTTGTTATAGTTGTTATTATTGCACTGAGTAAGTGATGTTTTATTATATCATGCAATATTTTACTAATTCAAGACCATTGGAACCAGAGAGAATAAAGACAATTCACAATCAGTGGGAAACATGTTTTCTAAGAGTTAAAAATAAAGCATTAGGTGTTTAAGGAATTTTACAATTGTAGAGTTATGTTTATCTTAGGTTATAAATGATTTTATGTATTGAGATTATTGTTTCATTACTTTCAATATTTCTTTTATTTGATAGTATTTATTCAATAATAATTTGAATATAATATATTGTACTGCATGGATTGGTTCTGTTTTCAATTTACAGGTTTGGATAATATTAACAAAATAGACAAAATATTAAAAAAAATACAAAAACAACATTGGTTCTAGCAAATTGATGTTGTAATGCACCATACAACATTGTGTATTACAACATCAATTTCGGTCAAAATCGATGTTTTTTTTTGTATATTTCTTACTATTACAACCTCGATGTTGTATAGTGGATTTCAACATTGATTTTCATAATTGATGTTTAAAATGATACTTTTAACGACTTGGGTGTTGTTGTCCAGTCTAAAGCATAGTGTCTTTGGGCAAAAACGTCCATAATTCCGATGTAGCGTTGGAGGGCTTGGGTGCTGAGGAACTGAGGGAGCATGTTTCCCAACTTCTTGGCTTCTTCCTTAGAGCTTGTTTGAATATTCGTTGAGAAAAACTTCATGACATTTTCAGGCCACCATGACATGGCGAGTTTGTTCTCATTAGAAAACAAGAACTTGTTGCATGCGACTCCACAGAACATAATTGTAGGCTCCCCTAAGATGGAGGTCTTGAACACCTTGGAAGAGTTCTTTGTCATGCATTTGTAGAAGAACTTCTCCAGAACCCCCTTCCATCCCATTGACAGAAACTCTAGGCTCTCACCAATCACCGGAAACCCCATCGTACCCGACGACAAGTTGGGAACACTAAAAGGAGAACGATGCCTGATGAAAAAGGAGAGAAAAATGACGAACACAAACAGTAGCAAAAGAAAGAAAAAGGGTGAGGTAGTACAAGTACTACTCCATGATTTTTTTTCGTGTATATGCTTTTATAAAACAAATGCTAGTATGTATTTAGTCAAACAAAAAAACCAAATGGTAACATATATAGGCCTCCTAGTTTATAAATAATAATTGAAAAGAACACTCAAGCATGATACATTAATCACTAGTACTACTACTCAAAATTTTGGATGCTCACACATCACGTTCATGTCAGAGAAGAAGAGCTGAGGAACTTTTGAAACTGATAACCTTGAGAGAAACATGCATTTAATGTAAATATTAAACGATGCTTATGAGAACCGTGTGTGATTATATATATAACGAAACACATGTACCGATTGCTAACACTTTCAGGCTTGCCAACATGGGAGCCCTTCATCGGAGAAAAATTCCATAAATAGATTGAGCATTTGTTTGGTAGTGTTGAAAATTGAAATAGGATGAAAAGGAAGGAAAAATTTTAAAAATAAGAATTATTAAAATAATTTTTTTAACACACTTTTTTTAATAATTGATTGAATTTTACTGAAAATACAAAATTAGAAAAAAAGAGAAAATTATTAAATATAACATGAAACTTGTCAAAGTTTATTAAAATTTGGTATATTCAAAAAGTGTGTTCTTAATAGTTTTTTTTATAAAAAAATTAGTATCAGTCTCAAATCTTTATCATATTATTTTAATTTAAATACTTGTTATTTGATTTTATTTTCTTTTCACTATATCAAACACACTCTAAAATATAATCACTCAACTCAGGAATAGATCCTTAATCCTTATTAATTCCTTATGATTTTGTTTTGCTTCGATTCTTTTCTCAATGAATGAATAACTAATTTAATATTTGAATTTATGTTTTATTGGCATTTTACTCTTTGAAATTAAGAATAGTTTAAATCTCTAAAACTTTTTAAGATTTCATTTAATTCCTGAAAATAATTTACTTTTCTTATTTTGATTTCTAAATTTAAATTATTATTATCACTTAAGTCCTTGGATTAGGAATTAGGAATCAAAATGTGAAAAATGAGATAGTTTCAATAACTTAAATGAAACCTTAAAAAAATTTCAAGAATTTAAGTTTATTTTATTATCACTGAAATAACAACAAATTATAAATTCATGGACAAATTAACATTTACCCTTTCTGCATGATAAAAAATATATACAAAGAGAGACTTGTGAGTTGGTATGTAAGCTAAACCCATTAGCCAATTTGATTAAAATGTTTCGGGTCAAGTTGTATAATTTTGCTGTTGAATTCAATTTAGTAACTAAGTGATTTAGTTATTGACTCAAATTAATCCAACAATAAATGAGGCTTAAAATAAATTTTAATAAAAATATTTTATTTTAAATGAGAAATTATATATTGAATATTTTTTTCAACATATGTGACATTTTTTCTAATAAATATGACCTTTTTGCTTTATAAAAAAACTAAAATAAAATATTTTTTATTGGTGTTTAAAGTTTGTGCTTTAGTTATTTTATTGTTGGACCACTTATTGATTGATTTGAGTTAGATTAGGTCTATACATTAAAATTATTTTTAAGAATTGTAATTTTTTTCCTATCAATTTCATGAACACATTATAATATTTGGTGTTTACTTTGTTTTTTATGAGCTATATATCAAATATTTTATATTTTTATGCTAATAATATTTTTAATTGAGCAAAAAAAAAAATACTTTCCCGTTTAGCATTTTGATTTTGAGGACCCATTTGTTCAAGTTAAGGACAAGTTCATAATAACATGAGCTGTGAGCTTATAAGTGGAGTTCCTGGTTTAATGTTTTACAATAAAAAATAAAGCAAAATCTATTTTGTTTAAGTCATTATTTCTTATGGAGGGAGGGGGAACATTTGGGCACTTTTTTTAAAATTCTCCACTGCATCGAAGATCACAAGTGGAACGCTAAGCATGGGATTTCTCACAGGGCTGAATCAAGATAATTTTGAATCAAAATTTTCAATTTTTGTTCATCCTTATCGAAGCCTACCTGACTACATCTTAATCAAAGAATTTCATATGTCTAGGAATAGATCGATATAGACATTTTTATGTAGGTGGAGGCTTAATCAAAAGACAGCTTTAAGCTTTAAGCTTTAAGGGTGTTCTAATGTGCAATAGATTCTTATCCAAGGCTTATATCATTTGAAAATGTCATTTGAATCGCTAGAAACATATAAAGTGTGTGGCTAATCCAATAACGAAAGTTTCATAAGGGAATTGAAGCAAGCTATCATGAGACAAAATATTTTCTTTCTAAAGAAATTCGATTTAGAAGTACGATATGTTCAAGGTCCAATATGCCTTGAATAAAGTATTGCGACATGTTATGTTTTCTCCCCCATTGCTAGTAGGTTGGTGGGGAGATCCATTTGATATCCAAAAATTGCTCGGCAATAGTCACCTGGGCAGTTTGAAACTCTTTGGAAAAGACAATGCTTTGTCCATGAATTCTAGGTTGAAAGCCCTCTCTGACCAAAATTCCTCCCACTGATGATTTGTGGACATCCAATACTATTTATATGTTTTAAGAGAGTAAACAATGATGCGTATTGAGGAGAAGGAAGAACCAAAACAAATGAAGAAAGTGGTCAAGGTGTATGGTGAAGGAGTATAAACAAATCATGTGTTAGGGCAAGTGTGTGTGATTAAATAAATATATAAATGATATTTTTTTTAAATAAAAAGGGGTTAAATAAATTTTTTGTCCCTCAAATATTTCACATTTTGAATTTTGTCCCTTCTTTTATTTAATTGTTTGATAGGTTTGGGAGGACTTTTTTTATAGGTATCGAATATTTTATAACAACTCAAATTTTACTTAATCAATTAAATTAAGCCCCTCTTTACTTAGGATGTGTCTAAATTAGCATTGAAATCACGTGGACGAAAAAATTGTGCATTCCAATGATTTCTTTTAAAACAACTACATCGTAGCTTTCATTTGAAACCATGTTGGTGTCAAATTTAACTGTTTTTCCAAAAACATACTAAATGGTTAGAGAGGGTTTAGGGAGAATAGAAATGAAACTTGCGGGTTTAGAAAAAAAATTAGCGTGTGAAATAGGAAAAACCAAATAGTGACAACAACAACTGCGTATCATTTTCTTAGGGCCAGATCAGGTTAAATGGGTCAGTAAACTTTGTGTTGTTGGACCTTTATCATTTTCATTCACACATTCCCAAATTCATTCTCTATTTTTTTCTTCAAACCTTTTTCCCCTTCCTCCTTCCCTCATCGTGTCTTCTTTCTACGGTTTCCAGGATCAGATCTAGTTCCCTCGCCACTCATCCGCCGCCGCACGTCACGCGCCTGACGCCGGTAACTCCCTCTTCATGACACCAAGCATCAATATTTGATGTTCATGTCTTAGGTTTTTCTTCTTCGTTAACTTGATTTAGCGTTCTAATCGTTTCGTTATCAAATCGTTGTTTCTTCATTTTTCCTTCTAACTCGACATCTCATTGCTGGAGGCATACTTTCTAGACTGCTAGGTTTACTTTTATTTGGAATTTATCAATTTTTTTTCTTCTTGTGTACAGTGTTAATTGATGTGATTGAAACTTTATTTAATTTTTTTGTTGTATGTCGTAGGAGCCAAAATTGTAAGAAATCGTTGTTCATTTCATTATCTGAAAGGCTTTTGAACCTATTTAAAAAGCATAAAAAACTTTGCAAATGTATTTCCCACTTTTAAATCAGCAAGTTTAGCACTTCAGCTTACAGATTTGTTAATCCAAAATGTGCAATATATTCATTTTTGGTTGCTAATTGTTTTGCAATCTCTGTTTTCCACCTGAACACCCTGTATCTGGAAAGAAATTTTTTGGATAGATTTTATATACTGAAGGACCAGAATCTTTTCAAGGATTAAATAGCAGTCTTTGTATTAGAATTTTATGATGGATGTTGCGAGAGTTAATTGTTGCTTGTCCTTTTGTATGCTTAAGCTCTAAATTCTGTATCTATTTCGTTGTTCATTTTATTCTTGCATTAACATGGAAGTTTGTGAGGATGAGGATAGTCAAAAGGAAGAACATTTTTATGCAAAAAAAATCAGTTTTTTTTTTTTCCCTCTTTCATGGTGATAGGAAATAATTTTGTTTGAGTCCTTAACGTTTCTAATAAATTCTCATTAAATGTGGAGAAATGAGATTATGTCCTTCAATATTAGGTATAGTGTTGAGGTGAGAGGACTGTTGAGTTAGTTTTAAAATCTTTTCTTTTTTTTTTTTTTAAAAAAATCATTTCATATGTTTTTAGCGTTCAAGTCAGGGACCCTCTTCAACATTAATCCTGCACAAATGTTATAGATTTGTGAAACTAGTGTTAACTTAAAAAGTTCGAAATTTTTCCTTCTAATCTGCCAAACTCTTCCTTTGGAATTTTGAAAGAAGGAAGGGTAATTGTTTTGTGAATTTTAAAATATTTTGTTTGCTTTGGTGCATTCTAAGAGAATGGAAAATTTTGAATTTTTGCATTCTTAATTGCATTAAGAGGGAATTGTGTTAACTATATATATATGGTCCTCCTGTGTTTTTCCTTTCAAAAACTTTCTCAATTTATCAAACAGAAAAAAATCTCTTATTATAGGAATTTTATTTTTAAAGTACATATACTAATTTTTGTATGCATTTCAATGTGCTGCTAATCATGAATTATTATGAGTTCTATTCCATGTGGAAATTATGTTCTATTAGTAAAGGGTTTATGTTGATTCCTGCTTTTGAAAGGTCTTGATAATTTATTTTTCATATCTTCTATTTCATTTTTCTTGGAATTCTTAAGATTTTTACATTTTTTTATCCTTCATTGCAGTGTATGATCAATAATATATTCAGTTTTTAATTGCAACTTGGAACTAGCAATGGCATCTGAAGAAGTTCTGAAGGCTGTTTTCCCTTTCCTGGACGGTGTTGATCTTGCTTCTTGCATGGGTGTTTGTAAGCAGTGGAAAGACATAGCTAGCGATGATTTCTTTTGGAAATGTCTGTGTGCCAAGAGATGGCCTTCAATCTGCAAACGACCCAATCCTTCAACTTTAACATACTACAACTTGTACAAAACCTTTCAGAAACGCCAGCATTGCAGAACTCTTCTCCCTCCGAGAATTTCTTTTGATGATTTGGAGTTCTTCATTGACATTTGGGCTGAAAACACATTACTCTTCTCGGAAGTGGTGCTTGGCTCTGTCCTTCAAGCAGGTTTTAAAATTCCAGCATCTGGAGTTTGCAACATGCTCAAATTTCAATTGGAAGGTTCTGAATACAAGATGACTTTTCCTGTGGAACCTAGGTTCACTATCCCTTCAGGACAAAACCAGAATGTTAGTGTCTCTTTGATGGTTGGGAGGAAGGATTCAAATAAGGTTGCTCGCATAGTAACCAAGTCCATGTTTGATTACATCGATCGTTCATCATATAGAGCCTTGGCTTTTGATTACCTAGACATATCCCCTGGCTACCCTTTTTTGTCTGGCATCCGTGCATGGATCTCTTTGCTATTCATGGAAGATAAAAATGAAGATCTCATGGATGTATTTGGGATCCAAATGGATTTCTGTGATGTGGCAAATTCTAAGGAAGAAGTCTTGTGGCTGTTGGACATGCTTGACTGGAAGTAAATGTTCAAACAGAGTGTGTTGCCCCAATCATTACAACAAAAGTAACTGGACATTGTAATTTTATGTTAACTTGTTTGTTGATATGGGGTGCATTATAAAGTTTACAATCTTGTTATCGGCATCAATAAGTTGCGTAATTTGGTGTTAATATCTCGTATAATCTATTATCAATAAATGCCTCTGTTTAAGCTTGCACACCAGCACGTTATAGTGTGATTTTTGTCGGCGCACCTTGGATTGGGCTACCTTTGATTTGTGGTGTATACTAATGTTAAAGATAACATAGTTGGGATAATTATCCTAGATTGTTTACTCAATCATAAATTATTTTAAAATAATTATTTTCAAAATTAATAAATTTATCGTATATATTAGATCGATTGTGATTAGATGAGTATATGAAAAAATTTACATTGTCAGTATATAATATTTTTTCTCATTATGCTATCCTTTTCATTTATTACATATACATCATTTTGTTTGAAAATTTAGACTAATTTGTCAGATTAACATGTTCATAATTTATTAATTAAGCTAATTAAAATTAATATATGTTTTGAATTGATTTGAATTAAATAAGGCAACTATTACTAGTATTATATTAATGGCTAAAACAATGATAAAAAAATGGTTAAAATACAATTTTGTTTTCCTATTTTTTTTTTTAAATCCATAATTTGTCTTTATATTTTTAATTAAACTATTTTGTCCTCTATTTAAAAAAAACATAATTTTAGTCATCATTTTTTAATTGAAACATTGTCTCCTATTTTTAAAAAAATATGTAATTTTAGTATTTTTTTAAAATTTCAAACTTGACTATGTACTTTAATTAATTCTTTTTTAAATAAATTAAGTGATAGAAATTAAATAATTTAAAAAAATGTCATGTAGATAATAAATAAACGCATGTCAGATAACATATACATAGTATATAAATCAACATTTGAAATTGGACATAAAAACTAAAATTGTGAATTTTTTTAAAATAAAAGATAAAATATCTCAATTAAAAAATAGGAAACTAAAATCACGAACTTTTTAAAATAAAAGATTAAAAAACAAGAGATCTAAAATCATAAATTTTAAAAAATAAAATAACAAAAATTACATTTTAATCTATATTAAATTAATTATACTAATTCCCACTATATTTAGGTATATTACACTTCATATCCCTTTTTTATTTTTACATTTCTTTTAGTCCTTATGAACTAGCGGGTTAACTTTCTGTTACAAAAATTACACAAATAAAAAAAAATCATTCTTTTAGGTTATACCTATTTTGCTCATTCCTTCAACTTGCTCCTTCTCTCTTCAACCTCACTTATCAATATTTGTCCTTTGACACTCCACTGGAAATCAGAACAACCAACAACCGAAACCCAAAAGACCTGAAACAACGCCTTCCGTCGCACTCAGATCTGAAACCTGACATCACTCAGATATGATTTAACTCGCGCCACTGCACTTGGCGTTTTACCTTCGTCGATAACACCACATCGTCGTTGTCGTGCAATGCTACTTCATCTTCTGAGACTGTCGTCGCAAAATGACGTTGTTTGCATCGAACGGGTCCAACTTCATCGTGTTTGTGAATGGTTGAAGTTACGCCTATTGGTCTTGAATGTGAACATCGTCTTTGGTGCTGCAAGTGATTTTTTTTTTTTGTGTACACTCGTGTTTTTTGGGTTTTCTTGTTTTGATAAATTTGGGATTCCATGAGATGATCTTTTGCTTCTGATTAAGGGTTCAGTGGTTGTGGGATTGCAACTGCTGTTTAGATTACTCAATTTGAAGTTGGTGATGAAGAACTTAGGTCGATTTGAAGGAAAAAGCAAACGTAGTTGGAATGACTCATTTTCGTTGTTTGTGCTGACCATCAATTTCTAATATATTTTTTCTCCGTTTTGGTTCTAGTTGTGCTGGTTGTGTTGGCCATCATTTTCTGGTTATGTTTGTTTATTTCACTGCAATTTGGTCATCCTAATAGCCTTTGAAAATGAACCCATTATAGAACTAAGAACATCATTAGTGGTAAATCTCAAATTGGGATCTTAAATTATTTTTTTTGGACCCTACAGTGCCACATAGGATTGAAAATCTCTCAAGATTTTTTCCATTTTTTTTAGCGGTAGATCTCATTTTGAGATCTTAGATAACTTTTAATGATCCCACATGAACCCCACTTTCTTTTTTTTTCTTCCTCCTCAACGTCAGTTTTTCCTATTTTATTTTTTCCCTCCTCCCTTTCTCCTTACTTCACCCATTCAGCTTCCAAAACCTTCCCAACTTTTTTTCCTCTCCTCTCTTCATGCTTCTTCTTCCTTCTTCCTCCCCCTTCGTTGCGGTCAACCCCTTTCCCTTCCCCTCTGTGCGCAACCCCCCTTCCCCTTCCCTTCTGTGCGCGACCCCCCATCTCCCATTTACTCCACCTTCCCTTTCTTCCTCTGTCGCGACCAACCCTTCCCCTCCGCACGTGCGACCCACCACCTCCACGCGCGCGCATCCTCTTTTCCCTGTTATGTTTTTTTTCCACTGAGTTGTTTGTTTTTCTTCTTCATTTTTGTTTGTTGTGTTCTTTCATTCCTATGGATCTATCTGTTGCCTTTCGAGTTTTATTGTTAATGTTGTTGATGAATAATTTTTTATTTTTTTTGAAATATGTGCAGATCTACACAATTCTTGTGGAAGAACTAGATCTCCATGTTGGAGATCTAGATGACTGCTTTATTGTTGGATCTGGGGGAAGTTAGATATTCAACTTAAGATCTATCCCCAAGATGCATCATTAAAAATGCTCTAAAAGGGTTTGATTTGCAATGTCATTCATAATTGGCATATCATCAACAATGATGAACTTATATTGTCTTGAATAATTTCCTAATTAATACGTTCATGGAAAAAAGTATGTTTTAAAAAAAAAACTCACCAAATATGATCATTACCTTCTTATCTTGAACTTTGAAGCACTTACAACATGGTTTAAAGTATGTTTCCATTGGACCTTTATTTGAACGTGAAAATTTATAATGTTAAAGGTTGGAGATGAGGGCAATTTCAAGAAGAAGAAAAGTTATTAAAGAGCATGTGTCAGTCACATGATCATTTCAAGTTAACAGTTTTAATGTCTATAATTAGGAATGTTCACATATTTGATTGAATCGATTTTAAAGAGAAAAATCATCCAATCCAATTATTTCGGTTTTGTTAATTTATTATTCAATCGATTTAGTTCAAATTTTTATTCTGATCCACCGGGCAAACAAAAATCCCATCTCCCTTAGCACTAATTTGGGCTGTCAACATAGGTCTGATTGGGGAACGTTCCATGGCAGCAAGGACGTTCACAATGGTGATGCTAATGGGCCTAGGCTTGGTCCTGGTCCTCCAAAAGAACCATTTCGTGACACAGATCGTAACCAACCAAGAGATAGAGGTATATGTTATCTACCTTACCATGAGTTCCTTGAACGTCAACAAAAAGGACTATGTTACAAGTGTGGGAGAAATTTTCATTTATGGCACTAATGTCCAAATCGTAAATTAAGGGTGATGCTCATTGACGATGATGACGAGGAAGAAGGGGAAGTACAAGTGTTGACCGCAAAAGGGGAAGTCGACATAGAGCCGAATGGTGAGTGTAGTCTGATGCACTTACGAAGCTTGCGTGTGGAGAAAGGTGGGCAACCAAAAAGGCTAAAGATTCGAGGCACCATATAAGTGGTTCCAATTCTGATTTTGGTTGATAATGAAGCCACCCACAATTTCATTTCTAGGAAATTAGTGGCAACTTTGGGCATACGGGTAGAGGAGACTTGCCAAATGAGAATTAAAATGGGAGATGAGTACAGAGCCACAGATCAAGGAACTTGTAAAGGAGTTGAGCTGAAGTTGGGAGAAATTATCATTCCAATTGATACACTCTTGTTTGATTTAGAGGGGATCGATGTTGTATTACGAATATCGTGGCTAGCATCTCTTGGTCGCACGTGGGTTGATTGGGACAAATAGAGCAAGCAATTTCAATTAGAGAACAAGTGGGTGGAATTACAAGGTGAGGCCAAAGAAGTTGCAGAACAAGTTATTTTTCAAAGCTTGTTTGTTAAACCTTACCACATGATTAAGGGGTTGTTGCTTTGAACAGAGTTACAGATCAATCATTCCAAGCCCTTAGAGTCTGAACATGACATGTTATTAGACCAACCCCCTTCCAGAAATCACCAGCCTTTCGGATGGGTATTTATAAATTTTAGGGAACCAAAGGGATTACCGCCTTAACGTGGAAAAAAGCATGCCATTATCTTGATGGAGGGTCAAGGGGGCCAGTGAATGTGAGGCCATACCAGTACCCACACCATCATAAGAATGAAATTGAGAAGCAAGTCAAGCAATTGATGGACACTGGCATGATTCGTCTCAATCAAAGTGGATTTTCAAGCCCAGTAATTTTGGTGAAAAAGAAAGATGAGACATGGTGGATGTGCATGGATTCTCGTGCTTTGAACAAGGTGATGGTACCTAATAAGTTTCCCATTCTTATAATTGATAAGTTATTAGATGAATTGAATAGGGCACATTATTTCTCTAAACTGGACTTGAAATTTGGGTACCATTAAGTCCGAGTTAGGCAGGAGGATATACATAAAACTGCATTCAGGACCCATGAAGGACATTAAAAGAATATTTAGTAATTGCCTTTTGGGTTGATGAAAGCCCCCTTTACATTTCAATTATTGATGAATAAAGTTTTCAGAGAGATGTTGAGAAAGTCGGTATTAGTTTTCTTTGATGACATACTCATATATAGCCCTGATTGGAAGTCCCACACTCTGCACTTAATTGCTGTGTTGGATGTTTTGAAGAAAGAGCGGTTGGTGGCAAACCAGAAGAAGTGTTACTTCGATCAAACAACCGTAGAATACGTGGGTCATATCATTTCCAAAGATGGTGTGGCCATGGATCCTAACAAAGTTAAAAATGTGATTGAGTGGCTGATTCCAAAATATGTAACGGGGGTGCGCGACTTCTTAGGACTTATCGGCTACTACCACAAATTCATCAAGGACTATGGGAAAATAGCTTGCCCTTTGACTGACTTGACTAAGAAAGATGGGTTTAAATGTTTGAAGGAAAAAAAGATTACATGATGACTACCAAAGCATGAATGCTTGGATTGGATCGTTTCCAGGAGCCAATTTCAAGATACCAATAATAGATAGTAGAACTTGCAGATAAAAGGTGGGGAAGATTAATAATATGGTATGAATAACGCCACGATCCGTGTTGGAACGATAAGTTAAGGAGGATTCGCCACAAAGAAAAGTTTCCTTGATAAGAATCAATTTGGATTCAGCCAAGAACCAAGAAGAGGCTAAGCTCTCAATTCAAGCAAATGCTTAATATTATTCAATCAAAAGTTATTCAAAACTAGCAATTCTGAGTATTTATAGAGTTAAGCCTCTAATAAAACCTAAAAATGCATAGTTTGGGCCTATTAAAGTCCACATTGAGGCCCATTACACAAATAAGAAATTACTAAATTACGACAATACGAAAATTATGAAAACTAAGAAAATTACGAAAGCTACGAAAGGAATTGCGCTAAGCGCGGTATTCGAGCTAATAGAGCTCTCCTACAATCTTCAAGGTGCTCCAAAGGTCCTTGTGTCTTCCTCCATCCTTGCCCTTGTTAAATAGTCTAGCCATGATTCTCTTGATCATCTCTTTTTGTAGAAGCTTGATTTTGGACATTGTCATTAGAACCTTCAATTTATGGAGTGCTTCTAAAACTTCATGCTCTTTGGATAGTCCTCTATCATCTCCTCCTTCTTGAAAAAAATCTGTCCTCAGATTTGCATTCAAAACACCTATATCATAAGAAGAAAGATCAGTGACAGTAAAACGAGAACTCAACCCATACTCACTTGGCAAGTCATTCTTGTAGGTATTGTCATTAATCATCTCAAGGATCTTGAAAGGACCATCACCCCTAGGTTCGAGTTTAGATATCCTTTAGAAATGAAACATATCCTTCCTTATATGTACCCAAACCCAATCTCCGGGACCAAATACCATTGGCTTTATCCCTTTGTTGGCATGTCGTGCATATTGCTCCATCTTCCTCTCAATTTTATTTCACACCCTTCCATAGAGATTCCTAGCAAAAGTTGCTCTAGAAAGTTCATTCTTACTAAAAACAGAAGAATCATTAGGTAAGGAGAATAAATCAACAGGGAATAATGAGTTAAAACCATAAGCGACCTCAAAAGGAGAAAAATAATTGGTAGAATTGGTTACCTTATCATCAAGTCTAGGATTAGGATGTCGATACCTTACGGTTATGTTGTTGGTGAGTTTACAATCCGTCCACATCCTCCACATGTTATCTTTCTTAGAGACTAAGATGACCGGTATTGTACATGGGTTCAAACATTCCTTCACCCATCATTTTTGCATCAACTCTTCAACCTATTTTTGAATCTCCTTAGTCTTTTTCGGATTACTCCAACGGCCCTATTAGGAAGTGAAGCTCCCGGAACAAGATCAATTTGATTCTTAATTCCTCTTAAAGGAGGCAAGTCATGGGGTATGTCTTGTAGAAAGACATCTTTAAACTCCTTTAAAAGTGTATCAAAACCTTGAGGCAACTCAAGGACACTAGAAGACAAGCACATATCATTTGGAATGAGTAAATACATTTGTTGTCTAGCTAGCATCAGTCTTTTTACCTCCTTAGGTTTAATGAACAAACTCTCTTTTATCACTAATTGTTTTTCACTTTTTCTTTCTATTTTCGTTTGTTCTTTCTTTTCACTCTTTTTGCTATCTTTTTCTTTTAGACTTTTCTCTCTCAAGACTCTTTTCTTCTTTGATTTTCCTTTCTTTTTCTCTTTTCAATCTCATTTTTATTTGATCCTCACACACCTCTCTTGGAGACAAAGGTGAGAGAACTACCTTTTTACCTTTATGTAAGAAAGAATATCGATTGGTGACCACATTGTGGATAACATCTTGATCATATTGTCACAGTCTACCAAGCAAAACATGGTCAGCTTTCATAGGAACCATATCACAAAGCAGTTCATCAACATATTTTCCAATGGAAAATGTAAGCAACACTTGTTTATCCACAACCAACTCACCATTGTCATTCAACCATTGCAATTTATAAGGCTTAGGATGAGGGGTGATTTTTAAACCAAGCATCTCCACTAATCTAGTGCTTGCAACATTAGTACAACTTCCTCCATCAATGATAAGAGAACAAACATTTCCATTCACCAAGCATCTAGAATGAAAAATGTTTTCTCTTTATGTATCATCTTGATCTTTGCACAAATTTCTCATGAGTCTTCTTACTATCAAAAGATCTCCCTCTTCCGGTTGAAGAAAACCATCATCCTCCTCTTCACTGGAGGAACTATGAAAGCTTTTAGATGACTCGCTATTCACCTCTCCATTCTCCAGCACAATCATGGTCCTTTTGTTTGGACATTGGGATGTAATATGACCCTTACCCAAACACTTAAAACATTTAATTGAACTAGATTTATTGGAAGGGGGTTGAGTAGGAGAAGTAGGATTACCTCTTGAAAACTTCATTTCAATATGTTGTGAAGAACCCTCCTTCTTGGAAGTGTCATTATCCTTCCAAGATGAATAACCATTTGAAGACTTCTTGTAGGCTTGTTTTCTCTTCAATTGTTGCTCCACTTTCACAGCCCTATGTATAAGTTCATCCAGGGTGTTGTAGCTTTGAAGCTCTACAACATCTTGAATGTCCCTATTCAAACCATTCAAAAATCTAACCATTGTAGCCTCATTAGTCTCTTCAATGTTTGCTCTCATCAACGAAATCTCCATCTCCTTGTAATAATCATCAACACTTTTACTTCCTTGATAGAGTCTTTGTAATTTGTTATGCAAATCCCTTATATATTGAGGTGGGACAAATCTATCCCTCATGATTCCTTTCATTATCAACCATGTGTCCGGTCAATGTCTTCTCAATCTTTCTCTCTCAACTTGCACTTGATTTCACCACGCCATGGCATATCCCTCAAATTCTAAGCTAGCCAACTTCATTTTCTTTTGTTCACTAAAATTGTGACAATCGAAAACTTAGTCGACTTTCATCTCCCAATCAAGGTAAGCCTCCGGGTCACAAGTACCTAGGAACTTGGGCAGTTTGACCTTCACATTGTCCATGTCATCCCTATTCCTCCGATGCCTATGTCTTCTACCATCTTCATATTCATCATCACTCCTTTGAGAAGAATGAGGTGACCTATGATGTCTCCTTTTCTCCATGTCTTCCATTCTCCCACTCAACTCTTGAGTACTTCTTTGTATCTCATCAAATCTATCTCCCATCCTTCTTTCAACATTTCTTTGCAACTTTTCAATTTGCTTAGCCAATGAAGCCATTAGCTTAGCGGTTCTAGGGGAAGGTGGATAAATTATCACTTTCGGACACCATTGCTAAAAAAAATGTTAGTAAAATAAATAAAATATTGGACCTTACCACTCACTAAGTGTCTACATTCTTCAACACTCGTGTTTCAATCTTGTAAAACTTTTTCTATAAGGTTCACTCTTGTCTTTTTCCACTCACTAACTCTTCTTCAGCCCTTGAAATCAACCAAAGATTTCAATTCAATGAGTAACCAAAGTGAAAGATGAAACAAATCCAAACTCAACTTAAGAGGTCAAAGAAAGAAAACTTTAAGACAAAACCTTGGAAATTTAGAAGACAAACAATAAAAGCTAAAAAAGAAAGTATAACTCAAAAGGAATGTCAAACAAGACAAATAGGAAAAAAATATGGCTAAGCATAAATCACTGCAATTATGCAAAAAGAAAATACTAGAAAGTAATAATAAGAATACACCAAAAGGAGCTGTAAAATTTGGACTATAATTTTTTTTTTTATATTTGGATCCACATATTTTTTGATATTTTCATTTTGGCCCCAAAATATTTTTTTTGAATATTTGCTCTTTAGTCCTTCGTATTTTGCCTTTTGGGTACCAGAAACTTTTGAATATCTTTTGAAGACAAAAAGATAGGATAATTCAACAAAAAGATAGGATAAGATATGATAATTCAAAAAGATATGATAAGATAGGATAATTCAACAATAAGATGGGATATTCAAATCTGATTTTTTTTTTAAAGAAAATTTTTTTAATAAAGAAAACGAAAATTGCTCTCGAGATTCTAGCTCTAATTACCACATGATGACTACCAAAGCATGAATACTTGGATTGGATCGTTTCTAGAGGCCAATTTCAAGATACCAATGATAGATAGTAGAACTTACAGATAAAAGGTGAAGAAGATAAAGAATATGGTATGAATAACGCCACGATCCATGTTGGAACGATAAGTTGAGGATGATTTGTCACAAAAGAAAGGTTCCTTGATAAGAGTCAATTTAGGTTCAGTCAAGAACTAAGAGGCTAAGCTCTCAATTCAAGCAAATGTTTAATATTATTCAATCAAAAGTTATTCAAAACTAGCAATTTATGAGTACTTATAGAGTTAAGCCCCTAATAAAACCTAAAAACGCATAATTTGGGCCTATTAAAGTCCACATTAAGGCTCATTACACAAATAAGAAATTACTAAATTACGACAATACGAAAATTACGAAAACTAAGAAAATTACGAAAGCTACTAAAGAAATTGCGCTAAGCGCGGTATTCAAGCTAAGAGAGCTCTCCTACAATCTTCAAGGTGCTCTAAAGGTCCTTGTGTTTTTCTCCATCATTACCCTTGTTAAATAGTCCAGCCATGATTCTCTTAATCATCTCTTTTTGTAGAAGCTTGATTTTGGACATTGTCATTAGAACCTTCAATTTATGAAGTGCTTCTAGAACTTCATGTTTTTTGGATAGTCCTCTATCACTACAGGCCTGGTCTTGGCATTACTTGACTTTAGTCAGGAATTCACCATAAAGAGCGATGCTTTAGGCCACGATTTAGGGGCTATTTTAATTTGGCATGGACGGCTAGTGGCTTATTTCAACAAGGCACTCAAGGACAGAAATTTAACAAAGTCAACCTATGAAAAAGATCTTATGGTAGTGGCATTGGCAATCCAACATTGGCAGCACTATTTGTTGGGACGCAAATTCACTGTGTACTGATCAGAAGAGTTTATGCCAATTTCTTCAACAACGGATATCCACTATGGATCAACAAAATTGGGCTGCCAAGCTGCTGGGTTATCGTTTTGGCATCATCTATAAGCTAGGCTTAGAAAATAGAGGGGATGACACGTTGTCTCGAATGTATGAAGAAGGGGAATTGAAAGCTATGGCACACCACCCCATATGGCCAGAGGGCAAGATGGTTATTGAAGAAGTCCACCACAATGACATCCTTTGCAGCATTATTGAGGCCTTGCAACAGAATAGAGACACCAAACTTGGTTACTCTTATATAGAAGGGGTACTTCTCTATAAAGGGAGGCTAGTCATTTCAGCAAAATCCATGTGATTTCCTACATTGCTCAGGGAATATCACTCCACTCCTCAGGGTGGCCATTCTGGGTTCTATGGAACCTATAGGAGACTCGCAACAAATTTATTTTGGGTGGGCATGAAGAAAAGATGTCCAAGACTTTGTCAAGGAGTGTGATGTTTGTCAGTGTCAAAAGTATTTAACGGTGGCTCCTAGTGGCTTACTGCAACATTTAAACATTCCTAACCAGATTTGGAAAGAAACTTCTATGGATTTCATTACCGAGCTCCCCAAATCCAAAGGATACACTGCAATTCTTGTGGTTGTGGATTGTCTGTCAAAATACAATCACTTCATCCCACTAAAGCATTCACGATGAAGATGCTGGCTGAGATTTTCATTAAGGAGGCGATCCGTTTACATGGAGGTCCGACATCCATTTTGAGCGACAAAGATCCCATCTATGATAGCTGTTCCTGGAGGAACTATTCAAGCTGTAAGGTACTCAATTGAAGATAAGCATTGCCTGTCATCCTCAAACAGATGAGCAAACAGAGGTAATTAATCGTTGTCCTGAGACTTCCCTTCATTGTTTTATCGTTAATCAACCCAAATCGTGGGTGTTGTGGTTGCCATAGGCCGAGTACTGGTACAACACCATGTTCCATGTCTCTACAAGGACCACCCCTTTTGAGGTAGTGTATGGCCGCCAGCCTCTAGTGCTCACTCGTTCCTCATTGGCGAGACCAAAGTGGAAGCAGTGCAACAGGAGTTGATTGATCGCGATGAAGCCTTACGTCAACTGCAGCATCATCTCCAAGCCCAAAATAGAATGAAATCTCAGGCTGACCGCAAAAGAACATACCACTCTTTTGAGGTAGGAGATTGGGTTTTTCTAAAACTGCAACCTCATGCGCAGCAAACTGGCACGACCTGCATCTGTCCCAAACTTGCCCTTCATTACTATGGACCATTCCAAATTGTTGAACGCATAGGGATGGTGGCTTATAAGGTTCAATTACCTGAGTCAACTCAAATTAATCTGATTTTCATGTGTCGTTATTGAAGAAAGCGGTGGGTAAGTACCTAATTGAAGGGGAGCTTCCCACCGACTTGGTTAGTGACACCATCCGAATGTTTGAGCCAGCTGATGTCTTGGCTACTAGACACATCATTCAGTCTGGTGATGTAGTCAACAGCTTTTGGTGCAAAGGAAAGCCCATAAACGAAGCTACGTGGGAGGACGAATTATATTTTTGTAGTCAATTTCCACTTTTCAGACTTGAGGACAAGTCTGTTCTTGAATAAGGGGACAATGTTAGGACCCCAGGAATGGAATCCAGCCCAACAGCTAGGCCCACTATCTGGAGAGTATATTCTAGAAGGAAAAGAAGGGGAATGGAAATTAGTTGTTGAGTTGGCAATGTGAGTAACATTAGTATTGGCTATAGGGGAATTCTGTTAGAACAGGATCGTAGGGGTGAGGAGAGGGATATTATTGAACATTGTGGTTAGTTATTATGGACAGAGAGCATTTGTGCCTCTGTTAGAGCTGTGCTCTGAATAGAAGGAACTGTTATTCCTCTACATTTTTCTTTCCATATTTTATAATACATCACATTCCATCAGTATTATCTTCTATTGTTTATTAATTTTCCGTTCTTGCTTGAGGTTTCTAACAAGTTCACAGTCTACTTGCTTAAGTTGCAGCTCCATAATATCTCTAGAGTCCACAAGTCTACCCACAAAAATAATATTTAGTATAATATATAGAAATGTTTCATATACTAATGTTGATATAAGAATAAAAAGAAAAAACACAAGTTTATGGAAAGCACAACAGCTTAGTCTTACTTAACAACATCTAAAACTTGGTTCATAAATGCAGAAATTGAAGATGCATCAGCAGATTTGCTTGGACTAGAGGGTTTTCCATTATGGTCATCCTTCTCTTCTGGTGGAGCAACTTTAGGTCCATTGACCTGTACAGGTGCAGAATTTTCAAGAGTAGCAGCCTAGGACACACAGGGCGAGGTAATTTGTGGTTATTGTTAAATTTTAACCTTATGAAGAACTAATTTGCACAGAAGGTTTAGAGAACTCTGATGATAATTTTCTTCAAAAGTAATACTCAATGTGAACTGACGTCTTTTGGTTGTGCTTGAAGCTTCCAGACAGAAGATTGCTTCTTGTTAAGGCACTGCAGGACATGAAAACAACAACGAAACATATAAACAACCAGGAAGAAAAATATAGCTGCAAAGCTTCTGACACAAGTTTATTATTAGCATTCAGAAATCAAATATATAGAAACATTACTATGGGCATATTATTTAAGCATAAAAATTACTAGGGACTCTAAACCATAAAGCTGAAGCTGAATGTAAACCCAAGACCAAGCTTCATAATAGAAATATCCCCATATATTGCAGCAAATATTGTCAACACAATAACACTAAACAAAATATTGATCACAATGATTCTCTAGGACTGTACTTTGGGGTTTCATATGCAAGAGGGGTTTTATGCTCAGCACTAAATTTTTATGTCACAGAATTTTTACAAGTTTGAGGACAAGCCCTGTCATAGCGGTAAAGTTATATCTTGGTGACTTGTTGGTCATGGGTTCGAATCCAGAAACAGTCTCTTTGCATATGCAAGGGTAAGGCTGCGTACAATATCCTTCCTTCTTATCTGGGCAATGGGGTACGTAATTAGAATTTTTACAAGTTTATCCTAGCAGAAGCACTAAACTTTTTTATAAGCACTTATAATAGAAGAGGATAAGAAGGCAAAATAAATTGAACTTTTCCCATAAACTAAAATCAACTTGTGCACCTCAGTTTTTGAAGAAATTAATTGAAGAGTTTCTATAAGGTTATTTATAGAGAAGTTTTATCCAAACAGAAGCTCAAGATTCCTATTCCATCCCGAGCATTCAGAACAAGAGGGAAAAGAACCCCATAAAATGTATTAAAGGTAACACTTGTCAATTGATCAAACATTTAGCTGTAGATTTTTTTTTTAACTCATTATTTTTTCAATGTGCAAAAAGTACGGCAAAAGTCAGGGATGAAACACTACGCTTCTATAGATCAAAATGTGTCAATTGTAAAATGTGAGTCGTTGAACAAAGCTTCAAATTAAATAGGACTTAAAGGAACAAAAGGTTCCCCTTTGTTTTGTTTTTTAACCGAAAAAGTAAAGGCCACTCAACATAGAAAAGACAATGACAGGGACTTGCTTGTCAGTTATCGCATATTTATGCTGAAAATAATAGAATAGTTACAGTAAGAGCATAAACAATAACTTAACAACCAATGTACTAAAACAAGAAAATAAGTTAACGACAAGGCACCCAAACTTCTAAATTCAGCAAATAAACTTAGTTTCATTCTACTTTTTTTCCCATCACTATATCTAACATCCAAGAAAAAATAAAGGTATAAAAAAAGAAGGGAAAATGAGCATACTCATGATACAATTAAAATATCAAACACAATTCACACAAGCACACACACACACACACACACGAAACAATCAATCGCACACAGTGACATCACCACCGTCCAAAATCTAAACAAATCAACATAGTATTCATAATCCAAACTTCAAACCCAGATTCACATTTCACAAATACCCACGCACCTGAATCCCATTTGACCCCGAATCACTACTCAAAGATCCCAATGAGAGCGATTTCTTCAACCCCGACGCGTTCCGTTGCTGGGTCTGAGAGTTAAGTCCCAAATGAGCAAAGGGAACAACAACGCACTTGGGGCAAGAGACCGTGAAGACGCCATTTGGAACCAACCCCACGAATCAAAAACCGATTTTTACGGCTTCTGAGCTCAAACGGCGCTGTGATCTGCACGAAGTGGTGGAAATGGGAAAGTGGGTCGATGTGAATATAAATGAGGGTTTTGTGAAGGCGATGAGATCGAAGAGAAGAGGGTGTGTTAATGAGAACATGAGGAGAGAAAAAGGGAAACAGTGCAATGCAATGCAAGAGGGATGATATTGATGGAGAGTACAAAGGAGGAACACTGCGGTTTTAACATCGACGTCAGTTTCAACCAACTTGGAACAACACTTCTTTGGTTTGACATTTGTTGTCCTATCTCATAAAATAAAAATAAAAATTCATAAAATTCAAACCATACCTTTCTCTTTTGAATTTAATTAAAATGAATAATTTTTTTGGTAAGCTAATTAAAATTAATATATTGTGTAAAAAAATTACATTATTACTTGCTTAATTATTAATTTGATCTCCAAATTATTTTAAATTATTCAATTTGGTTCCTAAATTTTTAGGAAATTAAGTTTGGTTATCGAATTTTTAAAATGTTCAATTTGATTTTCAAGTATTTAAAAATGAATTAATTTGATTTCCAAGTTATTTTAAATGATACAATACAATTTGATCTCCATGTTCTTAAAAAATTAGAGACCAAATTGATTCTTTTTAAGAATTTGAGAACCAAATTAAATCTTTTAACAACTTAGAAATCAAATTGATTCATTTTTAATAACTTAGAGGATCAAATTGAATCTTTAAAAAATTTGAAGACCAAATTGAATCATTTAAAATAATCTGAGAACCAAATTGATAAGTAAATCGTTAATATTAGAAGTATGATGAAAATTATATATTTTATAATAATTATTTTAAAAATTATATTTTAAGATCAACATTAGCATCAACAACATATTTAACCCAAGTTAATTGGGATCGGTGGTAGATGAACCCAATGATATATCCGAAATAAGACAAAGAAAGAGAAATGATGATGGACAAAAAAAGGAAAATAAAACAACAGAAAAAAAAGCTAAAATAAAATAAGAGTGAAAGGAGGATGAGAGAAATAAAAAGGAAAAAAACTATAAAAAAAAAAAAGAAACAACAGGAACATAGACATATTAATGGGTTTAATCCTCAACCAAACTTATAGTTTTTCTCTACTCCGTCCTAAGACATACCATCCGCCAATCTATATCTCACTCTATTAGGTCTTGTTTAACTACATTTTTTCATGTGAGTTTCGGTCGACCTCTACCTCTTTTTGTGTCAAGTTCTTGGTAACAAACTCTTGTTCTAATGGGAGCATACAGTGGTCGTCTCATAACGTGTCCAAACCATCTCAATCTATGCTCCCTCATCTTTTCACACAGCAAAACTACTAACCTTTCATCGAATATACTCATTGCTTATGTTATCCATCTTCGTATAATCACACATCCACCTTAACATCCTCATTTCTATTACCCCTATTTTGTGTTCATGTTGCCTATGTGCTGGCCAACATTCTGCTTCATATAACATTGACGATCTTACCACTGTTCTATAGAATTTTCCTTTTAGCTTAAGGAGAATTTTGCGGTCATACAAAAACCCAGATGCACTCCGCCGTTTCATCCACCTAACTCTGATTCTATGATTTACATTCTCATCAATCTCACCACTTTTTCGTAAAATTGATTCCAAGTATCTAAAAATTATATTTTAAGATACTTTTCAATAAATTAATAATGTATAAAATTTTAAAAAAAACTAATTCTTAAAATTATGGTATAATTTATTTTTTGTTTTTTCAAATAATACCAAAATTTTATTATATGAAAAATGCTAAATTTTATACATTAGAAATAACAATGACATTTTCGTGATGTTACAGGATTTTTGAATTTGACATACTTTTTTAATATTGTAAGTTCAAATAATGATACTAATACATTAAATCAATCTGCTGTGATTAGTCACATTTTAAGAAGAATCAACTCCCATGATGAATAAAATTCAATATAATATTGAATATTATTTAGTATATATTTTCCCTGTTTCTTTTTAATTGTCTGATTTTTGAAAAAACATATTCTTATTTATCTATTGTTTGCAAAGTTCAAGATCATATTAATTACCCTTTTATCAATTATATTATTATTTATCTATTAATTTTCAATTAATTTACATATGTATTTATTGTGGAGTGAAAAGAAAAAAGAGGTAAAATAGAAAATTTTACAATTATTTTATAAGGATTAAAAAAATCCGTGGGTTATTATCATACTTTTGCAACATACTTAGAAAAGAGAGCACTTCTTCATTATAGACAAATTCATCTGCAGTTGTTTCTAATAGATTTGGCATATTTAAGAACATTTCAAATGTGGGGATGACGAAAGCCGTTAAAGTTTATACTGATAGACACTCTAAAATTGTGTTTTGGACTTCTCATTAGGTCATCATACTGATAGACCCAATGAATTTGTACCAAGATCATGATCCAAATGTTGTTAGTGATAGCAATTTTGTTATGATATCAACGAGGCAGTTAAAGATCCAGCATAAACTGATTTGAGCATCAGATCCATCCTTGCAAATACAACACCGAAGTTTGCTCAACACGTGTTCAAGGATACTCTGCTTGAATATTCTCTCATCAAAGACTGATCCTAAACATACTGCAATATGTGTATATTTTTAAAAACAGTGTCAATGTAATTTAATTTCTCTTCCAATCTTTTCAAAATCCTAGTATATTCTAACCTACTTAAAATCCAAGTAATTCAAATATACTTAAAAGTTAAGCCAAACAGGCACTAAAGGCCATTTTGAATATCATCAAAATGCCTTTAAAATTAAACTCACTAAGTTGTCATCTATGCAAGTGGAAATGAAGAATGAGACCATTATGTAAGTTTTGATTTGGGCCTGCATGATAACCTACTTGGTTTCGCTTTTGTTACTCAGAAATTGATGAGGATATATTTTCTGCTGTTTCGCTTGTTTTTCTTTCTGGTTTCGCTTTTTTCTTTCTTCCATTTTTATAAAAAAAGATAACTAACTCTACAACTCCTCACTTGTATCCAAGTTCCCTTTTGTTGATATTGACGCTTCAATCATTTTAAACACTTGCCAAACCAAAGCCAAAAAGAGAAGAAGGTGAAATTAAATTAGGTCTTCACTATGAATTGATGGTTCTTTGGAAGACAAGATCAAATTGCTCAGTATTCAATCTTTCAAACACTGTACAAAAAGACCAAAAGCCACAAAAAAAAAAAGAGAGAAGAAAGAATGTGCAACTAAATTTGTTGCCTGCATACAAAAATGGAGATTATTCAGAGAAACGGGGCAAGGGATGAAAAGAATATTACTCACTTCACAATTCACATCAACAAATAATCTTTTGGAAACTTAGTTAAGGCAGGAGGAGGAGTACGGGCTCATGTCCTTCCATGATGATAGGCTACACTTGATCTTCTTATGATTATGAAACTTGGGTTCTCTAGGTATAGTTGGACTCTTCATTGACCTTTGAGCATACAAAAAAACTTGTGAGACACACATTCTATAAAGAGAAGCAAGAGCAACTTTAAATCAATCCTTACCTTATTGGAATAAAAGGTCTATCAAAATATGGCATGGGTTGTGCTTTTGGTACTAGTTCCTTCCTCAACCTTCGTAGTTTTTCTTCTTCTGCCAACTACATTGGAGTAACATACAGGAGATCAGTGTTTAATAAAAGGAAGCATGAATAAAAGCAAAGCAGGAACACATCTGTGGATATTAACAGTGCACCTTCTGTTGTCTCTCCCTTTCCAATTTGTATTGCTCTATTAAGCTCAATTTTTCTTGCACCTGCATGATTCAACAATCATCAAATCTTGTTTCCATGTCTTCTTCCAAAAATGAAAGATAACTCAATTGAGATTTGACTAGTCTACAAATTCAGCTGTTAAAATTATCCCTAGGACCTTACAACACAAGTCCTTGGGAAAAACCTAAGAAAATGATGCCACAATACAAGGCAAACTAATATAATAGGAAAGAACGTGTACAACAAGTATACAAAAGATAACTCAGATCAACTTGGCAAGTATACAAAGATAACTCAACTGAGATTGCCTAGTGTATGATGAATTCATCTGTTAAAATTGTCCCTAGGACTTTAAAATACAAGTACTTGGGCAGAACTAGGAAAAACAACGTCAAAATACAAGACATAATATGAAAAAACATGTACAACAATAATGAGAAAAAGAAAAACGGCTGAATGAGATGTGAAAGAGGCACCTGATGGTCAAACTCAGCACGATCTAATGCCCGCACATCACTGTGAAGCTTCAGGTCAACAGGCCTTGTGATATCTTTCACCGGAGGCTTAACCAAGCACTGAAATAGTATCACCAACCGAAGAGTGCCCAAGTAATTAATTATAGCAATTGCAAGCATAACCACATGTGATCAAATATGGCATTGGACTAATGAGTTTAAGTGTTTTGGAACACAAACAGTAGCACTGAAATAGTAGCGCCAAAGAATGCCTAATAATCAACTATAGCATTTGTAAACATATACACATGGGCTCAAATATATCATTGGATTAAAGAGTTTTTCAGTTTCGGAGCACAAAAAACATAATAGCACTGAAACAATAGATCTAAAGAATGCCTAGGAATCAATTATAGTAATCACATGGGATCAAATAAGTCATTAGATAAACGAGTTTGTGTTTTGGAGCACAAACAAGGTAGCACTGAAATAGTTGCTCCAAAGAATGCCCTAGTAATCAACCATAGCAATTGCAAACATAACCACATGGGACAAAATATGTCATTGGATTGATGAGTTTTGGACCACAAACAATCAAACATAGTGGTATGCAACAGAGAAAGAAAAAAAAGACTTTCAATCCATAACAAAACAACCTTCTTTACCTCTGGTTCATCTGTTGTCCAAGGAAGACCCTGTGCAACAGGTATCCTTTGCTTCTCTTCTACTGCTGCCATCTCTTGTATCTTCTTTACAAATTCTTCTTCTTTTAACTTGCCCCTTTGCTGCAGTAGTATTCCATTAAAAATGTTACTATCCAAATTGTTTGGAAAAAAATAATAAAAAAATGAACTTTAAAAATGACCAATCAATCAATCAGTTGCCAGCAATTACCTCCGTTCTTAGCTTGAATGGCTTCTGGCTAGTGACTTTCTGCTGCTTCTTTTTCAACCTTCTTCTCCCAAAAGTACTTGATGATTCCAGGCTCTGAAATAAATCATTCAATTAAAATCAATACTCTGATTGATGAACATTATTCAAACCATTGACCATTCTGAACTTATTCTAATAAAAAAAAACAACTTTTACTCAAGTCTTACATTTCTCCTGCTTCTTCGACCCCCAGTAGAAGTCCTGCTAGACACACTGCAAAAGATAGAAAGTTAGCAAACATTGACACAAACTTAATTAATAATTACAAAAAGTAAATAGTTAATTAATAATTACAAAAAGTAAATAGTCTACTCGTTGACAATTCAATTACAATTTACAATCCACCAGTAAGTTTACTGACTTTTACCAAAACTATCTCAAGAGTCATACCAATGATAATTTTTAATCGGTTGATAATATTAAATAAAACAAAACTTAGATGCAGTATATTAAGTACTCACTACTCTAGTTGGGGTCCTTCTCCAATTAGAATTTGTGTTTCACATCACTAATTTGTATAATAAAGATTTGCGTTGAAGTTATTACCACAAGTTGGCTAGTTGAAACTCCAATTATAAATACTAATAATAGTAAGAAGTTGTATGTAAGTTTTGTTCATCAAATTAACATAAGAAAAAAGCAGATAAAAAGTTGTTTTTCTTTTCTCTCTCAAAAGTGAATCCAAACCTTGCACGGCTGCTATCCCACGAAGACGAAACCAATGCCCCAGGATCCAACCCGAGGTTTTGCAATGTGAGGACACAGTTTGGTGGGCGAAATGAAACCTCAGAATCATGTTGCTGCAACCCTGGCAGTGCCCATTTCCCCACCATATTGTTATCTTCCTTCTCTTGATATTTAGATCCCTCCTCCTCATCTTCTTCTTCCTCGGATTTGGGAATTGAGAGAAGCTTCTCAAATGCCTTCACCAAATGCAAAACTTTCCCAGACCCCCTTTGTGGAACACTCTTCCTCGCTTCTTCCATCAACCTCTCCCTCCTACGCTTCACAACCAAACCATTCCCCAATAATGATTCTCCTTCTTTTTCTTCTTCAACAACCACACTCTCAGTTTCACTCTCAAAACCCCCTTCTTCAACAACACCATCATCGTTGTTCTTGAAGAACTCTTCCTGGGACTTCCTTAGGTTGTTATAAGCCACACAGACACACTTGTGGTTCTTGTTTGCATTTGCACCACTTGCTTTGCACTTGCAAGAGTCAGCAGCACCCGAACCCTCTTCTTCTTCCTTCTTCGTCTCTTTCTTCTTCTTTGCCACCAAGAACTTTCTCTGCCGGATCTTGTTCTGAGGGGAGAAGTACTTGACTTTATTATTAGGGTTCTTTGGTTTCACGAGAGGGGAAGAAGAAGAAGAGGAACAAGAGGGTTTGGAAACAGGGCTTTGTTGTTGTTTATTGGGGTCGAAATTCTCGAGGTTTTTCGATCGAGACTTACGTGGCGGCGTCGGTGATGATGCTACGGCGGCCATCGGAAAAGTGGGGGTGCTTTGTTAGGAGAGAAAAAGAGAAAAAAGGTTTCAGTGATTGTGGTGGTTGTGCAATGAGAGAAAAGAAAAGCGGTTGAGAAAGAGGAGAGAAATTTGGAACGTTACTTCAGGCTCCCATTCGTAACGGCTATTTTTTTTCCTGTGTTTTATTTGTCTATTTGCTTTTGTTTATTTAATTTTGTTCCCATATTATTTTTTTTACCGTTGAATTTTGATAAACATAAACTACCTCTTATGATTGGGATAGACTGTTGCAAATTGAATATTTATTATTTTCGGATAAAAGGTGGTTTTTTTTTTCTTTTCAAGATGTCAAAATCCTCTGTACCGAAAAAAATAGATGACAAAATCCATATATCTTCACTGAAAGAGATATATCTACGGGGAAAGGCTATTTGACGCATAAAATATTACGGAATTAGTATTAGGGTTTGTCTGTTCCTAATTTAATCATTTTCTAAGAAATGAGATTTTTTTTCTTTTTTGCAATAGTCTTAGAAATGAGATTCTTTTAAGGTAGGAATCAATAAAATCTATAAAATAATTTGGGTTATTATTTAATTTTTCTTTATATTTCTGGTCAATTACTAATAAAATTTTGTAATATTATAATTAATTACTATGTAAAATTTTGTTCTCACCTACAAAAATGGGAAATTTTTTATTTTCATCATCAATTAATATTTTTAAAAATGTTTTACGTTTGAGAAATATTTTTATTTTCTTCCAATTATAGAAAATTTGTATTCTCATGTTACTTCTCAATAGTGTTAAAACATTCGTTTTGCCAAATTTGACCTTTGGGAAAAATCTTTATTATTCATATAAAGTCATATGAGAAATATGGTAATGTTTAAGTTTTAATCTTTATTTTCAGTATAAAAAAGGATTAATCTTTATTGCCTAAAAAATAGGACTACTCTTTATATTGCCTTAAAAACAAAAAGGACTCATCTTTATTCCCATGGACTAGTTAACGGAAAGAGCCTAATCAAGTCTTGGACCAAGCTTAGAGTAGTTTTAATTGTTTGGGCTTAGGTCTAATCGTTAGTCTATTGGCTTTAACTTCCTACACCAGCAGAATTGCTTATACACCCAGCACTCAATAGTGTAATACCGAAAATGCCCATGTTAAAATGGTCAGTTATAGGGACACTTGAATAATTTCTTATACACCCAACACTTAAAACTTCTTCTTCTCTGCGCCCTCTGCCCAGCCGTGCCGTTCGTCTTCTCCCCAAACGCACCCGCCATTGATTTCCATTAACGAAGGAGGAAGCTAACACCTTGAGAAGTTGTCTTTGCTGCCGGCATTGTAGAATCCGTGAGTTCTGGCTTTAATTTTTTTGGTTTCCATGTCGTTTAAGTTAATTTGAAATATGAATGGGCGTTAATGGCTACGGATTCACAATCCATAAGAAGCAAAATGTTGGAAATCCGTATGGGACATACGGATTGCCAATCCGTATGGGACATACGGATTGCCAATCCGTAAGGTTTATTGTGATTTTTTTAAAATTGGATGAATAAAGTGTCATAGTGCATATGTTCGTCTTTCATGGTTACGGGAGTTATATGCTAGTAAGTGTCTGGAGATGGAGTGGACAATCGCAGTTAGAGCATACTTGCTCCACTTGGTTGGTTGCACGATATTCACCAACAAGAGTGCCACTCATATTGGTGTGGTATTCTTGGAGGCATTTCGTGATCTCCATGAGGCTAGTCGATTCAGTTGGGACGCGGCTGCACTCGAGCACATGTACGATAACCTTAACTATGCGTGTCAGCACCATGGAAAGCATCTTGCTGGTTACATTACTCTGTTGCAGGTATTTTTGTCACTTTAGCTAACTTGTGTGTGTTGTTTAATGTTTCCATCGTACTTTATTTGGTGTTTGGTGTCTTAACTTAATTTGTTAATGCAGTGTTGGGTGTATGAGCGTTTTCCGGGGCTTGCTAGCACAATTAGGGACGAGGACTACATGGAGAGGCAACCCCGGGCATGCCGATGGAAGCCAGGGAAGGCATTACCTGTCGCTCAAACTCCGTAGCAATTTCATTTAAGGCATACCTGGAAATCATGCCTACGAGTCCTTTGTACAAGGTAGTTTTAAACATATGTCCAACAACATGTGTGCTTGTCTCAAAAGAAGCCTTAATCTCACTGTGTTGCAATGTGATCATGTTATTCATCGCATCTCATACATTATAGAGATCTCCAAGGCTATCCTGTAGTAGCCGCTTTAAGGTCCAATGAGCAGACTCAACCCTGTAGTTAAAGGTTCAAATAACACCAGTTAGGAAAACGAAACCATGCAGTGAAATGATACTCCAGGGCTATTTGTTGTGAAGGATTTACCTGTTTGTAGTGGTGTTGCCAAAATGCATGACTTTATTAGTCCATGCTGTGACAAATCTTTTTTTGTGGGGAATCAACCACGTGTCTTTTACATATTTCACAAATATTGGCCACGGTGCACAAACACATTCAAACCTCATCAAACACTGTTCCCATTCATTTTCAGAATCACAATCTACAAGACTTCCCCACACTTCCATGACATAGTCTCATGCATTGTTTTGTCCCACAAGCGTTTTACATTTAGCCTTGACATTCTTGTCAATGTGGAACCGACACAACAAGTTGGTTGTGTCAGAGAAAACCTGTTGGATGGCATTCATCAGTGCTGCATCTCTGTTTGTGACAATGACTTTAGGGAAAACATCACTCTTTAAAAAAAAGCCCTCTAAATCGTTCAACAGCCCATACAAGATTGTTGATACGTTCACCCTCCAAATACGCAAAAGCAGCTGAAAATGTCATCCCAATAGGTGTGATACCAACAATGTCAACCAAAGAGAGTCTATACATGTTCGTCTTGTATGTGTTGTCAATGAGGAATACCAAATTACATGAATTTATCAATTTCACTGAATCAGGATGTGCCCAGAATATGTCTTGTACAACATCTTCATCCTTCCCTCTATGCCAATGAATATATGTATCGCGTTCAAGAAGCTTCATTAACTGTTGCATTTCAGTATTGTTGCCTCTTATAGAAGTACGGTACGCATATCTTGCATTGTAGACTTGTTTCATTGTTGTATAACTTTCGGGATTGCGATCTTTTAAAGTTAGCATAATATTCTTTGGTTTAACCCTTGACTTTGTCATTTCAACAACAATTACCTTCTCTTCCTCAGTTAAACGACCAACATATGGATGTCCAGTCATTGACTTGGCCAAACGATGGTTATGTAACCCACATATTAACTTCACTATCCAGCCCTCACCTCCTACGACAGGTTTCCCTCTCAACTTAAAAGGACAACCACACTTTCTGGTGCTAGTGGTCGTCCGTACTAAATCTTTGCTGAATGCTCTATACTTTTCACTCCTTTCACAACCTATCAAAAGAAATGAGGTTCTTCCCCTCTTTCTAGTTGCTGTGTCAGATCTCATAATCACAGCTACAAATCCAATCTCATATGCAACACTACGAGCCCATTCCTATAGCTCCTCACGAGACTTAAACACCTACAAAAATTGATAATACATATTTAACAATGGTTAAATATTTAATTTACTAGCTTTTTATGAAATATCACATCATATAAATACCTTTGAAGTATTGAAGGCATCGGAACAATCAATTGAAGAGTTGTTATTGTCAAACGCAAATGGTTCGCCTCCGTTGTCCTCACTCATATTCATTTCTTCAGACATGATATTATCATACATCCAATTATCGTTATCCATCTTAACAAACAAATTAAAAAATAACCATCATTAAAAAAGTATATGCATAATAATCATATTCACAAAAATATCATATAAAAAATATTAATTTGACAATGTATTTTAAAAAAAACCCTAAAACTAACTACACAAAATTTACAGTTATTCTAATTCAAAATCAATACATTACCTAAAAGGACAAATACATTAATTATTAAAACTTTTAAAATATTGAAAACAAATAACTAAAAAAAAAAACACTCATACAGATTGTCAATCCGTATGGTTTCTGTTACAGTGATCATGTTGCAGAACTTACCTCCGACGACGACAGCGACCAATGCAACCTCCACCAATGCTAACCACGACCTCCACAACCAAACCAACAATGCAACACGCACCAACACGCAGCCAAGAAGCAACAGCGAAGAGGCAATGGAGAAGCAGAAGAGAAGAAGCGCATGGAAGAAAACAGAAGAAAAAGCTTTAAAAAAAAGCTGCTAGGTGTATGTTAAAAAGCAACAAGGGCATTATTGCCATTTCTTGAAATTGTTGGGTGTATAAGCAATTCTGCTGGTGTAGGAAGTTAAACTCTAGTCCATTTGATCATCATTATGGTTCATCATGGGCCGAAGTCCATAGATTTTTAGAAGTTTTTTTTTTTTATAATAGAAGAATTCATGTATTCATTCAAGACTTTACTCTTACTATAATAATAAATAAAAAAAGAATTTACTCTTACTCTAAATAAAAATATGGAAACATTTTAACATTTTATTGAAATTCAGATTAGAGAAAATTAATTGAGTAAATTTTGGTGAAACTTTTACATAGACATGGTATTTTGTTATAAAAAACAATAAAAAAGACCTAATTCGACACAAAAACTGCATGTCTTTTATAAATGGCGATATTTTATAAAAGTAGACATCATATTTTTGTCTAGATTGATTTTTTCAAAGAATCAAAATTTGGACAAATCGAAAGGCAACTAAGGAATATAATACTTTATTATTATTTTTTTTCTTAACATTATATTGTTTTGCTTTTTATTTTTTTAATTGATAGACATGTGAGAAATGCGTGATTCCTTGAGACGTCAAGGACAATCTAAGGAATATTTTTTTTCCCTTTCAATATAAAATTGAAATTGTTAAATCTTTTCTCTTTTATAGCTTCAAATTTACTCAATATGTATTTATTTTCTAACTTCTGAAGCAAAGTCCATTCTTAGTTTTGAAGCTTGGGCAATCTGCTTAGATGAAAAAGCAGTATAATTATGGTGATTTGGTCAATGCATTAGCGCACACGAAAACCCAGCTCCCATGATCATTGTCAAGTGTCAATAATGATATTTTGAATTCCATCTTTAAAAAAACATTGATTTCTAATAATAATTAAAAATTATAGAGAAATTACGACGTTTTCAAATTCGCACTAATTTTATAGAGAGAAAAACACTTTGTTTCATAAATAAAAAAGAAAATCTAATTGTAATTTGTAACAACAACAAAAAAATCTAATGAGGATATACTAAAATTTTGGAGAGAATTTATCTCGCCTAACTCAATTTAAATTAGTTGAATTTCAGTGTAATATTCAAATGTCAATGGTCTTAACACCAAAAAATGTCAATGATCTTAAATTAAAAAAATGGAAATGATATTTTCACTATAATTTGCATTTTCTTTTTGTGGTGAAATTCGTTAAACTTGGCATGTCTTTCTTTTTTCTTTTTCATGACATAAAAAAAAAAAAAACCAAATCCTTATTATATTCGAACTGCGAAGCACAATGACAAAATCCAACCATTAGAAACAAAGGGATGCAAGGGTCTTTGGCCCTCCTCCTCATTAAAAAAGAAAAAAAAAAGAGAGAGAGAGAGAGGAAAGAAACAAGGGATGGAAGACCAAAACTGAAATGAGACGATTACCTTTGGAAGCTTGTTTTCTGTGAATGTAACTATTAAATATTTTTTATCAAACAATTTTTAATATATTATGCCTTATTTTGTAAGAAAATATGCATGTACTTTATACTGTTAATCTAGACGTGAGAGAAAAGTTAGAACTTAAAGTGTGGCAGATCGTGAACTTTAAAAACTACGAGAAGTGAAATGTAGGATGAAAGACAAAATCAAGGGCGTTGAAAATTTCATTTAAACCATACTAAATCATTACCATGCGTGAATCTGACTTGAAATTATTTCCACTTTTAAGTTTCGAATTTAGTGAATACTTGGAGGGAGGTTTGATCGCCTGTAATAATCTTTTTAAAAAAATTATCACTTAATATTCTAATATTAGTTATTAATTTATGTTAATAGAAAAATTTGAAGTCACAATTTTTTCTCCTTTTAATACTACATCATCAAATCATCTTTATAACTCCCAATGATCCAAAAGATACATGTGATCTAGAGAAAAAATAAAAAAACTTTACCAACCAAACCACTAAACTAATTGTAAAGTATGGACATTAATTAAATTGTCAATAAAAACATTTTAAATTTGGCATATATTTTATTCTGTTCAGTTTTATCTTAGGCTTCATATCAAATTGAATTGCAAAAATATTAAATTTATATTATTTTCTTATTTCATCTTCAAATAAATTTGAAATCATTTCAATTTTTTGTTTATAATTTATACCAAGTTGTGATTTATAATGAGATATAATATTTTTTGGTTATTTATCTAATGAGTGTTGTTTCTTAAATGGAAAATTAGGCAAGAGAAGAATTTATGTATTAGTTTAAGACTTTGCTCTCAATCTAATTAATGAAATTTCATTTATGTTCAACCAAAAAATTAAAGAGTTTTTTTTGTCTGAGTCCAAAAATTTTTTTTTAAAGAGTCATCCCTTGAAAAATACTACATAAATCAAAAACTGAAATAATGAATTCAATCCAAACTTTTAAAAGAATTAGGTTAAATTAGTTCTAAATTAATATTTTTATCTAACCAATCTAAATTAACCTTATGGATTTTTTAAAAGTTAGTTTTTTTCTTCTCAATTCAAATTAATTTATAAACACCCTTGACGTAGACTACCTTTCGATTTTTTTTCTCTACCTCCTCACTTAGTACTTAGTACCTTTTATTTTTATTTTTGACGATCTATTAATACCTTATACCTAAAGTTCTTATAGTCCTTTTATAATCGATTGTATAATCCAAAATATTTACTTCAATCGCACATCATTTACATCTGATGCATATTTCTTCCATTCCTTGCACGTGGTACAACTAATAGAATGTGGCCACGACGGGAATTTCTTAATTTATAACTTAAACACTCTCTTATATTCTCAATAGACAGAGAAAAGTTAGCTACAAATCTAAGCGTAAACCAAAAAGAAGAAAAAGAAAAGTAAAAAGAAAATATCTATATCTATATATATATTATCTTCCATTAAAATTATAATTAACCATGAATATATTATAGTGAGAGGTGATGATAATGCGCAGCTTCTAGTTTACTCACTCACAGAATAAGGAATGGAGGCAAAACGCGTGGAACTCGCGAATAAGCTGTAAACTCCTCTCTGCCAGTTGCGTTAGAAGGAAAACCATGAACTCATGGTCAATTGGCCATTTCTGTAAATTTCAGAGGTGCAAGTGGGTGCGCAAATTTACCCAAACCAACTTAAATACTTTGAATTTGGATCATATTCGAATCAATCAAACCTATTGAGTTTTTTAGTTAAATAATGTGTTTTAATATCTAAATTTTAATATCTAAATTTATTCACAGATTTGATTTGTTAATTGGTTAATTTGTATTAAATTATTATTATTTATATATATAATATATAATATATATTTTTAAATTTAAAAGAAATCAAATATTATTAATTATTGATTACGTAAATTTATTAATCTGAATTGAGTAAGTATTTATACATTTTTAGTCATCGAGGATCAAAGTGACAAATATTTTATTGATTAAAGTCACTCCAGATGGACTTTTTAAAATATTTTGCATTTATTTATAAAGAATAGACTTCGTAATATTTCATTGATTTGATAGAAAAAAATATTTAAAATTCATCTTCATTATATTTATTGAAACTTTTAATATGATATGTTTAATTTTTCATCCCTATGGATAAAATAGGAGTGAAGTGAATGTGACAACATCACAAAATTTTCTTTTTAATAAACATCTAACAAGAAACATATGTATTTGATTTATTTAATAAAAAAATTTATCTTATAAAAAATATTGCATTAAAAAAATAGACAAAATTATATGTTTTATAAGTTAACTCAATCCAATCCAAATTATTTATCATCGGATTGATTTGGATTGAATTTCACAAATTTAATTGGATTGGATGATGAATTTGACCAAATTCAATCCAAAGAATCTACTAATACTCCTACTAAATTCACTTCAAGTTCCAATTTTACACTGTTCCATAACCAAATATTCAAAAATTGTATTTTTTACTGCAAAAATTCAAATTGATTAAAACTTATTAATTCGATCCTTTGAATTTATTAAACTATTTTTATTGACTTTATCTGAAGATTTCTTCTCAATTAGAATATTTAAAACAATACCACTGTATTTGTAATTTCATAATTTCAAGAAATTAAGTTAATGATCAAAATACTTCTCTAAAAAAGTAATAGAAACAAGCAATTAACTTTAAAAAATAAAGTGATACAAACATATATCAATTTGCCTCCATTGAAAACTTATTTAAGAAATAACATGGCATATATAAGGATATAATAGGTTTAGATCATTTTTCAGTATAAAAAAAAAGGTTTAAATCGTTTTGTCAATTAAAATTAAATAACTATTTTAAAAAAGAAGTAATTTTTCTTAAAATGATCCAAGTTGAACATGTGATATCATTCAGTAGTTATTATTGCATGCTATTATGTGCATTTTATTTTATTAGTAATATTTTATTCTGATATGGATATTTAACTCAAGAAAAAAAAATGGAAAGGTTCTCAATACCGACCGCAAGCGTGTCCATTTTGGTAATAGCACGTTGGGAAGGCGGATTTCGCTGCGTATATATAACCTTTGTCACGCTCTTTCTTACACATAATAACACGCAATTTTCATCTTTCTCTCTCCCTTAGTCAAAGGGATTCATCGTTCTTCTTACCAGGTAAAGTTCTGACACTCCCATTTCCTGTTTATGATGTGTCTCATGTCAAGTTTTTTGCTTTTTGTGGCATCACACATTCATCCCTTGAAAGTTTTGTCTTTGTTTGTGTGTGGTGGTGGTGTTTTGTTGATTATTAATGTTTTTTTTTTTTGGTGATTGGTGGGTTTGGTTCTGATTTGTGTGAAAGTGAGACGGATCTGTGGAATTTTCGCTTTCGTATGTTGTTTTGTTGTTCAATTTCGATGTTGTCGTGGGATTTGGTTGGTGGGTTTTTGTTGTCAACTTGTTTTGAAGCTAAATTGGCTATGGATCTGCGTTTGTCTGAGTGGTCAAATTATAGTCATGCTGAAGGCTGAAGCATTATCATCAAATCACCAACTTTTGCATGCTTGTGTTAGATCTGGTTTCTTATAAGCTCCTATATCGTGTTTGTTTCATCAGTGTCATCACTTTCGTTTTTCATATAGATCTTTCACCCTCTTTTAATACGATTTCTTGTTTCTGATGTAAAATATTCAGCATGATATTGATTCCAACATGTTGGGAATGCATACTTGTTTCTTCCCTGTTTTAACAATAGTAACATTTAGTTCAGTTAGCCATGATTGGCCAGGTCTTAGATCCTCAAAGCTAGGTTGAACAAAAGGATGGTGCTTGATATGATGTCTCATGTCTCAAAATGAAGTGAATCTACTACCATTTTAACCCAATGAAATTGCATGGTATATTGTAGAATTATTGGCCTATTCTCAATGTGCGTTGTTTGTTAATGTATTATTTCTTTGAACTCATAAGCAGTTATGGTTACCTGTTTCCTTGTTTTCCAAGATGATAATTGTTGCAATTTGCAAAATCTAATCGCGTCTATATAAGGCATCAAAGTGGCTTATGTTGCAAGCTTGTGTTCTTACTGATCTGTTTGAACCCTGATTTGGATAGGTTATTTAGAAAAGCAAAATGGTGAAGATTTGCTGCATTGGTGCTGGATATGTGGGGGGTCCTACTATGGCAGTCATTGCACTTAAGTGCCCGTCCATTGAAGTCGCTGTTGTTGATATCTCTAAATCCCGCATTGCAGCCTGGAACAGTGACCAGCTTCCTATCTATGAACCTGGCCTTGATGGCGTTGTGAAGCAATGCCGTGGCAATAACCTATTCTTCAGCACCGATGTTGAAAAGCATGTCTTTGAGGCTGACATAGTGTTTGTCTCTGTCAACACCCCAACCAAAACTCAGGGTCTTGGAGCTGGCAAAGCAGCAGATTTGACATATTGGGAGAGTGCGGCTCGCATGATTGCTGATGTCTCTAAGTCTGACAAGATCGTGGTGGAGAAATCCACAGTCCCGGTCAAAACTGCTGAAGCCATAGAGAAGATTCTGACCCACAATAGCAAGGGAATCAAATTCCAGATTCTATCGAACCCTGAATTTCTTGCTGAGGGAACTGCAATCAAAGATCTCTTTAACCCAGACCGTGTTCTTATTGGAGGCAGGGAAACCCCAGAGGGCCAAAAAGCTATTCAAGCATTGAAGGATGTTTATGCTCAATGGGTCCCCGAAGAAAGAATACTGACCACAAATCTCTGGTCGGCAGAACTGTCTAAGCTTGCAGCTAATGCCTTCTTAGCACAAAGGATTTCATCTGTCAATGCCATGTCAGCACTTTGTGAGGCTACTGGCGCAAATGTTCAACAGGTGTCCTATTCTGTTGGTACAGACTCAAGGATTGGACCCAAGTTTCTCAATGCCAGTGTTGGTTTTGGTGGATCCTGCTTTCAGAAGGATATCTTGAACCTTGTTTATATCTGTGAGTGCAATGGCCTTCCAGAGGTGGCTGAGTACTGGAAACAAGTGATCAAGATCAATGATTATCAGAAGAGCCGATTTGTGAACCGTGTTGTTGCATCAATGTTCAACACAGTTTCAAACAAAAAAATTGCTATTCTGGGATTTGCCTTCAAGAAAGACACTGGTGACACAAGGGAGACTCCTGCCATTGATGTATGCCAGGGGCTACTAGGTGATAAGGCCAACCTGAGCATATACGACCCGCAAGTAACCGAGGACCAAATCCAGAGGGATCTATCCATGAACAAGTTTGATTGGGATCATCCTATCCACCTGCAGCCCACAAGTCCTTCTACTGTGAAGAAGGTCAGTGTTGTTTGGGATGCCTATGAAGCAACAAAGGATGCACATGGCCTTTGCATTCTAACCGAGTGGGATGAGTTCAAGACTCTTGATTACCAGAAGATATTTGACAACATGCAAAAACCAGCATTTGTTTTTGATGGCAGAAACATTGTGGATGCTGATAAGTTGCGTGAGATTGGCTTCATAGTTTACTCAATTGGTAAGCCACTGGACCCATGGCTCAAAGACATGCCTGCTGTGGCATAAAAATAGATCATTGATCAAGTACACTGCAATACCAGTCAAGGGTTGAGGCAGTCAGTTTGATTCTTTATTATTTTTTGTAAGAGTTTTTCTTTTCCTCTTTAACTTTCTCATAATAGTTGACATAAATGGGGTATAAATTGTGGGAACTGGGGGAGGGTTTATGTTCTATGTTGTTTTGTACTCCAATCTGTTATGAATGTACTAGGGAAACTTGTTTTGTTTGATTAATCTTCTCTTAATATCATATTGGTGAAAGTTTTGTAATTTTGAGATAAACATTTGAGCCTGATGCTTCAAAGGAAAACGAGGGTGGCAAGAAGGCCGTAAAAAGAAAATAAGTTTCTACTTTTAAATAAATTTTAATCGATTAAAATTTTTAAATTGAATAAATAATCATTACACCTTTAATTCTGAACTTAAAATACAAGTTAACTTTGACAAAAGCTACATATTTCCTCTATTTAAGTGTCTTGAAGATGCCTTTATAGAAAGGACATTTGAAGCAGAGCCCTTAGGCTCAAAGCATTTGTTTTCCATTTGTATTGAAATTTTAGCATCCTACCCAATTACCAACCTTTTGGCTTACACCTCCATTTTTTAGTCAGCTCAGCTTTCATTGAATATATTTGCACTGGTCACATATTTATTGAAATTCCTAATTAATAGGATCACAGGTGACATAATTTGGTTTGGTAAGCATTAAAATGTAATCGATCCTATGAATCAATCAACTTATATTTTTTTTTTATATTTTCTAATTGAGGGTTTAGCTATTTAAACTTCAAAAGAAAAATTATTCAAGTACAGTGAATGGGATTTCCTATATTCTTGTACTAGTTTAAATAACAAAATCCCGAATTAATAGGATCGCAGGTCACATGTAATTTGTTTCCAGTACAATCGATTCTATGAATCAATAAAAGTAAGAAAAAAAAAATATTTCCAACTTAAGGATTTTGTTAGTTTAAACTTTTATTACTATATATAAAATTCAATTGAAAGTGGTATTACAAAACCTAAATTGTTATGTTTTTTTAGACTAAAATACTCATAATTAAAAGAGAGGTTATAATTTTAATATTCATAGGAGAGAGATGTGTATTGATGAGAATGATAATTTTGAAAAAAAAATTATAAATTTAAGATTGTTATTTTAATTAATCATGTTTTTTAAACTTCGATTTCAATGAATTAAGTAATTAGATCTATGAATAATATTGGATGGAGTACCAAAAAGATAATTAGGCTATAGTGTGATTATAAAGCTCTATATAATATTATTTTTTGTTTTATTTTTTAAAATCAATGAGTGCTAAAATCTTGCAATAGAACCCATGATCACAACTAGATTAGCACCCTTGTCCCTATTGGTCCTTTGCAGGATACCAATAAGTATTTTCAATAATAAAAATATAAAAACAAAGGAAGTTACTAACAAAGCATAGAGGGCAAAAATATACATAAGATAATTATGTTATTTTATTATTAGTTACATTTAGAAGAAATAAAAAGATACTTGATGTGATTATGATTAGGGGTTTTACTATTGATTGGTGTGAGTGGAGAAATCAGAAATCATTGTTAGGAGGAAATAATTTATCTATGAGTATTAACATATTTTTCGGAAATTTTAAAAAATCTCAATGATCATATTCATTTATAATCATATGCACAACAAAAAAAATCATGCAATTATTTTTAATATCATTTTTTGATCTTCTATCAAACATAAATGTGCAAAAAAAAAAAAGATCATCAGCAGGCGTGTAAATTAATTAACACAATTATTTTAGTTTAATGTCTCAAATATTTCATTATCAGGAACCGTCATAATAGTTCTTGGGTATCATGCAGTAAGTCCCCATCCTCTAGTAGGGACTGTAGGGTGTAAATATAGTACGAACGATGCATCCACCACCGTGTGTTACCTTATTCTCTCTTCTCTTCTCCACCATCTTCTTGATTCAATAATCTCCATGCCATTGAAACCCACCCACATAGCCATCCATGGAATCCAGCAATTGGGCTGAATCGCTTCAAACCGAAACCCCACTCCCCTCTTTCCCACAACCCTCATCATCATATCCTCCTACCTATTACCCCTCTTACCCTCAAAACCCTAACCCCTTTTCTTCTTCTTTGTCTTCTTCTCTTCCCATCAACCCTCCCGGGGCTGATCCCCAAACCCCATTGGACCCTATTAGCTATACGGCTCATGAACCCGTTCCCGCTTTGATCTACGCTCAGGAACATGTTGGGGCTATTTCGTCTTCTGGGTATTGCTTGGACCAGAATTGGGCTGCCAGAGATGCTGTTAGGCAATTTGGTACTGAACCTACTCTCTATGCACATGTAAGTCGGTCTTTCTTTTTATGTTTTCGGACAAAGTTTCGATTTTTTTTTTAGTGATTGTGATTGAGGAAAGGTTTAGGAATTACATAACTTGTGGCCATGAGTTTGATTCTTATTATGTATAGGGTAGAGCTCATAACCGTGCTTGTGAAATTGGTCCCCTTGGCAATTCCTGCTGTCCTGTTTACAAGGTTTTAAATTGCAGTCGCGATTGTGGTTTCGTCGCCATTGCAATCATTGATATTGTGGGAAATTGTGGACAAATACTGCCACCATTGTGGTTGTGTTAAGGTGGCGGAGACCCCAAAGTCCTTGACAATACTGCCAAAATTGCGGTGGCAGACTGTTTTTGTAAGACTTTGCTTGTATATTAAAAGTAGTTGAAAATCAAGATTGAAATGATCAGGTTCTTGTCTAGTGACAGCTAGTTGAAGTGTTGTGGAAAACTCATAGGTTGTTAGTGATGATTGCTTTGCGTTGCTCATATTGTGTGCCCAATGTAAATGGTGTATGGTTCTGTTGCTTTTTATTTTGTTTGGAGTTAGGGAGGTAGAATCCATATGAAATTCTGTGGATACAATATTCCAATTGATAGGAACCTGGTTTAACGATTTTATTGAGTTATTCTGTTTTGGAAATCTATGTTAATATGAATTTTATTTGGCAATTCATTGTGCTTCTTTTGTGTCACTGACCAGTATTACTTTCAGTTTGCCATTGAAAAGTTTTACCTGAATAAACTCTACAAGGTAAAGGAAATGAAAATGAAAGTGAACAAGTTTTGACCAATACTTGGATTGGAGTAGTAACTTGTGACATTGGTAAATCATTATGCCTATGCTATTATTAGAAGCATTATGGTAAGAATTCATTTTGTTCATTATCTTTTATAAATTATAATCTCAGTACTTTCCTCTACATTCATCATGTATTTGAAATCTGATTGGTAAACACTAAACAGTGCTTACAACTGCTAAAAACATCCTTGACTGGACTCTAGGTTTTGATTGTATCAGTTGTTTTTAAGACTGTTTGGTTGAGGATTTTAATAGTATATTGAATTTCATATAATGGTTGTATGCAAGTCCGTATGCTCCAGTCATCTTTTTTGTTTTAACTGCATTGTGTACTATCTTGAGTTGGAAATAAATCCATACAACCTTGCAGGGCATCTCTTTGCCATCCAATGGCTCAGAACAGTTGGCTATGGCAAATCCTAGTAGCTCTCTGTGGTGGACAAATACCACAACTCTACCTCATGTCAATGGAATACTGAACAAAAACCAAAAGAAAGCTAAAACTAAGGTTGTGCAACCTGCATTTTGTGAAGTTTGCAAGATAGAATGCACCAGCAAGGAAGTTTTGGACCAGCATAAATTAGGAAAGAAGCACAAGAAGAACATGGAGAAATTAAGGGAATCATTGACATCTACCCAAGTTCAACCATCTGTGTCATCTAAGCCTTTAATAGGACCCCAATTACCGGATGATAAGAGCAAGTCCACAAGTGGGAATAAGAATAAGAGAAAAAAAGTTGAAACTGCAGAGGATTTGGAGAAAAAGAAAAAGAAAGTTCTCGAGGGTGGGGCAGCAGCTTCAGCAGTTAAGATATGTGCTATATGTAACGTGGTGTGTAATAGTGAGACAGTTTATAACTATCATCTTGCAGGACAAAAGCATGCTGCTATGCTGAAGAAAGCATCGGGTCATATGCAATCCAGTGCCAGTTGAATTTTCCCCTTTTGTTAGGAACATCACTTGTTTTAGCACCTCCAATCTGTATTTGAATAGAATATCATCCATTGCTTAATTATTAGTTTCAATATGAAAATGGGCAGAGTATATATACATTTCTGCATTGTTTTAGCAGTTGAGATGCATCACACCTTCGTTTCTGCAAGTACAAAATCTTGCAATGCTAACAGTTTTTCCTGTTTTTTTTTTTTCTTTTTCTTTTGGACTATTAGTGATAACTATCAAATGATCAAAAATATTTTTTTTTCTGGGGAAATTTTGATTTTAAAACAATTGCCCGACTTATTTTCTTCATCTTATACTTTCGTTATATGCCAGTTTTAGGCGCATTTCTATTAGTTTTCCCCAATTGATTTTACGTTTGTCATCTGATCTGATTATATGCATTTTGAGTGAAGCTAGGGTATGGTATCCTTTGGATGGGATTAAGAATTAATTGCTTGAGGTAAGCTATACTACTAGTCAAACTGATGAAACCCCGAATATTTCAAAGCTCCACAGTTGTTTGTGCCAATAGAGCACACCAACATTCAAATCCCTATACACACTATGACCAAACGAAAGAAAAAGAAATGGAACTCAAACCGAAGCGTAGGGTAAGAAAAATTACAAGGAAGAAGCAGAGCAGAAATGTGATCTTAGCAATAGCGCCATCGGCCACATGGAAAATTATTGGATCATGTCAGAGTTTGGCCCTTAAGATACAAGCTTTTTCTTCCTCGGTTCTGCAGTCACACATACGACATTTCAAAAAGTTAGACACCAACTTCCCCACCATTATGATTGTTTATGATCTTAATAATATCTGTACATACCCTAGGAATCTTTAATTTTTTTTGAAAGGGGAAAAGAAAAGGAAATATTGTGAGTTCGAATTTATAAGTGTATTAAAGGAAAGAACAAAGTTTTTCTTAAAACATCTTCGACGTTTGTTGCTTAACAAATTGTTTATTTTAAAATACTAACTAATTAATAATTAACATTGACCTTTCAAAAAGAAAAAAAAATCTATATCATTGGAGTATAATGTGTACGAGTAATTTAACTATAATGTGGTATTATGGAATTGATTAATATAGGATTTAAAAAACACAATGGTTGCTTAAATTCTACTTATTAGAGATGTTTTTACACGATTATTTAAATATATAACTTCTAATAAATAATAAATTTAACAAAAATATTTATTATTAATTTTATGTGTATAACTAGATATATAATCTATTACTAGAAGAAAATTAAGCAAATATCAATTTAAAAACTTGTTTTTCTTATATATCTTTCTTTATTAGTATTTTTTAATTTTAGTTTTTTTTCATATATACATAAAGAATCCTAAGAGAGAAAAACTAAAATTAAAAATTTTGATTTTATGTTGTAGAAGGAGAGTGATGCAAGAGCTTCTTAGAAGGAATGATGCAAAAGATTTTCTTTTTAATTTTAATCAAGGCCTCTGTTCGTGTCCCTTTGGATTTATCCTTATTTTTTGTTGCTATTTCTAATAAAAACTAATAAATTAGTATTGGTGGGATATCTTGCACTGAATAATTGTAATTAAGTAGTAAAACTGTTTATGGTTGAGCATGTAAATTAATCTTTTTGGTACGAATTTATTTGTAGTCTTGTGTATTATCGTCCTATGCAGAATGAAGTAATTGTGGTGGGATATCTCCCTATTCTGCCATTTCTTATTAAAAAATTAGATACTATGATTGCAGGAGAATTAAAACAAATTAATTAGAGTTTTTTAGTTATCGTTTTGGGTGATTTTTTTTTCAAATTTGAAATTATTAAAATTAAATTCAGTTTCAATTTTGAGTGTTGAATTTCAGTTTTAGTTTTGAAATATTAGAAACTGTTGTAGGTTCCTTACTGTCGCCACTTCGTGAAATCCATCTCCATCGTCCCCAACTCATCTTCCTTCAAGAAGTCCCAACAGCCTTCGCCGCCACAAATCAAGTCTACCAGCCCTTACGCCCTCCCTCGGTGTCCCTCCCCTCACAATTTGGCACCTTGGTACGAGTACGCGCCTGTAATCACTTCTCTAATCCGCAAAGGTTTCTCCCCTCCGACAATCAAAGAAACTACCGGCATCTCCGTCGTCGAGCATAATCGCCTCATCACCAGCGCGCAAGTCCGCAACTCCCTCATCCACTCCAAGGCCGACCTTGACCTCTTTGCCGCCTTTGGAACCGGCGGTGTTGAGCTTACGAGATTCGCCTCCTCAGCGTCTTGCAGGGCATCGTCGCCCCGCGCTTCCTCGTCCAGAATCGTTGCGACGGGAAGGCCGCGTAGAAGCTCTCACGTTCCATGAAGTTGTTCCTGGCCGGCGCAAGGATAAAGGATTGGGAAATGGTGAAGAGGGAGATATGGTAGATGCAGCGGGTGCTACGCGTGTTCCAATGGTGAGGTGGCAAAGGCGAGTTTGGTGGTGGTTTTGTCAGTCTCCATAGCGGAGGAGAGATTGAGGGAGAGAGCAGTTGAGGAAGAAGTGAGGATTAGAATAAACCAACAACTAAAATCCACAAACATATTTTAATTTTTTTTTAAATAAGTTGAAATATTTTTTGAAAAGAAGAAAAAATTTAACTCAAAATCATTTTACCCTAACACATTTCAATTTTCAAATTATATTTTAAAATAAAAAATTGCAAACTCAGAAAGGAACCTTAAATATAGCCTTTGAATTGACCAATCAGCAACTCCACGGCAACAAGAGTAACAAGACCAAAACCGAAAACCATTTTTCCTTCACACTGGTGCTGGTGGGCTCAACAGTACACACACTGAATGGCCTCTCACCACCATCACCACCACCACACCCCTCCTCCTCCCACCACCACTCACAACTGCTGCAGCTGTCACAACCCTTCTTCTTACACCTGTTGCACACCCCCTCCACCCCACCACCCTTCTTACACCTGTTGCACACCCTCACCACCCCAACACCACCACCTTCTACAGGCCATTGCATCACTCCTCTCTCAACCCCAACCACACCCTATTCCTATTCCCATTTCCTCCCAACTACACTACACCCACCAAAATCTCAACCTTCCCACTCAAAACCACCACCTTCAACACCAACCTCATTCCACCATCTCTTCTCTCCTCGACCGCATCGAAACCCTCGAATCCTCTCTCAACCACTACACCCACCACTCCCTCAGCCACGCCGCTGCGCGCCTCATCCAAACCCATTTTCGCTCCTTCCTGGCTCGCAGATCAAGAACCCTATCCCAACTCAAACACCTTGCTTCTATCAAATCCACATTCAACGCTCTCAAGTCCTCATTTTCCAGCCATACCCATGTCGATTTCGCAGCCATTTCTCTTAAAGCCATGAACTTGCTCCTCGAGCTCGATTCCATTCAGGTAATCTCATCATGGGCATTAAAAAAAAACAGTTTTAGGATTTTATTCTTTTTTTTTAAACTAAAAAAAGTTTTAATTTTAATTCTAGGGTTGTGATCCGATGATTGTGGATGGGAAAACGTCGATTAGCAGAGATTTGGTTCAGTTTTTGGACTCAATTGAAGAGGTTGCTTTGAAAAAACATGTACTTTATGTTAAGGCAGCAAAGCCTGGGAGGTCTGGTGGTAAGAAAGTCCAAAAGCACAGAAATTCAGATGATGATGAGAGGAAGAAGCTGTTGCAGAATTTGAGAGGTAGGGTTGAGAAGCTTAGTAGATTGTGTAAGGTTTCTGCTAATGATGAAGAAGATTCTGAGTCTAAGGAGGGCATTCATGATAATGGGGCAACCAATGTTTTGATTGGTGGAAGGAATGAGGTGCCCCCAAACAAAAATGGGGTGTTCCTTCTTAGGCAAGGACCTCAACCTGGAGTGAAGAAGAGTGTGAGGTTTGCTGAGAATAGGAATATCTGTGAGGTTTATAGTGGGGATGTGGCATGTTCAGATGGAAGCTGTTCATCTAGTGATGAGCAAGGAGATGTTTTGGAGAATGTGAGTGGTGCAGTTGAAGATGACAGTGTGGGTTCTTCTCAGGGTGCTGAAGATGACGAGGAAGTGCTGGTGATGGAGAGTGGAGGATCGCCACGTAGCAGTGATGATGGGGAGAGGAACACTAGAAGGGTTCTTGTTAATGATGGCAGAAATGTGGTGAAAGAGCAGCTTCAAGCGCACCGAGAGAAGCTTCTGTTCTCTGCTCCTTTGCCACTTAAAATGGAAAACACAAGTGGTTCAAAGAACAGTAAAGGGGTGAAAATTTTGACGTGAATGGCCATGCCATGACATGAATCATGTAAGACTTGAGTTTCTGTTAGATTTGTATTGTTTAACTGTAATCTAGGAGTATTTTTTTTATTGGACTTCAGATTGGTAGAGCTCATTGGTGTGTCTAAACTGGTCGTTGGTTCTGTAATGGACTTGTAATCTTCAAACTATTGTTTATCAGCCCTTCCGCAACATTTTTTGAAGCAATTTTCTTTCACTTGTTTTCTCAATGTTGGTAGTTGTGACATGTTGCTTTCCAGGTGATTGACCTCAAACTGTGAAACAAATAGGCTTACAATTATAAACACTACAGAAGTTAATGGAAGTATACAATAATGGAAGGATAAGCAAACCACGATTTTCCGGACTCAAATGATTTAATTGTAGTTTTTTAACAGTCGGCCGGAAAATTCCCAAAATGTGGTTAATGTCTAACTGAAGATAATTGAACAATGATTTTATCATGGGCCAAACCAATTTGCTTGACTGATGAAATATTTTGATTCGTATACTGAGTCTTTATTAATTCTTTGTATTGTATACTTGAATTGAATGCCAACGACAGTGAACTAATGTAAAGAAATAGAAAGAAAATGAAATGAAAGATTAAATGTATTGAGATGGTAGGAATGTCTTGCGGGTGAAAGAATCCCATCAGATAGAAACGGTTCTTGTGACCTATAACATTCTTCTTATCGTATTGTCTTGCGGGTGAAAAACTTGGGTAGTGAATGAAAACTAAGAAATGGTTAGAAACAGTGATTAAATGACTATTAACGAATATGACTATATCTGATAGCTTTGAAGATACACTGATATATATCATATCTCTGGCAAGTTTTCCCTTATTCGTTGTGCTCGATTTGGGAGGCTGGATAGATGTTCGCCTTTTTTAAAACCATTGATTTATCCAATAATCAAGTTAAATTCGAAAGGAATTTTGGATGATCAATTAAAGCTCTTTATCATAAAAAAATAGGGATTATTATTCTAAAACTATCACTTCTCAGCAACGGTTTTCATCAATCTACGCAAAGTAACCATGTCTAAGTAAAAAAAAACAGACGCAGGATTGTATCTAAATTCATTAAAGCCAAATATTATAGCAGATTAATGATTCATGACGCACTTGAACACAAAAGGAACCAGTATCAGTATCATCGTAATTCTCATATTTAACCATCATTCATAATGGAGTATCCCTTTCAATATTCATTGGATAAGGTTTTTAACTAAAGATTCATTGTTCGTTCTTTCAACCATTCCCTGCATACCAGGAATCAGCCCATCCTAGTGCAAAAACCGATACGGTAACTGACACATCATAACCCTTAACCTCACAGAACTCCACCTCCCTTATACATTATTCCTCTCCAACCTCTACTTCAGCCATTGATGTTGGGAAATCGAGGGGGTAAATATCAGAGAGAGATTTACACCTGAGTAACTATACAAGTGAATTACACACCACACCTTAATCCAAAACCTTAAGACTCGGGTTTATGGGTCTTCTCCTCACTTATATGGTGTTAAACTTTTCTATTTTTATCCGATATGGGACTTTAACTCACACTTGTACTCCAACAATTGATTCCTCAACCTCTCCAACAAAGTCTTCAACTTCCCTTTCATGAGGTTTTAGACTCAACCACCATTTGTCTCAACATTTATTTAATTATTGAGAATTTCAGATACCAGGAAGTTCCAATTAAAACTGGTATTTTTTAATTGTGACAAATTTATCCCACATTTCATGAAAACCACAAAAGGATGAGCTTACAAAAATCAGAGAAGCTGCTAACAATGTAAAAAAAGAACGAGATTGCAATGCTATGCACAAATAGCATATGAACCCTCAGATTCTTTTTCAGTAGTTGTAGAGTTCTCGCTTAGAATAGACTACACAGGGTCTGCTATTTTTCTCTTTTATTTTTCTAGGGACACAACTAATGGTATGGAAAACACAGCCACAGGAATAATTCCAAACAAGAACTACACCAGTCTCCACCCTTAAAGAAACATCAGGTTAACCTACATACACAACATATCCATTGGCCGTGAAACAAGTGATTACATGCTTCATAATTCATTCAACTCGAATGGAACATGGAAATCTTCAAAAATGTAATTGCTTGTTCAATGTAAAAGACGAAACCAGAATAATCTATCATAACAACAGCACAAACACATCAAATTGTCATGGTGAAGGATAACATCATCATCATCGTCATATAAAAAATTAAATAAAAATGTCAAATTTACAGGGTCGTCCAACTAAATACTCTCATATCATCGTAACAACTAAAAACCGGTTTTACATTTATTATTAAGGAGTGCCACTCGATTTAAATATTAAAAAAAAAAAACAGAAATTTGTCCTAAGAAAACGAGTGATGGGAATTAAACAGCGAAATTCTGATATTCTCAGAGCAAGTTGAGACCTCAACAGAGTCATACTGAGAACCTGCAGTAATAGCATGTATCGAATTGGCATTAATGAATAGAAAGCGATGAAGCGATGATGAAGAGGCATAAAACCGTGATTAGAAGGGGAGTTGTTGGAGTTCCATGACGCTGCGGAGCGGAGTGTCGTAGAGGGAGTAGACGATGGCCTGTCGTTTAACGACGGCGAGCTGCGACTTGCCGTGGGCGAAGGCGGTGGAAATTTGAGAGGGGTCGGAGAGAGTGGCGTTGTGGCGAAACGAATCGATGGTGCGTCGTTTGGTGTACTCCCTGATGTTGTAATCCGGGAACTCGCGCGCGGCGCGGAGGAGGGATCGGAAGAGGGAGAGGACTTGGGCGACGGAAGGAGTAGCGGAGGATGACGCAGCTGCACTCATGGCTCCTTCCAGATACAGAATAGAACACAGCCTCAGAGAAGAAACGAGAAATGAGGGAAGATCAAGAAAAAACGTGTATGTAGATGTATTGGGTCCAAGATTCTTGGCCCAAATCAATCCCAACCGAAACTATACTAGTCCTTTACTTTCTCTATTTTTTTTTTTTGGATTTACTACATACACTATGGATTCTGTAACCTTCATAATCTAAGATTATGGGTTTCTGAATCCATAAGAATCTTACGGATTCGGTAATCCATAAGTAGGTTTTTTTTTAAAGAAAATATATATTTTCAAATAATTTAAAATAATAACGCATGCAGGTTTCAAACTTGTGACCTTGATGTTATTAAGGTGGCGCTCCAACCAACTGAGCTAATAAGTTAATTATATTAAAAAATAATTAATGTTGATACATATAATACTAAAATTTTTAATGTATATTTAATACACATATCTAAACATTTAATTATTTAGTTTATCTAATTTCTTTATCTTTTCTTATTTTAGATTCTTATTTTATTAATTAGGGATATTATGTTCATTTTATCAATTAAGATAATTGTTAGTTATGATCCTATCAAATAAGATTCTCTTTTATTTTAATTTTATCAATTAATGAGTTATATATAATTAATTTAATTTTAATTTAATTTTGATTATTGAATTATTTCTCATATTATTACTAACTTTAATATCCCTAATTAAAATTAAAATTAAATTAATTATATATAAGATAAAATGAACATAATATCCCTAATTAATAAAATAAGAATCTAAAATAAGAAAAGATAAAGAAATTAGATAAACTAAATAATTAAATGTTTAGATATGTGTATTAAATATACATTAAAAATTTTAATTTTATATGTATCAACATTAATTATTTTTTTAACATAATTGACTTATTAGCTCAGTTGGTTGGAGCATCGCCTTAATAACATCAAGGTCTATGGGCCATACGGATTGGACAATCCGTATTACTTAAAAAAAAAACTTACGGATTGCCGAATCCGTAAGATTCTTATGGATTCGACAATCCATAATCCGTATGAAGGTTACGAAATCCATAACCTTCAAATCACGAAGGGTATTTTCATCTTTGCACTGTTCAATATAATGTATGTAGTAAATCCTTTTTTTTTACATCATAAGGACTTGTTTTTGTGTGGTGATAAGATATAATATAATATCATGAGAAATTCATAAAATAAGTATATAATAAGTTTTAATTTTATCTGATATATGGTGTGTACCAGATTACAAACTGGATCATGATTATAATAAATAATTTTTTTAATATATAAATTACGTAACAATTGAAATTTTCACTCTGTTATTAAATAAATGTTTATAACATATAACTTATATTTTAAATTTATGATAAATAATATTGTGATATTATTATTTTTAATTATTGATAAAAAAATTAAAAAATAAAATTTAAGTTAGAGCGAAAAATGTAAAAATGGTAAATCGAAAGAAATAAGAAATTAAGTTAAATTATTAAGTAGATATTGAAAATATAAAATGATATATATGAAATGAATATTATAAACATATTCTAATTTTAAAGATAAATATATATTTGAAATTATTTTTGACATTCATTTACAAATGTTAAATCATCACTCAATTGATGTTAAAATTTAAAAGTATAAGAGAATATACCAAATATATTTTGGGATAGTAAAATTCACTGTCTCATCATAAAAATAGAGTATTCAAATGAGAATAAATGAATGTGAAGAAGTCTAAGGAGAGCAAAATGTCTAAGGAAGCAAATATTTTTTTTATAGAAAATCTTCCTATTTAAAAAATAATTTTTTATTTTTATACAAATTATAAACTAGTGTGTGTGAAAACTTAAAGCCTTTTTAAAACGATTTCACAAATTAACATCAATATCATCTTTAATTAAAGTTAATTGGGGTCAGAGGTAGATGAACCCAATAATAGATACGAGGAGATTGAAGGAAAAAAAAGAGAGGATAAAAGCAAAGAAGGGTGAAAGAAGAAAAGGAGAGATAAAGAAGAAAATGACTAAAAATGAAGCATCTAGAATATAGAGATAGCAATGAGTCTAACCCTCTATCAAGTTTATAACTTTTCTTCATTCTATCCTAAGATTCACTGTCTTCAATTTATATCTCACTCTATTAAATCTTGTTTAACTACCTTTCCCCATATAAATTTCGATCTACCTCTACCGCTCTTTGTGTCAAGCTCTTGGTAACAAACTTTTGTTCTTAGGAAGCATCCAAGGGTCATTTCATTATGTGTCCAAACCAACTCAATCTATGTTCCCTCATCTTTTCACTCACTAATACTATTTTTACCTTTTGTCAAATATATTTATTTCTTATCTTATCAATCTTCGTATAACCACACATTCACTTTAACATCCTCATTTCTATCATCTCTATTTTATGCTTATATTGTTTATGTGCTGGCCAACATTTAACTTCATATAACATTGTTTGTCTTACAGTTGTTCTATAGAATTTTCCTTTTAGCTTAAAGGAAATTTTGCTGTCAGACAACAACCCAGATGCACTCAATTATTTTATCTACTCTACTCTGATTCTATGATTTGCATCTTCATCAATCTCTCCACCTTTTTGCAAAATTGATCTTAGGTATCTAAAAATATATTTCTTGGGTACCTTTTGACCAAGTAGATGCAGAAGGTCTTGATCATAATCTCTTATAAGTGAAAACTCACATTTTATATACTCAGTATTGCTCCGACTTAACGTGAATCTTTTACACTCCAAAGTGTTTATCCACAATTCAAGTTTCCTATTAATACCGTCTTTGATATTATCAGTAAGTACAATATCATTTGCAAAAAACATACAACATGACACTTTCTCTTGAATATCTTTTATCAGTTCATACATCACTAAAACAAAGAGATAACGACTAAGAACCAAACCTTAGTGTACACCTACCGTAATAAGAAAATAACTTGATATTTCATTACAAGTTTTCAGATACGTAATAACCCCAAAACGATTTTACAAATATAATTTTAAAATCAAACTTGAAAAACTATTTTCTGAAAAATGTAAGTGTGAGGGGGACATAAATGAAAGATGTTATAACGTATATAAAAATACTTATTTATATATTGATTTACTCAATCTAAATTTCTTTCAAACATTTTTTTAACATGAGAGGGGTTCATCAATGACCGATTACAATAACTATTTTACTACAATGACTTATAACTTACAACAAGTATCAAGCTACTTCTAACACAGCCACAATTTCACCCTAAGATGGTAAAAACACCCAAGTTTTATCACCAAGTTACTCCCCGAGTCTTGACTTCCACAACTATTAGTTCATACCCCAAAGAGAATGATTGAAGTGTACAAATTATTTTTAAAAGTTATTTTAAAAATATTTTTTTTAAGTTACTTTTCGTTTTGTTTGTTTTATGAAAAAAATAAGTTTCTTAATTTTTAGAGATTTTCTTTAAATATATCTAACTCAGCTTCCCCTTCAAAAAATATTAATAAAAGTATCAGAATCATTATGTAAATCCCTTTACCCAGTTTGGTAAAGGATAAGGTAAAAGCATCCTCCACATGAAAGCATGTTAGTGTCATTGATTCCACACATTTCATTTACTCAGATTTTGCCACTTGCTTTTGCTATGAATTGGCAATGTGTGTCTAAATACTCTCTCACTTGGAATTAAAAGCTGTACCGTCCCTATTCTTTTTTATGATATATTCTCAGAACTCCAACTCAATTTAAGATGATGAATTAAGTTTATTTTAAAAGTAAATAAATGTGAACTGACAAAAAATTTTTAATAGAAGATATTTTTTATTTACTTTACATATATATTAGAGAAAATTTCATTTAATTATATTTTTCTTCCAATATACTTGTACTTGCCTATAAGGCTATAACTACAATTTCAGTTAGGTGACAAAACTGTTGGCATGTATTTGCCCATTTTACCTCATGCGATGGATATGGCTAACCAAGCTGTTCCTTTCCAGACACACGACATGTCTATTTGCCGGTGCCATTAGCCTATAATAAGTTGATATTGTGTTGTAGTTGCGCTATAATCTGTTTGCCATGAAGAAAGTTTTTTTTTTAATATACTCTATTAGACTATTACCATTTAAAATTTATTTAGAATTATAAAAATTGTGAATTTTATTTTTATTTAGTGTCTGCTTTTTTTATATATAAATTATAAGAGTTGTTTGGAGAATTTTTCCCAAACTACACATTTTTATACCCCTTTATTCCCAGATTACACTCATTTATAATTTAAATCCTAAAATACACCTATTTTTAGAATTGATGAGAAGTATGGGTATTGGTTACCACTTCCCACCTTTGTCTTTACTTTTTAATTTATTTATTATTATTATTAATTTATTTTTTTAAACAAATTATTTTACGTTAAGAAGTTGGGAATTGAGACCCGACTTCTCTATATTTTTTATTATTAATTGTTTTTAAAAAATTAAAAAAATTATTTAAATAACTAAATTTTGTTGGTTTAATAATTTTTAAAAGTCTTAAAATAATTAAATAATAATGTTAATATAAATAAAAAAGATAAAGTGATTAAAAAAATAGATTGATTAAAAAACACATTGAATATATAATTATCATATCTTAATTATATTACATGACGAAATTACAACATTTAAATTAAAACATTTTTAACGAATTCAAGAGACATAACCACACACTTATTGTAGCATAGATTCAAGTCTCATTTGAAATACCCAGACCACATGGAAGGTTTAGGGTCATGTTACAATCTCAAAATTGCGATTGTGATAAGTATCAAGCTAAACACTTATCATATTCTCATGTAATGATTGCATATAAATATGTCAATATAGATCACTTGAACTATGTGTTGTAGTTGTTTACTTTACCGAACATATTGCACATCTACAACAACTCATTTGGTTTACTGCCACACAAATTAATGTGGCAAGAATATATAGGAGATCATTGGGGTCTTGATCCAAGGAAAATGAGAAGTGCAAATGATCGTTCGGTTTCAAATTACATTTCCACTTAAATGAATCAAGAAATTGAACTGGATACCAGCAAAAAAAATGTGAAATATGTCGACAACAAGGACACAACAGAAAAAATTATCATTTTGATATAAATAAATTATTAAACCAAAAATATTATCAATTTTTTAAAAATTATATAACCAACAAATTTTTGTTATTTAAAAAAATTAATAATAATAATAATAAAACATAGAGAAGTTGGGGTTCCAATTCTTAACGTAAAATAATTTTTTTGAAAAAAATAAATTAATAATAATAAATTAGTTAATTAAAAAAAAGATAAATGTGAGAAGTTGGGAACCAATTTTAAAAGTGCATTTTAGGATTTAAATTACAAGTTAGTGTAGTTTGAGAATAAAAGGGTATAAAAAGGTGTAGTTTGAAAAAAATTTCGTCTGTTTGCTATGCTAGAAATTTGAAAGAGAGGATAAAAAAGACAACAAAATCATCATTCTTTCTCTATTTGGTTACTTTTTTTTTAACTCTATTTGGTTACTTAATAAAAGGAAACACAATAAAAAAATAAGTGAGATCCACATGTTGACTATTTCATACAAAAATGGAAGAAAGGGAGAGGGAAAGGTGATCTTATTCTTATACACAAATTAAACATATTTATGCCATTTTAGATATATTTTTAATTTTCCTTCCTTTTATTTTTTCATCAAACAACTTACAAAATTATTTCTTTTTCTATCTTTTTTTCCTTTTATTTCATTTTACTTATATAGTATTTAATAAATTTTAAATAATAAAGAATGTACTATGATAAATACATAAATGTATTAAAAAGTGTGTGATCATCTTTTATGTTACCATCAATGCAATTTTCTTGCATGATAAGTTTACAGAGTGGGGAAATTAGATCTATGAGACCGTCTGTTTAACAATCAATCTTTTATCAACTTAAAAAGAATAATCAATCATTTGTCTTCTTATTTGCTTGAAATTAAATGGCTGAAACAGATCTTACAACATATACTTTGAGCTAACTGTTATTGAGAACTACCCATTCAATTAAATTCAACTTTCATTAATCACCTTACATGCTGGCTCCTCCATGTTTTACTAACAACATGCAGATTCATGTACAATACAATTACAATTACAGCTTGCAACAGTTTGATCGAACCATAATTATTCCCCATTTTTAGTTCTTGATTATGCTTTGAGAAAATAGATAGAAAAATATTTGTAACTTCTTTAATTTTCTTTCAATCTTGTATTTATATGGATTGAATATATATAACAATAGATAAAAAAAGAAATACAATTTTATAACTTCCTTTGATCATCACATTTTTGTATACATTTATGCCCTCAATTTTATTCCTATTTTTTACTCTCTTTTTTCAATTGTAATAATAATATGTATATTAATTAAAAGATAAAATGAAAAAAGATACAAAGTGAAACTAATACAAAAAGTAATCACACACGCTTGCTAACAAATCATGCTTTTAAATCATGCTTCAAATTTCATTCCAAGTTCCACTAACTTATTAGTAATTACTCTCACTCTTTCTTTATCCTCCCACCACTCCCATTTTTTCCTTCACCGCTCTCATTATCATAGTCATCCTTTCTCTCTCCCTTTTTCATTCATTGCCTTCCTTTTCTATTTGTTGTATGCCTACATGATAAAAACTGTTGCCTCTCACATCCAAATAAAACTTGCATACTTATTTGTGTAAATGCTATTTCAGTTTCATTCCTATATTTTATTTTTTTTAAATTGAAAATTTCCTCTCATTTTACACATAGACATGTTTTTCTTTAAACTTTTTTCTTTCTTTCTTTAATTGTGCCTTTGATTCATCTCACGAATTCCTCAATCCTCTTTTTAATTTCCTCCATTTTATTTACACCTTTGCACCCTTCTTGATTAGAAAATTTTTTCCTACTATCTCGTTACCTTCATCTTCCATCTGATTATTGAATTGACCTATTAGTTGTATAGTTGTTTGTTACCAACTCGATCCTCAATATAATTTGCAGACTTGAACATGCTTTATATGTCACCTATATGTAAGAAATCATCTTACCCGTAACTGTTTTATATTTTTCAACCTCTCTTTTCTATAACATTTAATGTTGTAGGAACATGAATAGAAAAATCAATTTTTTGGTTCATATTTTAATGTTGCAGGAATCAATTTTGTTTATCTTTTCGAATGATTAACACATGCAATTTTTGTTTATCATGGTTCCATGTAGTTTCAGATTATTTGTTTAGCTTTTAGATGTAATTTTTGTTTACATTGTATGATACAGTTTTTTTTTAAAATTATTTGTGTTTACGTCTTATTTTTTCTAACATTTTATGTGTATTTCAGGTTTATCACAATTCTATAACTTCAAAAGGGTTCTTTAAGCCACTCATTAACAAACAAAATTTGAAGAAATTTATCAGATCTTGAATTATCTTTAATTTTAAGAAATTCACTTATTTTTTTAATCTTATTTCTCCCTTCTTCCCTTTTCTCCTTCATCTTAAATCAGTTATTTTCAGTTAAGAAATATTGGTTTCATTGAGGAGGGTGAATTATCCACCACTTTGGATTGTCACTAAGGTAAAACACCCACTGTTCTATAATCTATGCTTTTTTCTTCACTTTTTAACTTATTTTTTATTTCCATTTTATATTATTCTCTCAAATCTCATTCTTCCCTTCAATCCACTACAAGACTCCCTATTAACCTTTTTCTATTTATCTTTTTAATTTCTTTTTTTACATTAGTTTACAAAAATTGTCTTTCTTTAACTTGTTATATAAAATATGGATAATTTAAATACTCAACAATCAAGAGAACAATAAAAAATTAAAGAGAAACATGGAGGGAAAATACAAGAAATAGAAGATAAAGAATTACCATGGAACAAAGACAAATGAAATATCCAGAAGATAAATAATGAATAAATTATTGAGAAAGCAAAAGAAACACAATTAAAATGACAAATAACACAGGTACAATGGGATTGACATTTTTTTGACAATTGACTGGGTCAATAAATCATCATTTTTTTATAGATATCATAATATTTAAAATATGAATTTTAAATTTTTGTTACTTTTAGGTGTCCATTTCAGGTGCATGTGTTGAATGTATTATTGATTAATCATATGTAATTTTCTTTTTTAAATAACACTTTATTTTTTTTCTTTGATTCAAATAATGAATTTTTATACAATTGTTTTGAATAATTATTTGATTGATTTATGTTTAAATTTAAATAGTTAATTATAATTTTAGTGAATACGATTTTGTCGCATTTTTACATAATGTTATAATTTGTTTTATTGAAAGTTGAAAATAATTGTATCATTGTGGAATGAAAATAATAGATGCAATGCAAAATTAAATAGAATAAGACAAAAGTGATTTACAATTTCAAAGTTTTGTTTCTTAAAAGAAATATCACAAAATTTCGCTCAAAAGATAGAAGGTGATTCAATAAGGTAACATCAGGTCCACTTTCTTCTTCCCAAACCCTCTTCTAAAATGTCAAAACAGTTACATCCCTCGTATTTTATTCTTTATAATAAGTTAATAACTTTCAATTTATAGCTCTCTCTCATGCAGCCTTCCCTTTCTTCATTTATTAACATATTAACTCTTATTAGTACTTAATCTAAAATTGATTTTAAGTTATCATAATTGAATTTAACATGACTATATATTAATAATTTATTAGCATGATTATATTAAAGTCAATCATAAATACCTTCCACAACATTAAAAAATAAAAAACCTTCAATCAAGAATACATATAATTCCTAAAATAATCAACAAAGTGATATGTACAAAAATAAAAACAAATTCATTGATTTATAGGTTTGCTTTTTATACTTTAATTATTTTCTACAAAAAGAAAAAAATTCACTAAAAAAATAAGTGTAATATTTTTTAAAATAAAATAAAATAACATAAAATTGCTTCACAATTTCAAAGGTTTATCTTTTTTTACAATAACAAAAACATAAGTTGGATTTTAAAAGTGAAACAGATTTACTGATTAAAAAAATTAAAACTGAGTTTAAAATTATTAATTGTAAGAAAAATCTTTGCGTGCATAGAGGTGATAAATGTTGGTAATCCAGTAGGTGAATATGAATGCCAACATATAACATGGGAGAGTGTTGGGAGTTGCACGTTTTATGTTGAGGGAGAAAAAGTTTAACAAATATATATAGGAAACCAAATATTTGAGGGAGAAAATATTAGTGGATAGTTATTTTTTTAAAAAGAAATTAGTGGATAGTTTTGTGATAATGTTGAGACTATCTTGACAGTTAACACTGAGAAAACAATTAAAATATTGAGACAATTTATTATTGTCTACCTGACTTTTTGATAAATGATAATATTTACTTTTTTTTATTTATCAAACGTACAATATAACCAAATAACACGTTAAAAATAATTTTAATGAACTTACGGTATATTCAAATAGTTTTATGAACGAAGAAAAGAAAATTTCAAATTATTGCTTGACAATTGTCTACTGGGACGCAAAAGTAGTACCTCAACAAGTGTATAATCTAAAATCCATCAACAAATCAAGTAAACAGAAAAGAAAACATTGGATAAATCAATTCAAGTACATTTTAAAAAAAGAGCTTTCTCTTCATTAATTTTTTTAATTAATTACATAAATTATAGTAATTATGATGATTATAATAAGTATATATTCTAATTAGGTAAACTTTTACAATATAAGTTATCTAATTTTTATAATTATGGAATTTTTTTAATTATCATCACAAATTATATTAATTATAGTAATTATGACAATTATCAAAAATATTATTTTAAATTTTTTTAAAAAAACGATATTTGTATTCTCAAGATTTTTTTATCCTATCACGTATTAGAAGATGTCTCTATTCTCATGTTATTTTCTCTCAAAGTTTTATTATAAATATCTTAAATTTTATATGTATTATCTCGATGTTATATGAGAGTTACTTTTTATCACGATTTCATTGCACGGATTAAATTAGTATTCAAATATAAATTATTAATCAAAATCAAGTTTTAACTTACTTTACCATAAAAAAATGGTAATTTTTTTTAACATTCCCTATCATTGCATATTTTTTTATTTTCATTATTTCCTTCTAAAATAATCAATTGTTAACATAGTATTTTATTTTTCTTATTCAGATTCTATGGAGGGATAAATATAAGTCAAAGACAAGAATTTATCCCTCTTTTCATTCTTTCTCTAAGATAAATTTCTAATTTTTTTTCAAACTTCTTTGAATTATTTTTATATATTTTATCTAATATCTATTAACATATATTTATTAAAATTGAAACTAAATAATTGATAACGTATTAGAAAATCATAATAATAATAAAATTACTCGTACAAATTATTAAATGTGAATTTTAAACCCATACAAATGACGAGACACAATAGTAAAACAATAAATTTAATATACAATTCAATACATAATAGATAAATTAAAAATCATATTAATTTTGGTATATGAAATCACTATGGGGAATAAAAATGCGGACACACTAATGCGATATCACATGTATTTTTGCTAGTATATATAATTCTCGATCTAAGATTTAGTCACATTTAAATTTGAGTAAATAGTTATTTTCGTCATTAAATATGCAGAATATTGAAAAATTTATCATCAAAAGTGAAAAAAGTACGACAAATCTATATATTCATTAACTTTCATCCGTTATCATTAATGAAAAAGTCTACGTGACACAGATAGACAAAAATATCACAAAAATGATTGTTAACATGTACATCTTTGATTAGCTCTCCAAAAGTGAGTCATAGGGGTGGATTTGTCATATAAAGTTTTGATTTTTTCACCTGTTGGACTCATTTGTTACCTCTATGCTTTTTTCCTTGCCTTTTTTTCTTCTCGCACTCTTTTTGAGGAAGGATGACGCCTATTTTTCGACGACGATCACCATAACTGTGGTGTAGGAGGTTCACATTTTGGCCATTGAAGACGATGGTGCTTCCTTTCATCTTCTCTATCGCATCGTCGCCAAGTTTGTATTTTCGTGTTTCTTCTTCCTCGTCGCGCTCTCTCTGTTACTACAACTCTTTTTTCCGACGATGATCACCATAGTCACAGTGTAGGAGGTTCACATTTCCGTCTTCTCTATTGCACCGCTAGGTTTGCATTTCTACGTTTCTTCACTCGTTTTTCTTCGCGTTTCTTTATCTCGTCTTCTACATTGCATCTCGTTTTTGCTTGGCCGTAGAATATTAAGTTATTTTCTTTCTTGCAGTGTTTGTTCCTTTTTTGTTTGGGTTCGTGTTCCTTTTTTTTAATGATGTTTTGTTTTGAGATTTATATTTGGGTTCTCAAAAATTTATTTTTACTTTTTCGTTACTGATGTCGTGTATAAACATAGTTTGTGAAAATATAAATAATGATGTTTATGCTTACCTGTAGGATGTGTGATGAAATCACTCTTATTTTACACCACAATGGTAAATTGATACAAAATGCAAATGGGGCATTGGAGTATGTCAGTGGTGAATTTTGTGTCTTGGAAAATATTGAAACAGATTTGGTTAATGTGTGGACAACCTACGACTTGTGCAAAGCTTATCGTAACTATGTGAAGTTTGCTTCAGTTTATTATTTGGTGCCTAAAAGTGGTTTACAGAGGCTAGAAAATGATCGTGATGTGTTGTCTATGCGCAAAATTGGGCTTGCAGATCAAGAAAAAGAAGCGAATGTATACTTAGAACATGCCGAGCCAGAGAGGGGTCCTTGTTAATGAAATTGCCAAAGATTGAAGTAGATGTGTTGCTCCTAAATTGTCGTGCAGAAAAAAGTGGTTGAGACTGTTCCTAAGGACTCTACTCAAAATGGTATTGAAGATATGGATGTTGATGGTGCTAACAGTGTGGGTAAAGGTGATCTAGATGTTGAAATTGAAGTTTTTGGAGTTGAAACTCAAGTTAATAATGGTGCAGATGATGATGAAGTTAAAGAACATGATGAGGATGCTAACTTTTCTGATCATTCTAAAAGTGACCCAAACTATGTATATGTGTCTCTAGAAGATGATGGACAATCAAGTGACACAAGTAATGATAGTTATCACTTTGAAGAATTGAGTCTCTTTCCAACAATGATGATGAAGGGGACACCAATTCTAAAATTATGTATCCTCAATACAATCCTAGAAGTTGTTTTGGACAAGTGCATTTGGAGGTTGGGATGGAATTTGATACTATCAAACTATTTATTGAAGTTGCAAAGGAGTATACCATTTTTCATGGCAGGAATCTCAAATGGAAAAAAATGACATCATTCGAGCTAGAGCACACTGTAAACAAATTGGATGTGCATGGGAGATTTTTTGTGCATGGTATGAAATTACAAGAAGCTTTCAAATCAAGACTTTTTTGGAGGAGCACACATGTGAAAGGGTCTTAAAAAATAAGCAATCTACAATGAAATGGGTCGCAAAAAGGGTGGTTGATAAGCTTAGGGTTCATCCAAACCTAACTCATGTGGAGTCACATGAACATCTTAGACAATAATATAGTGTGCACATTGACGAAAGAAAGATGTTTAGGGTTATCAAATAGGCTCAGTCACTGGTTGAGGGAAGTATTGTATTGCAATATGCTAAGCTTTGGGACTATTCACATGAGCTAACAAGAAGCAATGAAGGATCAACTATGAAAATTAATTGCATTTGTATACCTAGATCTCCTCCATCGAATTTATATATGTTTAGATGCATGCAAGCAAGGATTCAAGGCTGACTGCAGTCCTTTTATTGGTCTTGATGACTATTTTCTGAAAGGGTCCTACGGTGTTCATTTGCTTGCAGCAGTGGGACAAGATGCAAACAATGAAATTTTTGTGATTGCATATGCGGTAGTAAATGCTGAAGATAAAGATAGCTGGAAATGGTTCCTCACATTGTTACATGAAGACCTTAGAGACTACAAGCAATATGGCTGGAATTTTATGTCAGACATCCAAAAGGTGCAATTCAATTGTTTTGCTTTGAGTAATTGTGATGAAAAGTAGGGTTCATATATATATAAAGTTGTAATTTTGATTGCATGTATCATGCTAGTAATTAGATATATGTCTATGTAGTGGATATATTTGTCAGTAAATAGAATATTTTAAGGATGAAAATGTCAATAAGTTATATACAAAAGGGATATATTTGTTAGTAAGTAGTATCTTTCAAGGATGAAAATGACAATAAGTTATACACAATAGGGATATATTTGTCAGTAAGTAAATCTTATAAGGAAGAAAATTACAATAAGTTATATACAACAGGGATATATTTGTTAGTAAGTAGAATCTTTTATGGATGAAAATGTCAATAAGTTATAAAAAACATGGATATACGTGTCAGTAATTATAATATTTCATGGACGAAAATGTTATTTAAGTTATAAAAATCAATGATATATTTGTCAGTAACTTTTATTAATTGTATTTTTGTCTTGTTTACATATATGCTATGTGTAAGGGTTGCTTCTAGCAATGTAGAAGGTTATGCCAAGTGTTAAAAACAGGTATTGTGCTATGCACTTATAAAGGAATTTATCCAAGCAGTGGAAAGACAAAGAGTTAAGATTAAGAGGCCTAGTCTGGCAGTTGTTGTCCAAGTAGTAATTAAAATGGTAAGTCCGAGTGTCGAATCCACAGTGACTTTGACTGTACTTGGAGTTTGTATATTTCTAATTTTAAGTGAATAATTGACTAAATTCGATATTTGTCTAGTAATGATGCAAAAAATGTAAAATTCAACATAAATATAGATAATTAAGCATAACACTTTAAAGAGACAGAGCACAAATGCTTCGGGTGCTAATTGTTGGTTGATGCAGATTTTTGTGAGACGTTGGGTGTTTGGCCTACCGAAACTACTTTTGATGCAATGTTAGATATTTTTCACCATTTAACGTTATTCTAATTATTACCTTCATCCGCTAACCTACCCTAACCATAATCTCTCATGTCAAAGAGCCTAAATTACCTAATTTCACTCCTAATCCCTTAATAGTTACATCAAATAATTTGCTTTAAGAATAAATATGCATAATAAGGTTAAATACCATTCTATCCCTAGACATGGATTACTTAGATACTCTTTTCAAGTTCTTAGGGTGCAAACATTTTCCAATGAGTAAACCCAATAACAAACATATGCATGGGTAATCAAATCATAAACATGACAATAAATTCATAAAAGAAGCAATAATATTGAAATAACATTAAATGGATAGTGAGAATCATTACATCAAGAGTGTTTGGTTGTTGAGCTCCCAACAATGGGTGGTTTAGCCTCTCATTGTCATGAGAGACTTACAAATTCAAAAAGGAAACAAGAGAAATGAAAGAGAATGGAAGAAAAAGGCGGAAAGGGTCGCCAAGTGAGTGAGTTTCCTCTCTTCTCTCGTGCTCTAGTCCTGTTTCTATCCGAATATCCCCCTTGGCACAATGCTTCCCCTCTTTTTGTATTCAAAACATTGCATAGTCATACTTTTCGACAATGACTGTGCGCTAAGCCTGCACTGCGCTCTGAGTGAACATGCAAAGTCTAGTTGGCTTAAGTGACCACGTGCTAAGCCGCCAGATGCACACTTAGCGCACATGCATGTTACAGTTGACCTCCAAATTGACTCCTCGCGTTGAGCAGATGATATCCCATTGAGCGTCCTGCTTTAGTTCTTCAACATCTTCTAGACCTCCTGTTGTGTCACTTTCTACAAAAAATAGAACCAAAACACTGTAGATTTACTAACTTTAGCATCTATTGGATAAAAACTCAGAAGAAGCTAAATTCCTAACTTTTTAACTCAAAAGAAGCATTAAAAGAGAGGAAATTAGATAATTGCTATGTGATTTAAATATACAAATTACGTACGCATATCAATTATCAGTAGTGTGTACAGTCTGCTACTGAATTAGAATTTAATGTTAGTATGAAAGTTGTCAAAAGAAAGAATGAAAAGGCATGGGCTTATTTAGACAAGTGGTCTCGTGAATCATGGACCAAAGCCTACTTCAGTGATCTGACCGACTTAAAAAATGTAGAAGAAAGGATCAGAATGAGGGACAAGTCAACAATAGTAGACTAAAAAGATCCTACAAAGAAGTCACTTGTACTAGATGTGGTATGAATGGTCATAATAGTAGGGGATGCATTAATGGTGGTGTTCCACCAAGACCAAAAAAGTGGAAACAGAGACTAACTCAAATGCAACCACAATAACACCAGTAACATTTTTTTAAATATGATTAATTATTTTTATTGTTGCTAACAAGTTATTTATGTTAGATGTTACATGCCAACAACATGAAGTGTAAGGCCACCTCAGGATTGAGATTCCTGATTCGGACAACGATTCGACCGAACCTGTCCATAAATTTGCAAAGTGACTTATCATCTGCATGGTGTAAACTAGCCAAAGCTGCAAATGTTAGGCTGTGCCATCGGCTTGTTGCAAGAGTCTCGAAACTGTCAATGGACTGGGGAGGGAGTCCTCTGTACCACGTCAATGCTGCCCCATTGAGGGACGTAGGAAAGACTCGACACAAGATCACATCATCATTGGAGTAGAGATTATCCTGAGTGAGGAACACATTCAGATGTTCCTCTAGATTAGTGGTTTCGTCATAGCACTTGAGGTCGAGGGGTTTCCAACCTAAAGGTAGGTCGACCTCCATGATGCGATCGACAAAGGGGTGTCGACGAGTCGTTCGCCTTTCATGGTAGTGTACATGCGAGACATTGTGATCGTTCAGGGTATTGTTGGTCTAACGAGGATCTGATTCACCCTAAGTGCGCTCGTTGATCGTATGAGCAGAGTGTTTATCCCCTTAGGGGTGTCTCACACAAGCCTCCAACTCGTCGTGGTTGGCCTTCAATTTTCTAAGTTGTTCTTCGTGGCAACGTTCTAGCTCTGCAATGCATACTTGAAGTTGACAAAGAGCGTCGCTGTCCATCATGGTCGTTGGAGGGGGTTGGAGTTTTTTGTGAGTGGCTTTCACCGAAGGCTAGAGCGCGTACTAACCATGAATGTGAGAGTTCGCTAGGAAAGTTTTACCGCGACCTCACAGTGGGAGCTAAATGTACTTATCGAAATATAGAGCTGTCTGACGTCGGGGTTGACGTAGTCAAGATGGGATCTCCCACGTCATATTTACATATGTCCTCCACTTGGGAAACACTAGGGAGTCGTGCAAAATAAATGACTCCAACGCTCAAGTAAGTACGTGAGTGAGTTAAGAATGAATCAAAAGGGGAATAAAACTTGATATTATAGCATTGGATGAGAGCCTCGGGTCCTTAATTGTCGGGGTCGTTACAACTCTTATAGATAATTTGTATCTACTAGATAAGTGGAATGTCTGCAATTTGAAAAGAGGATAATAACATTATTATTAAAATTCAAATATATTAACAACTTACCAGTCCAATAGCCAGGCTGCTAAGGGACTTGCATCCGTGCTCCTGTAATAGGGTTGATGAGGAGGATTTACATGTGTATTATAATGTCACGTCAATTTGTGAATCTAGCCATTACAAAAACTTATTGACATTTTGGTCAAATATATTCAACAGTTATTTTGATAATCATATTTGTGACATTGTTGTTCTTTTATATCACGTAAACTTTTTCATTAATGGTAATGAAGGAAAGTTAACAGATGAATGAATTTGTTGCACTTTTTTCATTTTCAGGAACTAAAATTTGAATTTTCATCTGAGATGAATTTGTGAACGCTTTACACATTCAAGAACAAAAATAATTATTTATCTTTTAAGTTTTTTAAATCTTTTTCTAAGATTGTATTATGGAATGTAACTCTTGATATAATAGATACATTATTTCCGTATCACCTTCCTTTACACAATTACATTGCCTCGTGCTAACACAATGAAATTTTTTTAACTAAAATTACCCATCACTTTCCTCATAATATTATCCACATAATTCTTTAAACCAAAACCCATAAACATAGGAAACATCTAAATCTAAATTTCGGTCCTAAATGATGCTCCTCCCTGATCTCAAGGTCAAACAACACCCAGCACATTTCTCTCTTTAAGTCCAACACGGTTTTGATTTGAGTTTTTTTTTATTTTCACATTTTTCTTTTTATTATTTTATTTATTTTATTTTTCACAATTATTTTTTGGGGGAAAACGAAATTCTAGATCGGACCAATGAGAACGCTCCGCACAAAGTGAGGGAAAAAAACCCAAAAATAAAAACAACCAAAAAAAAAGACCCAAAAATTTCTCTCTCTCCTTGTTGATCGATCCATGGGAGAGGAACTCGAAGAAGCATAACCCGTCACCACCACACAATCCACCCTCGCCTCGATTGGATTTGGCTTTGTGGCAACCACACGATTGTTGTAGTTGTCGTTTTGAGATCGGGAGGGAGGAATGAGAATGTGATGGTGTGGGCATGGGGGGTGTCGTTGTCGTTTTGGCGTGGTGGTAGGGTTGTTGCGGCGGTGGGGCTGCGGCGTGAACGACGATGCAGCTTCACTTCTCGCCGAGCATGAGAAGCATCACCATATCAAGCAACAGCAGCAACAACAACAATGGCTTTATTGACTTGATGAAGATCAAGATCGCAGCTCGCCACATTTCCTATCGGACCCTCTTCCACACCATCCTTATCCTCGCTTTTCTTCTTCCCTTTGTATTCATTCTCACCGCCCTCGTCACCCTCGAAGGTGTCAACAACTGCTCCTCCTTCGGTACTTTCTCAAATCTCATGCCCCTTTCGTCAATTCTTACATTGCAATCTTAACATCTTTTGTTTGTTTTATATGCTGGATCTTGATTTGAATATTGTGTGCTTTGTGTTTATGTGATTTAAATAAATAAAAAATGAATATTGAGGTGTGAGAGTGTTTTGGATTTTTAGAGCAATAATTGTGTAGGTCTGTCTGAGTAATCCATGTAGTCGACCTCATCTGGTGGGATAAGGTGTTTTTGTTGTTGTTGTTGTTGTTGTTTGTCGCAAGTGATCCGTGTTTAGTATCTCGATGGATTTAGGATGGCCACCGATCCTTGTAGTTGATGTCATCTAGTGAGATTAATTAAAATTGCGTTGTTGTGTGTAGTAGTGCAATTTTTTAAGTGATTTTGTGGTGAAAGTTTTGTAGCTGCTGGCTAGTGTTAACGTGTCATGCATACTTTTGTTTTAGGATCTGAATTTTGAAGTGTGTCTGGGTGATTTAAGTGTTTTGTTTGAGTGGTTTTGGTTGCGCTTGGCAAGTGTTTCTGAATTCTGTAGGCTGTTGAGTATTGCGTTTGAGGAATGTTAGGGGAAACATTATGTTTTTGACTGAAAAACTACTAGTGCTATTGTGAATTGTTAGGGGAAACATTATGGGTCAATGTTGGTTGTTTTTAAGGTCCCTGTCTAAGCAATGATTGGTTCTGCTGTTTTTGGTATGTTGGTAATGATTGTAGTCTTCTCTATCTGTTTCTTTCTTACTGAAACATCAGCTGTATGTAGCTTGCTTTTTTTTTTTATGATACTTGGATTAGGTTCTGAAAGTTTATTATTTGTGCCTATTTTATGTCTCACCTTTTGCTTTTTATAGACCATTGATTGACTCCTTATTTCGTGCCCCAGATTGTTTAGGTAGGCGTTTGGGACCGAGGCTTCTTGGTAGGGTTGATGATTCAGGGGTAAATAATTTTTGTTATCATATCCAGTAAAGTTATGGTTTAAATTATTTTTTGAAATCTGTGTGGTTATGATGACACTGATGGTGTTGCAGAGACTGGTTAGAGATTTTTACAAGATCCTTAACGAAGTGAAGGCTGGGGAAATTCCACCTGATCTAAAGCTGCCAGATTCTTTTGATCAACTGGTTTCTGATATGAAGAACAATCAGTATGATGCAAAAACTTTTGCATTCATGCTAAGGGGAATGGTAAGTTGCTTGTTTCATTTAACACAAAGTGTTGTCTGTTTCTTGGTTAATTAATATTGAGAAAGGAAGAGGTTGTCCCAAACTGAATTCTATTGACATTTTTAAATCTTGTCTTATGGCTATACAATGAAAACACACTAACACAATATTCTGTTCTTGATAACTTATATAATAAAAGCTCAATATTCTGTCTAGAGATATAATGATTCAGTTCATGACTTTTCTACATTAATATTTATTTCAAATTTATTAGTCTATGGCTTTGGTTTTGTTAATTGGATGTAAGTCCCTGCTACACTTGATTCTGTGTTGTTGTGGTAGCATTGAACTGAGTACTGACTGTTGTATTATATGGAATTTTCTCAATATGTAGGATTTGACTATATTTTTGGTTCATCTATAACTAATATTTACAAAGAAAATTTTAAACACAGTTTCTTTTTGTCTATGGAGAGATTTGAAAGTGCTTCTGAATTATGTAGGTGCTATGCTTAGTTGTATATGTTTAATTTACTTGTTGCATGGAGAAAGGGATATCTTGCTTTTGATGATGTTGCTGCTAACTTCATTAATTTAACCTTGTAAAGAAATCAGTTGAGAATACTTTACCAAGATTGTTAGGTTGGTTGCTTTTGATATAGATATATACTGGTTGTTCATCTACTATGAATACTGGTTTATAATTTTACTTGAATTTAGTATGATGCCACTGTACCGGAAAATAGATAATCATGATTGCAAGGTTGATATGTGAAACTTAGCATAAGTATATTCATATCTTTAATTCATCATAGCTTAGTCACATTGTTTCGCTATACAGTACTGTTCTTGTATTAAAAATTGTGATAAATGGTGATTTGATTTTATTGATCTTTGTAAAAATGATGTGCTTCTTGGGCAGATGGAAAAACTTGAGAGAGAAATCAGGGAGTCTAAATTTGCAGAGCTGATGAATAAACACTTCGCAGCAAGTTCTATCCCTAAAGGGATTCATTGTCTGTCTTTACGTCTGACTGATGAATATTCATCAAATGCCCATGCACGCAAACAATTGCCTCCTCCTGAGTTACTTCCTTTACTCTCTGACAACTCTTACCACCATTTTATTCTGTCAACTGATAACATATTGGCTGCTTCAGTAGTTGTCGCTTCAACTGTCCAGTCATCTTTGAAACCTGAGAAGATTGTCTTCCATGTGATCACGGATAAAAAAACATATGCGGGTATGCACTCATGGTTTGCACTGAATCCAGTCACCCCTGCCATAGTCGAAATCAAAAGCATTCACCAATTTGACTGGTTGACTAGAGAGAATGTCCCAGTGCTTGAAGCCGTAGAAAATCAAAATGGGATTAGGAATTACTACCATGGGAATCATATTGCAGGAGCCAATCTCAGTGACACCAGTCCACGTAAATTTGCATCTATATTGCAGGCTAGAAGTCCAAAATACATATCTTTACTCAACCATCTTCGCATATACTTACCAGAGGTAAATTGCATTCAACAATGATCATTCTGTTTTCTTTGTCCATCTCCGCATATCTATTGTTGCTTGTTCAAGTAGATCATTGTTAACTTTAAATTGCTTTTCATTGCATTTCATTGCTTTCATCAGTATTCTGAACTTACACACCAGTTATAGCTGAGATTGCTAATTTTTTTGATACTATAAATATTAATGTTAGATAAAATGTTTTTGTTGTCTTTCTCTTTTGAACATAAATTGTGTTCTGTTTGATATATTTGAGCTGATTATGTTTGTCTTATTTGTCAAACAGCTTTTTCCAAACCTTGACAAGGTGGTTTTTTTGGATGATGATGTGGTGATTCAGTGTGACTTGTCTCCACTTTGGGAAATTGACCTGGAAGGAAAAGTTAATGGAGCTGTGGAAACTTGCAGAGGTGAAGATGAGTGGGTAATGTCTAAGCGCTTTAGGAACTACTTCAATTTTTCCCATCCTCTCATTGCAAGAAATTTGGACCCTGATGAGTGTGCATGGGCTTATGGAATGAATATCTTTGATCTGCGTGCATGGAGAAGAACTAATATAAGAGAGATATATCATTCTTGGCTGAAAGAGGTAAAAAGTCCACATGTACTTAGACTAATATAATTTCAGTTTTTCAAAATTTTAAATTATTCTTTTGATTTTCAATAATTTGAAGTTCATACAAAATGCACAGATTATAAATTAATATTGCTGTGCGGCAACTGATTGAGTGGGTTAAACATCTATATGTCAATAATGTGATTACATGACCTTTAGTTTCCTTCTGTTTTTGGTCTTCTTATTGAACCCCCCTTTCCTTGTGAAACTGAAAGAGGGGGTTCCTATTGGGAATTCTTGGGCATTTGGTCTTTAATGTTTCTGTTTCCAAAAAAAATTTTATTGACAGTTTCACTATGGCAGAATCTGAAGTCAAATCTGACAATGTGGAAGCTTGGAACCCTGCCTCCTGCTTTGATTGCATTTAAAGGACTTGTTCATCCGATTGATCCCTCTTGGCACATGCTTGGATTGGGTTATCAGAACAATACCAATATTGAGAGTGTGAAAAAGGCTGCTGTTATTCACTACAATGGCCAGTCAAAACCTTGGTTGCAAATTGGCTTTGAACATCTTCGGCCATTTTGGACCAAGTATGTCAATTATTCTAATGATTTTTTGAGGAACTGTAACATCCTGGAATCATAGTCTGCCAATGTGGAGCACAATGTTTTATACAACAGTGAATATGAAAGGGACGAGTAATACAGATTTCATCTAAATTTTTGCAGCATGAAATTTTCTTCAGGATGAATTTGACAAGGCAAATATAAAATTGGTTGAGAGGGCAAAGTGATAAAAAAACATTGTGGGTGGATTTGCTTCCATTCCCTACATTTTTGCAGATGATACAAGTACCATTCCTGCATGGCCTTAAAGAATCATTTGAGCCCTTGAGTTGTGACATAGACACACGTCCTCTATTTTTGGTTTGTGAAAGGATAATATTATTGATCTTCTATGGGACAAATACAGCAAAGATTCCATAGTTGAATATTGGAGAATAAAGTGGATGCTGGAGATAAAAAAAAAAGTCGGGCTTGTTTCATCAATCTAGTTGGTGTTGAGAACACAAGTGCTAGAACAGTTAATTTGTGCAGCGTTTTACCCTTCATTAGTTTCTTATTTTTTGTTAGTACCAATTTTTACCTTCATCCACTTTGATTTGATATCATGATGGTGAATTCTAGGAGTAGTTCATGAGATTTGCTTTATTACGGGTTCATTGAATTGGGGAACTGTTTGTAGGATATATCTATATCTATATATTGTTATTCATTATGTACGATTACCAGACATTAGAAATGTGCAGAAAATTCATTTTTTCTCTTCTCCATCCTTGCAATGCCGGGTCATAATCGTTCTCCTCATTTTTGTGGCTTGTGCTTTCACAACTTTGATACTGCACAATTTTAGAAGTAAATGCAAGTTACTATTTGGTAACAAAAGTTTGGTCAATTTTTGGTAAGAAAATTCAATGCGAATCAATCATATTGGTTAAGAACATCAATGAGAAAAAGGCTTTATACTACACCTTTTGACTTATGTGAGTAGTTATTAAGAAGGGGTAAATTACTCCAGGTAGAGCTAGTCAGCTAGAGGTGTAGATTGCTCAGTTGTGTGGGGTTATTAAAAGTCAGTAATAGTGGCTGATTTGTCACATGCAGCTAGTTAATGGCTGTTTAAAAAAATTAATTAAAAAGTTAGTGAAGTTGAAAATTAAAAAATTAGTTTATTAAATTATAATTGTTTGATAAATTAGTTATTAAAGTAGTTGAAAAATGTAAAATAACATAAAATCATAAAATTATGATTTATTTAATAAAGGTAATCAGGAATGAGATATTAAAAAATCATGCGATACAAACTAATGTTTTAAAAAATGTTAGAAATTACTATAAAATTTATTTACTAAACAGTCAAATAAGTTTCTTATTTAATAAAAAAATAAAAATCTAAATGAAATATCTTGTAAAATAGCCAATATGAAAATTAGTTTTGCCTTTTCCGTTAGATAACAATCCCTTGTATTTTATAGCTTATTCCGGACTGTTTTCTCAACTTTGTCTTCCTCCTCCATGAAAGACTTTTCTGTTTATATGATATTTCTGTCCATACAACTTTCTTGCTGCTTCTGCATTAGAAAGCCGTATAAGACTAAAAACCAACTTTGATATTGAAACAATCCACTCACTAGACAAAGTCCAAAAGTGACTAACTTTAATTAACATGCATGTAGATGTAGTTCTAATACTTATAAAATACGGAAGAGAAGAATCATATGGAACAACTTTGCTAAGTTGATGATGACATGATTTCCAATTAAAACTATTTTAACGTTGTGCATTCTTCATAGCTCTCAACAACGAAATTTCGTCTTACTGTTCAAATTGCATGGAGGATCTTTTTTTTTATAAAGACTTTTCCAACAAAATATTACAGACCCACAATTTAAATGGGGCCCATTTTCTTTATCTGCGAATTGTCAATTAATCAATAATTTAGCTGAATGATTGAAATTTAACAAGCATCACCTAGTTGTGTCTCTATATTTAACAAGTGTCAATTCTTCCAAAATCTTATGGGAAACAGTATGAAAGATTCTTTAGCCTCTGAAAGAGAAAGGGAATAACCATTACAGATACTAGATAAGAACCTCCTATATTATAACTTGATAGCATGTAAGAGATGGACCACAAGTTTGTCGATATATACATGATTGTTAATACTGTTATTTTTTAATTGTATCAAAAATTGGTATTTGGATGATTATTGAAAGATAAAGATCAAAGTTATTGACGATAAAGATTAAAAACAAAATTATCAATAATAGAGATCGAAGATCAAAATCATCGACGGTAAAAATTAAATACAAAACATTAATGATAGAGATTAAAGATAAAAGTCATTGACGGTGAATATTGAGTTAAAGTTTGTAGCGGTTAGGGTTATAATTTATACTCTATAAATATAAAACTTGTATGTTGTAATAAGGTTGGAACATGTAATACCTTCATATCCTCTCAAGTCTAGCGATACTCATAAGTCCACGCTACATTTACGGATTGATGAGTTGGGAGTTTTCAACCAACATTTAAATTCCAGTTTTTTATTTTCCTCTAAACCCTTCTATTTTTTCCAATCTTCATTTCTTCTCAAAACTTTTACTATTTCAATTCCTACTTATTATTATCGAAATTATTATAAAAAATATTATTGAAATTTCTAATAGAACTATTATCAAAATACTATTAGGATTATCATTAGAGTAAATATTATCAAAACTCACCACTCTTTTGTTTATAATTTGTTTTAATGATTGGTCTTTGATATTGATAGAAGTTTAACACATAGACGTATGACAAAGGACCTATCAGAAGGATAAAAGACCTCCTAAGAAAAAATTGTCTCATTGCTCAAATATATCTATGCAATTATATTTATTAACACAGATTTTACGATTAACAACAATATTTGTTACATTGTTTATATAATAAATTTATCAACCATAAACTGTTTGTAGTTTTGTACTGTCATTTGACAGTAGCATATAAAGGTAATCTAATTTGATGGTATATTAGCATGTAAGAGTTTTTTACATCATAATTCCATAACATACTCAATATATAATAACTTCATTGTTTTTTATAATAATAACTAGAACAATGTGTTTTGCACGGCCAAGAGAAACAATTTAATTTTAGCAAAATTAAAAATGTAAAATACAAAATCAACACGTGGTTAATTGGATTGGTTCCCTTAAAAATTGCTAGGTGGTAGACATAAGTTAGGACTGTGGCTTGAGGGGATTTTCGATAGGTAGAGGATGACGGCTATGAGTTCTTTAGTGATAGCCATTTGCAAGAACTCTAATCACTAATGCTTAAGTTAGTGAGAATATGAGTGAAGTGTTAAATGAGAAAAGATTCATATGTGGTGAGTGATTGAGTGAGACACCCTTATACACTGACACTTTTGTAGACCAAGGTTTCAATGAGTTCTCGACATAGTGAGGTAAACTGCATAAATATTGTTGGCATTTTTTTACACGACCGACTTGCGTATATGCCAACTAAGGACAGAGAGAACAATAGGTTGGAGACTTGGAGATTGGTCCAAATTATAAAAAAAAGTTATAACAAAGATGATTTTTTTTATGTATTTCCCTAATTATATCAATGATTTCATCTCAAACTTATTTTTTTAATATCTATTTTGATTGTGTACTTATCAAAATTTGAAGCTTTCTCACGTTAGGGTAGACGTGACCAAGGTAGACTCCACAATCTCGTGTGTCGGACGGTGAATACCCTTTGTTAGAAGGATAAGAGGAGAGACCTGCAAAATAATCTGATGCTTAAGAATGTGGATTAGGTGGGAATGAGAGATGAAAAAGGTGTTTGATACAACCGGGTAGGTATAGAATAAAGTAGGAGCTGCGGGTCCTTGTTTGTAGGGGCTATTTCAGTAGTGTAACAATCCTTGCAGATAATTACTAACTTGTAGATAATAACTAGTAGATAATTATAGCTTATAGATAATATGTATCTTATAGATAATAGAGTACCTGTCACTTGATAAGGAGGTTGCAACATTATTATTAATATTTAAATAATGAGGTATTAGAGATAACCTGTTCAGCCCAGTAGCCCAGCTGCTAAGGGTGAGGTGTCTATGATCCTGTGCTAGGGCTGACATGGAAGGCTGATGTGCATACTAGAATGTCACGTCACTTGCCACGTGTATTTTGTGGACTTTGGACAATACATAAACCCCTAAGCTCTGAGTCAGGCTTGTGGGTGAAATAAATTGCTCGGTGCTAGCTTTTTAGGCATTTGAGCAAGGGTATTGTCAACCCTCTCTTGAATAGCTCGCTATCAAAGATAACGTAGTAGCTGACCTTTTTAGGCATCAGGCTTCATTCTCGTTTGGTGGCAACACTCGTCAAATAAGGAAATTCTTGTAGAGGGCCATCCAGTCTGGTTCTTCTTCTTCTCCTGCCATGACCTCCTTAGTGTCTATGGTGGGAGTCTAGAGTATCTCTCGGATGATGGTCTTGAGATGCCCGGTCTTTTTGGTGTTGGCCAACTTCAAGAGCATGTATGCTCTAATGTTGCTCTCTGTAAGGTCTCGGGTGTCCACGCGGTACTTTAATGTTGTTATTACGTAGTAGTAATAATAATTATGGTTATGACCCTGTGACTAATCCGGATTTGTGTGACCAGGGTGTCATACAAGGGGGGTGCAAATTTGGAACTCGGATAAGGGAGGAGTGTAAATAGAACCTTTTGAAGTCGGGTTCGTACTGAGTGTGTTAATATTTACAAGGAAACCGGGTTAGAGTGCGACCGGGTTATTGCGTATGTATCCTGGGAATAAGCGTTGAAAAGAAAGGAACCCGAACGAGGTCGGGTAGTGATGGCCAGGGCGGGATCCCGGACAGGGTTGTCTGGACTACACTTACCAATGGGAAGTCATATGCACTTGACTCGCTAGTTCGGTAGTTGGTGCTTTCACAAGCTTAATCTATGCACGTGATCCGCACTGACTATCAGGTCACTGGAGTGACACGTGTTGACTTAGTGACGTGTGCATTGTGCGTTAACTCCTTGAGTATTTAAATAGCATGCGTGTGTGTTATTTCGTGCACGACTCATTTTCTTCCTCTGTCCCTTCACCAAAAAGGTGTTCCTTCTCTCTTCTTCCTTCCGCTTCCTCCATTAACGAACGAAGGGAAGCTTCGAGCCTAGAGAAGAGAAGGCGATTGTAGGACGTTCAAACTGGGGAAAAACTGTTCGTTAGTTTCGCCAGCACTCTAGAAATAAGATACGCAGGTACAAACCTTGAAATCTAACTGTTAGGGATTTTGGGTTAGTTGTGATGAACCCTTTTAGGGTTCTGCATGTCGCCTGTTGGTGGCTAATGATGGTAACCTGGTAATGTATTGAGTCCCTCTACATGCAACAAGTGAAAACCATTATTGACTTCTTGCATGCATGTATGTAGGTAGCGACGCTGAAGATCATGGTGTTCGAAATCACGAAGGTGGACGAACCAGTGAGGAACGTCGGACAGGTAAGCTCCCTGTTCTTGAGAGTCCTTCTCTGGACTGTGTTCCACCATACTCCGAGGGAGTGATAGTTGTTATATGTCACGATGCATGTATTGAGATACAGTGTTACTGCTTTCTGTTTGAGAACATGTATATGAATTGTACTGTGATTGCTTTGTTGTGATATTTGAGATTCTCTGACTAGTAGAATGGACAAAAATGGACTTAGAGCCATAGACGTCTACGCGGAACCCAGAGGGAATGTGCCCATTAAGTTGGATGATCTTCCTCAGGCAAGGATATACAAGGGAATGTGCCCATTAAGTTGGATGATCTCTCTTGTTATATCAGTGTGATTATATACATATGATGTGTTCTTTTGTAAGCCAGGATGGCTAGCTTGTGTAATGTCGTTTTGATGCTTTGTGTCGTGGAAGTGAACCCAGGAAAGGAGAAGCCCTCCAGAACCCGGAGTTTACTGAGATTATTATCTCACCCCGGTTAGGGATTATATTGTTATTGCAGGTGATGAGCACAGGGAGGACGACGGATCCTGGGGCAAGAGGCCCGAGTAACGAGCCAGTCCAAGGGATTCTTGACGAGAGATCGAGCTGGGACGGGTTCTTAGTGAACCTTAGTCTATTTTGGAGCATGTGGCTCTGTATTTTGTTATGTATTTTCACATGTTTGTAACCCGGCCTTGGAGGGTATCGTACCCGGGGTCTTATAAGTTTGTAAACTCATGAATTGTTACCATACATAATGCGAAGCTTTTATCTTTGTGGACGTACGATGACATCATTTTATTAGTTGCTTCCTTAATTATTTTTGTTATATTAACTACTGCGATTAACGATCATAATGTAATGTTAACAACCTGGATGTATACAGGCTGTTACATTCTCCCTAGGTATGTAGTACATCTCAAAGTAATCAAAGTCGTTAATAAGAGTTTTTGTAGTGTGATTGTATTAGAGAAGTATTGTCTCATTAGTTTGATATTTGTTGGCAACCTGTCCTTAAACAAGCTGAGAGTCAGTGTAGCACCTTAGCTTCTTGGCCCCAACGTCTTTTGCTAGTTTTAGGTCTGCTATAAGTGCCTCATACTCGGCTTGATTGTTTGAGGCTTTCAAGTTAAACTTGAGAGCTTGCTCTAAACTGACCTTGCTAGGCCTTCAAGGATGATGTTTGCCCCACTTCCCTTTACATTGGACGCTCGGTCCACATAGAGGTTCCACCAATCTAGGGTGATTTAGTTGTTGCTGGAAAAGTCTGTCAGAAAGTCTGCCATGAACTGGGTCTTCATGGGGTGGCGAAGTTCGTACTAGAGATCGAACTCTAACAGTTCTACATACTATGCTACCATCCTCCGTACCACTTGGTGACTTTGAAAGTATAGACTAAGGCATTGGGTTGAGGTAATGAGTGTCAACGCTACCTTCTCTATCATCTAGTACCGCTTCTCAACATCATATCATGGATGATACAACTGGTTAAGTAGATGAGAAATTGATGTTTCCCTTCCTCTTGTACGAGGGTTTAGCTGACAGCCTCGTCAACTACGGAGAGGTATAAGAATAGGGGTGCCCCTTGTCTGGGTTGACTCAAGACTGACAGCGTGACAATACATTTCTTGAAGGCCAAGAAAGCTTGATCGCAAGCTTCATCCTATAGGAAATGCTTAATTTTCCTAAGTAGGTTATAGATTGACTTCCTTTTTTCGACCAGCTTTGAGAGGAACTTGGACAGCGACGCAAGTCTGTCGTTCAACTTTTCGACTTCCTCAACACTGTAGGGTTGTCCATCTCTAGTATGGTTGTGCATTTGTCGGGGTTGGCCTCTATTCTCTGATGTGTGATCATGAAGCTCAGAAACTTGCCTCCATTAACCCCGAAAGTGCATTTTTTTCGGGTTGAGGTGCATGTCATATTTGTGGATTTCTCTGAACAACTCTTCTAGGTCTGTCGCGTGTTGGGCTATGCTTTCAAACTTGACAACAATGTCATCCAAGTATACCTTGACATTTCATTCGATCTGTTGTTTAAAGATCCGATCCATCAGTCTTTTGTGTGTGGCGTCTACGTTTTTTAGGCCAAAGGGCATGACCATGTAGCAGAAGTTAGCATCCTCAGTAATGAATGCCATTTTCTCTTCGTCCGGGGAGTGCATTCTAATCTTATTGTGTCCTGAATATGTATCTAGGAAACTCAGTACTTGGAATCCAGACGCACCTTCAACTAGCCTGTCGATGCTGAGCAAGGGGTATGCATCCTTGGAACACACCCTATTGAGATCGGTGTAATCGGTGCACATTCATCATTTGTTGTTAGCTTTTTTGACCATGACAACATTGGCGAGCCAGGTAGAGTACCCAAATTCTCTGATAAAATGGGCCTTGAGGAGCTTGTTCACCTCCTCTCTGATTGCCTTGCGTCGCTCTTCTCCCATCTTCCTCTTCTTCTGTGACATCGATTTGGTCTGGGAATGTAAGGTTTTAGGTGTCCACGTGGGCACTTTAATATAATAATTTTATGTTTAAGAGATAATTGTGTTTATAACAAATCCAGGTTCACGCTTCCTAAGTCAACGCTATTGAGGCATTCGGATTCGCGTGACCAGGATGTCACTTCGATGAGGAAATAGGACCTTTATGGGACAGTTCTGGCGTGGAGTAGAAACCCGAACGAGGTCGAAATAGGTCGGATAAGGTTGGTAGAGGACAGAACCTTGGACTTGTGAAGTGTCAAGGCAGGAATCTGAACGAGGTCGGAATAAGTCTGATGAGGTCGGTAGAGGACGAAACCTTGGACTTGTGGAGTGCCAAGGCAGGAAATCGAACGAGGTCGGATAAGGTCAAACAAGGGCGGACCCAGCACTATGCAATTGATTACATAAGCGTTGTAATCGATTAAAATAGACAACACTGGCCTGATACATGAGGTAAGGCTTTAATCGTATGGGTCCCATGAGCCTACGCAAGGGTGTCTGGATTGCGATCCGAGTTGTACCGCTTTTGGAGAGTGATCTAAACCTTGGCACGGGTGCGTATGATGACTAAGTTAGGTTAGACATCTGGCACTATTGGCATGTGGGTCACGCGCCAGGGTCCTTTAAATAGACCACTTCTCTCATTTTGACAAAACACTATCGCATTTTTCATCCCTCTGCTTCCTCCAGTTCCAGTGAGAGAAACATCATAACCACTCACCCTTACCCAGAACCCTTGTTGCATGCAACTGGAAAGCTGAGAGGAACTATCCCCCAGCTAGATTACAACCCTTGATTCTTCTAAAAACCCTCCGACGGAGAGATCGTCTTCTTCGAGAACTTTAGTAGAGTTTCGACTCTAAGGGAAAGAAGGCTTTTAAGGATCTTCGAGTTTGGAGAGGTTGTCCTATAGCCTTCCTAGAAGTTTAAAAAGGTAAGACGCTCACGTTTTATCGATTGGTTGAGCTTTTGTGTTGAGAGGATTTATGACCCAGAGTTGGAACTAAGCTTGGGTCCTTTCTGGAAGAGAATAACATTTCTTTTCACACCTTGATTGATGACCATCATGGATGGCTTGAATGCAACGGTTGATAATCATTCTGTTTCTTGCATGTTTTGCAGAGTGTGATAGAGAGAAACAGGTGGTTGTAACCACGAGGTCGGAAAGACCAACATAACGCTTAGAGCAAGTAAGCTCTCCATTCTTGAGAGTTTTTCTCTTGACTGTGTCCACCATACTCTGAGGGAGTGATGGTTGTTGTATGTTATGATACATGTGGTGTTAAAATTGTGTGTTACTACTTTTTACTTGAGAACATGTATATGATGCACACTGTGTGGTATGTTATATGATTGATGAGATTCTCTGGCCAGTAGAATGGACTAAATATGAACTTCCCTTGGAGCCAAAGTCATGTGGAACAACTCTAAGTGGTCAATTAGTATATATGAAAACTCTGAGAGAGTGTGCCCTTATAAGGATGATCCTCTCTTGGAAGAGCCATATACGTCCAAGCAAAACCCTGAGAGAATGTGCCCTTCAATGGATGATCTTCCTCAGTTAGTGTCTGCACGAAGTCCTGAGTGAATGTGCCCTTAATTGGATGATCTTCCTCAGGCAATGATATACAGAGAATGTGTCCTTAATTGGATGATCTTCTCTTGCTATATCCGTGTGATTATATACATGTGATGCGTTTATGATAGCCGGGATGGCTAACTTGTGTAATGCATGTTTTGATGCTATGTATCGTGAAAGTGAACCCAGGGAAGGAGAAGTTTCCAAGAACCCGGAGTTTACTGAGATTTTTATCTCACCCTAGTTGGGGATTATATGTCTTTGCAGGTGATGAGCAGAGAGAGGATGGTGGATCCTGAGACAAGAGGACCGGGTAGTGAGACAGTCCAAGGGATTCCGGACGTGAGGCCAAGCCGGGAAGGGGTTCTGTGTGAACCTTAGTTTTGTTTGAGTGCATGTTGACTTTTGTTTCCTTTACTCTGTTAAGTCAACATACTCGTGTAACCTGGCCGTGAGGGGAGAACGTACCCGATGTCTTATATTGTTGCAATTACGCGAACAATTACCATATATAATGCACAATTATATTTATTATTATTATTTATGGACGTGTGGTGACGTTATTTTATTAGTTGCTTCCTAATTAATTGTTGTGTTTAACGACCATGAATGAATGTTAACAAGCCGGTTGCATACGGGCCGTTACATTTTATGGTATCAGAGTAGTTGTCCTTGGGAAGCATTATGTATGGTGATTTGTGGGTGATGCACAACTGTTTTAGGTTTCCATTATGACTATTGTATGTGTGGTCACTAAGTGTGGGCCTGATCAACTCACCCTTTTGTGTGACATATGCAGTACATGGTGAGAACCCGGAACAATAGCGAGATGGCGGGCGCCAACGCACACCCGGACCCGGTGACAGTTGCCTTAGCAGCTATGCAGCAAGAGATGGCTGCAAACCGGCAAGCGAATGAGACCTTGATGCAGGCCAATGAGGTTTTGATGGCAGAATTGAGGTATCTGCGGAGGGAGGACCGAGCACCTTCCCCACCACCTACTTTCGAGGGCGAGGGTAGTCACCACCAAGGTGGAGGTAGTCATAATTTTGGTGGACCTAGCCACCACAGAGGGGACCGGTTTCCCCACCTTGAAGCCAAGGAAGACACGGTGGCTAGAGGGAAGATGCTTATTGCCTTCCGCAAGCACGGCCCTCCAGCCTTCCATGGGGGTTACGACCCCATAGTTGCTGCCAAATGGCTGCATGCATTAGAAAAGATCTTCACAGTGATGAAGTGTCCGGACCATCAGAGACTTCTCTATGCTACCTATCTGCTGCAGAGGGACGCACATGAGTGGTGGGTCACCACTTCCCAGTTGTTAAGAGGCCGGAATGAGGTCATCATCTGCCAGACCTTCGAGGCCCAATTCCTGGTCAGGTATTTTCCTAGGGACGCCCGGGAACAGAAGCAGACTGAGTTTGAGGGCCTCATCCATGGATGGATGTCGGTGGACGAATACTTAGTCAAATTCAATGAGTTGGTTAAGTATGCACATTTCAGAAGGGCTCTACCAGATGTCGAGGTTCTCGCTACTAAGTTCCAGAGAGAACTTAGAGAGAGCATTGAAGAGAAGATTGCTGGTAGCGGATCCCAGGATTTGGGCAGCCTGGTGAGACAGTGTCGCCAGGTAAAGAACATTATTAGGAGGCACAGTGGAAGCTAGCCTACCTCTTCCGTGAGACAGGAGGTGAGGAGGCCTAGTAGTCGAGGCCTAGCTGGGAAGGGCAAGGGCCGGGATTTGAGGGCTAATTCTCCACCAAACAGGTTCAAGAAGGAGCATGGTCAAAGAGGATCGTTACGGAGACCGACCCAACCTCCCCAGTATACCTCTTGTGGGAAGAGTCACTAGGGAGTATGCTCCACAGGCCAGCTAATATGCTTCAGATGTGGCGAGCCCGGCCACTATGCCAGAGAGTGCCCTTGGTCTAGCAACCGGGTTGTAACCGCCCCAGTGATCTCTGCAGCACCCACCTTAGGCCGGATTTACATAGTGGATGCCAGAGAGGCAGCCCAAGCTCCTGACTTGATCCGATGTACGATTTTGATAAATGATTATGATGTGAGAGTGTTATTCGACTCTGGAGCTACCCACTCCTTCATTAAAGATAGTACTGCATTAGGACTGAACCTTCAGGTATTCAACCTTTCCCCTCCTATGGAGGTTACCACCGCTTCTAGGGAGCAGTGTCACATTGATAAGTACTGCCGAGGTGTGCAGTTCCAGTTTGAGGGCAAGGAGTACAATGTTGATCTGTACTGCCTTGCGATGCCTACCCTCGAGGTTATTCTTAGGATGGATTGGTTGGCCAAGTATGGCATTATGTTGGATTGTTGTAATAAGAAGGTTGTGGTATCCCAAGAGGGAGAAAAGCCGAGTTCCACTTCATTTTTCACGGCCTTGCAAGTTCTCAAGGAAATGAACATCGGATCCTCGGGCTACCTTTTGTTGAGTACAGCGGAGGAAAAGTCAAGGTTAGACTTGTCACGGATTCCGGTAGTAAGCGAGTTTGCTTATGTTTTCATGAAGGAGATTACACAACTTCCACCCGATAGGGGGATTGATTTCTCCATCGATTTGATTCCCAGTGTGGGACCCATCTCTATAGCCCCCTATCGTATGGCTCCTTTGGAATTAAAAGAATTGAAGGCACAACTCGAGGACCTATTGTCCAAAGAATTTATAAGGCCAAGTGTGTCACCATGGGGAGCACCGGTCATCTTCGTGAAGAAGAAGGATGAGAGTATGTGGCTGTGCGTGGATTACCGGTAGTTGAATAAGGTGACCATAAAGAATAACTATCCACTGCCCCGGATTGATGACCTGCTAGATCAGTTGAGGGGAGCTTGGGTATTCTTCAAGATAGACCTACGGTCCGGATACCACCAGATTCGGATTAAGCCCAAGGACATACCTAAGACTGCATTCCGGTCTTGGTATGGTCATTATGAATATCAGGTCATTTCGTTAGGTCTTACAAACGCCCCGGTCGTGTTCATGGACTATATGAATCGGGTGTTCAGACCGTACTTGGATCTATTCGTAGTGGTATTCATTGACGATATACTCATCTACTCTAAGAGTGAAGAGAAGCACACCGAGCACCTCTAGATTGTTCTTCGGACGTTGAGGAACGACCAGTTGTACGCCAAGCTGTCAAAGTGCGAGTTTTGGCTATCCGAGGTGAAATTCTTTGGCCATGTGATCTCGACAGTCGGGGTAGCAGTTGACCCTGGTAAGATAGAGGTCGTGATGACTTGGGAGAGGCCCAAGAATGTTACTGAGATCCGGAGTTTCCTTGGACTGGCGGGGTACTACAGGAGGTTCATCCAGGGGTTCTCATAGATGGTGTTGCCCTTAACCCGCCTTACCAGGAAGGGCACCCCATTTGTCTGGACTCATGAATACGAGGAATGCTTCCATAGGTTGAAGGAAGTTGACCACCGCTTCCGTATTGACCCTTCCGGATCCTGAGGGAAGTTTCAAGGTCTATTGTGATGCTTCCGGGCAGGGGTTGAGATGTATGCAGGAGAAAAGACCGGTTGCCTATGCATCCTGGCAACTAAAGCCACATGAGGAGAACTATCCCACACATGACTTAAAGCTAGCAGCAGTGGTCTTCGCTCTGAAAATATGGAGACACTACCTGTACGGTGCCCGACTAATGGTGTTCAGCGATCACAAGAGTCTTAAGTATCTATTTGATCAGAAAGAGCTGAACATGAGACAGAGGCGATGGATGGAATTCCTCAAAGATTATGACTTTGAGTTGAGGTACCATCCCGGAAAGGCTAACGTAGTGGAGGACGCTCTAAGTAGGATGCACATGAGCCTAGCATGTATGATGATTAAGGACTACAGGCTCATTGAGGACTTCCAGGATATACACTTGACCATGGTTGAGGGTGACCAGGGTCTCGAGTTGAAGCAGATCTGGGTTGATAACGAGTTGATGAGGAGGATCCGAGAAACCCATAAAATGGATGATGATGTGAAGTCCCTTATTGGGCAGAAGGGCGTTTCTCGGGGAACCCATGATTTGGTGTTATACCAAGGAAGAGTTGTGGTGCCTAAGGGCGAGTTAGTGGACATGTTTCTATCTGAAGCTCACAAGGGCCAGTTTAGTATCCAGCCCGGTGCCACCAAGATGAATTAGGACCTTAAGAAGAACTTCTGGTGGCCCGGGATGAAGAGAGACATAGCCGAGTACGTGGCTAAGTGTTTAGTATGCCAAAAGGTGAAGATCGAGCACCAGAGACCGGTAGGTCTGCTACAACCTTTGCAGATCTCGGAGTGGAAATGGGATAGCATCTCCATGGACTTCGTGGTCAAACTACCGAGAACCCAAATCAGATGTGATTCCATCTGGGTGATTATCGATAGGTTGACTAAGTCGGCTTACTTTTTACGTGTACGGACTGACTACACCACAGAAAGGTTGGCCCAATTATACGTCAAAGAAATAGTCAGATTGCATGGCGTCCCGGAAAGCATTGTCAGTGATAGAGATCTGAAGTTCACCTTTAGGTTCTAGGGTGCTCTTCAGGAGGCTTTTGGGACCCAGTTGAGACTTAGCATGGCCTATCATCCACAGACCGACGGGCAAACGGAAAGGACTATCCAGACTCTTGAGGATATATTGAGAGCTTGTGCTCTGGAGCAGGGAACCAGTTGGGATCGATACCTACCGTTGGTGGAATTCTCTTATAATAACAGCTTCCATGCTAGTATAGGAATGGCACCCTATAAAGCCCTGTATGGTCAAAGGTGCCAGACTCCTACTTGTTGGGCCGAGGTAGGAGAGAGTCAACTTCTCGGACCCGAGATGGTTCAGGACACTACTAAGAAGATCCGCCATGATCAAAGATAAGCTATTACGGGCTCAAAGTCGATAAAAGAGTTATTACGACAGCAAACACCGCCCATTACAGTTTGATGAGGGCGACCATGTGTTCTTGAGGCTGTCTCTAGTCACCGGGGTTGGACTGGCATTAGGCGTAAGGAAGCTCAATCCTAGGTTCATTGGCCCTTACCAGATTCTCCAGAGAATAGGACCAGTGGCCTACTTACTAGCTTTGTCTTCCCCATTGTCCGGACTACATGATGTTTTCCACATATCCCAGTTGAGAAGACATGTGCCTGACTCTTCCCACGTGGTGGAGCAGGACACCGTTCAGATTAGGGAGAATCTGACGTGTCCTACCTGACCAGCACAGATTCTTGACAGGATGGAGAAGAAGATACGAAGTAAAACTATTCTCATAGTCAAGATTCAGTGGGAAGGGAGAACACCGGAGGAGGCAACTTGGGAATGGGAGCAGGAACTCTTGCAGTAGTACCCCAAGCTCTTGACGGGTAAGATTTTGAATTTTGCGGTCAAAATTCTTTAAAAGGTAGGGTGAATGTAAGGTTTTAGGTGTCCACGTAGGCACTTTAATATAATAATTTTATGATTAAGAGATATTTGTGTTTATAACAAATTTGGGTTCGCGCTTCCTAAGTCAGCTCTATTGAGGCATCCAGATTCGTGTGATCGGGATGTCACTTTGATGAGGAAATAGGACCTTTATGGGACAGTTCTGGCATGGAGTAGGAACCCGAACAAGGTCGGAATAGGTCGGTAGAGGACGAAACCTTGGACTTGTGAAGTGCCAAGGTAGAAACCCAAATGAGGTCAGATAAGGTTGATAGAGGATGGAACTTTAGACTTGTGAAGTGCCAAGGTAGAAACCCGGATGAGGTCGGATAAGGTTGGTAGAGGAAAGAACCTTAGACTTGTAAAGTGCCAAGGTAGAAACCCGGATGATGTCGGATAAGGTCGATAGAGGACGGAACCTTGGACTTGTGAAGTGCCAAGGTAGAAACCCGAACGAGGTCGGAATAGGTCTGATGAGGTCGGATAAGGTCGGTAGAGGACGAAACCTTGGACTTGTGGAGTGCCAAGGCAGGAACTCGAACAAGGTCAGATGAGGTTGGACAAGGGTGGACCTAGCACTATGCAATCAATTACATAAGCATTGTAATCAATTAAAATAGACAGCATTGGCTTGATACATCAGGTAAGGCTTTGATCGTATGGGTCCCATGAGCCTACACAAGGGTGTCCGGATTGGGATTCCGAGTTGTATCGCTTTTGGAGAGTGATCTAAACCTTGGGGCGAGTGCCTATGATGACTAAGTTAGGTTAGACATCTAGCACTATTGGCGCGTGTGTCACATGCTTGGGTCCTTTAAATAGACCACTTCTCTCATTTCGACGAAACACTATCGCCTTCTTCCTCTCTCTGTTTCCTCCAGTTCTAGTGAGAGGAACATCATAACCACTCACCCTTACCCAGAACCCTTGTTGCATGCAATTGGAAAGTTGAGAGGAACCATCCCTCAGCTAGATTACAACCCCTGATTCTTCTAAAAACCCTCCGACGGAGAGATCGTCTTCTCCGAGAACTTTAGTAGAGTTTCGACTCTAAGGGAAAGAAGGCTTTTAAGGATCTTCGAGTTTGGAGAGGCTGTTCTATAGCCTTCCTGGAAGTTTAAAAAGGTAAGACACTCATGTTTTACCGATTGGTTGTGCTTTTGTGTTGAGAGGATTTATGACCTAGAGTTGGAACTAAGCTTGGGTCCTTTCTAGAAGAGAATAACATTTCTTTTAACGCCTTGGTTGACGACCGTCATGGACGGCTTGCATGCAACGGTTGATAATCATTCTGTTTCTTGCATGTTTTGCAGAGTGTGTTAGAGAGAAAATAGGTGGTTGTAACCACGAGGTCGGAAAGACCAGCATAACGCTTAGAGTAGGTAAGCTCTCTGTTCTTGGGAGTTTTTCCCTTGACTGCATTCCACCATACTCCGAGGGAGTGATGGTTATTCCCATGGACCGGGGTCAACAGAGCATTGAAATCCCAGAAACTCACACCTCGGTTTGTTGGTCCCTTCCAAATTCTGAAGAGAGTCGGTCTCATCGCCTACCAAATTGCCTTACCCCCGTCCCTTTCCAACCTCCATAATGTATTCCATGTGTCCCAACTTCGTAAGTACATTCATGATCCTTCTCATATGGTCGAATTGGACGATATCCAAGTAAAGGAAAACCTGACGTATGGAACACTACCCTTGAGGATTGAGGATCGACGGATAAAGCATCTAAGAGGAAAAGAAATTCCCCTGGTCAAGGTAATCTGGGAGGGATATATGGAGAAGATGCGACATGGGAGCTAGAGAACTAGGTGCGGGAAGCCTACCCAGCTTTGTTTGCATCAGGTAATTTCGAGGACGAAATTCCTAAAAGGGTGGGAGAGTTGTAACACCCCAGATTTCAAGTCATAGAAGAAGGACGTTTCTTTTGTGAGATATGAGGATTAATTATATGTTTTATTGTGTGTTTTATTTGATAATTGCTGCTTTGATTGTTTTGCCTTGGGATATGCGTTGGTGAGGGTAAAGTCAACTCTGTTGGCAGAGGTTGCTGTGCATGCACGCAAAAAGGAGATGTCTTGTCAGTTGCGTTTATAAACAGCAGGTAGGCACAGCAGAAGCATGCTCTTCCCTTCTTCAACCTTTGCTTTTCTCCGTTCTCTCTCTAACACTCACCCAAAAAACCTCTCGTTCTCGACCCCCTTTGTGTTACCTTCAACCCGTGAGAACCATTGTGAAGCTCGTGAACGAACTCCTGGTTAGGTAAGGGGAGTTTATTATGTTTGATAACATCTTTAGGTAACATGGTTGAGGACCAGGGAGTCCAACCATGGCGGTGATTGCATGTCTCATTGTGTGTTGTTTTCCAGAAAGCTATGCCTTTGAGTGGATGGAACGGGTTACGCTTTATGTTCGTTGGTTAGTGTTTTGTGTTGATGTTTAATGATGTTCTGGCGTGGTGTTTGATGGTGTTCTTGATGGGGGAGTTGAGGTTGTAAGAAATCCTCGTGCATGTGTGTGAAATTGGCATTTTGATGCTGAAAAACTCCCAAGACACTTTGCAGAAGTGTTCGTGGAGGTGTCGAGTACCGGGATAGGTTAGTCGTGTTACACATAGGCCTCAACCCCTTGTGTTTTTGATGTCGGCTACTGGGATGGGTAGGCCGAGTTCAGCGGGTTATGTAGCATGCATGTGTGCATGCAGAACCTGACTTAGACCTTATTGGCGGACGTCGGCATACCGAGTTCCTGACTCGGGATGATACCTTAGAGCTGTTGAGCTCAAGTTTGCTTTGAGAGAGTGAACTACCGGGTTCCCTAACTCGGATGAGCTCGTGCTTCCTCGGGAAGAGAGCCACCAGTCCCTTTACTCAGTTGGGCGATTCTCTTTAAAATTTTTAAGTTCAAGCCCTTGAATCCTTGACTGCCTTTGTTCGACTTCGACCGACCTCTTCCGACCTCGTCCGCTCTTGTCCACCTTTGTCTTCCCTTGTCCAACCTTTACCCCGTTTTGACCGCCCTTTACCGACCTTTGCCGACCTTGACCGATCTTATCTGCCTTTGTCCGACTTTGTTCAGATTCTTATCTCGAGTTAATATAGCTAAATGCCAACCCGGACACCTAATATTTCACACTGACTCACTTGTTTGTGGTGATTGTGGATGATGTGTAAGAGACGTATGTGTCTACTATGATAATAATTGAAATCGGCCTATGTAATGGCTTGAGATGATGTATGCAGTGATAACATGGGGGGTGTATGGCAGTATCCTAGCCAGGCCGGGCCATACATTGATGGTGCCCATGGTGATCTGAATGCGAGTGGATATACATAGATACCCACGAGGGTGTTGATATGATGTTAGCATATATAGTTTTTAGGATAGTTTTATTAGGAAAATAGGAAGAATAAAGCGAATAAATGTGAGAATAAGTGTAGAATTCATTACTTTTATGTTTATCATTGATTATATGCTATTTTGATGATTAGGGTCAAGAAAAGCAAGAAAAGAAGCAAAAGAAAGAGTCAACTGAGGCTGGGATTTCACGTTAACCGCGCCAGATTCACGCCATTCGCGCTAGCTACACTGGAGTCTCGCGCCAATCTCACGCTATTCACGCCAGAAGTACTGGAAACTCATGCCAGTCGCGCCAGATCTCGCGCCAGTCGCGTGAGTGCTACGGGATTTCAGAATTAGCTTAAAGATAACATAAGAATGATGGTTTTTTAGGGTTTTACAACCTAGGTATAAATAGAACCTAGGTAGGACACATTAGGTATCAATTAGACACTGAGAAACAGAGCAAAGAAGGCAAGATCAAAGGAAAAAGATTCAAGGCCAAGAAGAAGCAAGAAGAACAAGAAGGAGGCAAGATTGAGGGGTTTGTGACTCTGCATATCTTAGCTTCTTCCTTTTCTCCTTTCTTCACATTGTATTAGGCCAGACATCATTATGTCTGGCTAAATACTTTGTAATTATGGTTTAGCCAAAAGCCAATGTGAACTCTGTGTTTCTTGAATTGGGTTTAATAAAGTTTCTTATAATTGTTTTACTCTACTTTATCCTTCCATTATTATATCTAATTAGACTTGATCAATCTATTAGATTACTTAGGGCTATAATTTGCAATAGGAATATTGGGATTTTAGTTTCTGAACGCAGTAGAGTGACAGTTGCGATATTACCTAGGAATAGGGATAAAGGACTGCATATTCTTGTTATGCTATCTTCATGATTAATCTAAAGGGAATTACTAAGGAATTAGAATTCTTAACTTAGGTTAAAGGGTTAAATGACCGAGGAATCAGGGTTTAGCTATATTAGAAAGGCATAAATCTGAATAATTACATTAAAAAGAGTTAAATTAGCAATTCAAGTACATAGAGTGAACTGCGGTGATTGTGCTTTGCCATAATTATTCTTAAGTCTTGATTAATATTTAAATTACATTGTTTTAATATTCTGTTATTCACAATCATTAAATTTAAACTACAATCTAATCTTTTCAACAATTTCACTCCTTCTCCAATATTAAGAATTATAAATTGCAATTGATATTAGTGTCTCAATCCTCGTGGAGACGATACTTTCTTATCACTTTATTACTTGGAACGATCGGTGCACTTGCCATGGTCGCAACAGGTGTATGGCAGTATCCTAGCCAGGATGAGTTGATCCCAGGCCGGGCCATACATTGATGGAGTCGTGGAGATATGCTACGTGTAGACACGTGAGATGCCGGGACCGAGTTGTGAACCTTGCAAGGACCACAGTCAGTGCATCAATGAGCCCGTGTTGGGGCGGCCCTCGTTTGGGGCGGAATGTATGTACATGGGAAGGTATGGAGATCCTAGCCAGGATGGGGTTGTTGTTGGATATAGGGGGAGCATCTTAAAGCTTGGAAGCTTAGGACTTGAAGAATGATTTTGAGCTTTTTCACATGCCTTGGAATGCCTTGGAAGATTGTAAAATGAAGTGTTAAAGAGTCCAATTTGTTGATCCTTGCATTGCATGCATTTAAATCATTCATGTGCCTAAGTGTTTTAACAAAGAATCAAAGCATGTTTTTATAAAAGAACCAAAGAAGCAATGTTTTTGGAAAAATGCAAATTGCACTGGTTTAATCGATTACACAGCGTATTAATCGATTATTTGCTTCGTTTTCAAAATCTGGAAAAGCTTTGATGAACACTTTAATCGATTACCATTTATTGTAATCGATTATTTAGTGTTAAAGGAAAATCATGCTTCACTACTTTAATCGATTACCGTGTATTGTAATCGATTACATAAGACTTTCTGAAAAGCTTGTTCCATTGCAATAATTGATTACCAGGTATTGTAATCGATTACACAATGTTCTCAGAAAAGCTTGTTGCACTGCGTTAATCGATATTGTTTCTTGTAATCGATTACACAAGGCTTTTATGAAGTGTTGTATTACTGGTTTAATCGATTACAGGTCGTATTAATCGATTATTTGATTCGTTGTTCAAACCCAGAAAACCTATGAACACTTTAATCGATTACTTATGCGTTTTAATCGATTATTTGGCACGTTTAATCGATTAATGTTAGTTACAAAGTTTTCTTATAAATAGGAGTGAAGCTTGTTCTGGTTTATGACTTGACATATACGAATTTCTTATTACATACAAGCCTTCACCAAGATTTAAAGAGTTTTTCTGAGCTTAGTAACCTCTTGTCCCACCTCTTAATCCTCATGAGTTTTTGATTGATTACTTGGGCAAGAGTCTTTCAAAGAAGAATAAGAGAGCATGTTCTAAAGTTTCATTTGATCATACAACTCTGTTGGTAATTCATTTGCATTCATAATCATTGGATCAACAAGTTGTTTCTCTCCATTCTCTTTGGGTGTAATTCTATTTTGAATTTTCCGTATTTGGATGCTATTGTAAATTTGTTCTTAAGGCTTGCACTAAAGTAGTGTTCTCTAGGGAAGAACAGAGTAGTGTTCTCTGGTTCTTGTTTGCTTGAAGTCTAATAGGGTTTTAGATTTCCTTTCTTTATCTAGGGTTGATAAAGGGTAAATGTAATCAAGCTTGTAAGAACTGAAATTTTCAATAGTGGAATTCTAATCTAGTGTTGATTAGAAACTGGATGTAGCTTCTCTGGAGAAGTGAACCAGTATAAATTCTTGTGTTGATTCTCTAGTCTCTAATCTCTTTTGGTTATCTTGTTCATTAGTTCTTTGAATTCTTATTATTACTCAATAGTTCAGTTTTGAGACATTGTTTTCTTGAGCTGAGTGAATTGATTGAATAAAAGCTTTCTTGGTTTTAAAGTGATTAAGATCCTAACTCTGATTTAGAAAAGAAAATTTTAAAAGATCAAGTTTTAACCAATTCAACCCCCTCTTGGTTATTGTGGGTATTCCTATTATTTTCAATTGTTCCTGTGTCGGGCCATACATTGATGGTGCCCATGAGAGACATACAACATTTTGCATGACGAAATATGATTGATGATTGGCTGTAGGGTACCGGGGTACTGGGGGGCCACGTCTGTTGGGAACTCCTTCTGACACCCATTTGGCTGATCACCATGGGGGTGCTTCCTGTGCACGAAAGAGTGACCCTGACAAGCTATTGCATCATCTAACAACAGGGTTGGCCTATTTTCGGAATGGTACCACATTGCATGTTGAAAGTAGAGTTAGGAGCATGCATTATGCTAGGCATTATAATTTGACTTGTGGAATGTTCTTGGATGCTTGTTCATGTTGGTTGCGTGTTGATATACCTGGATTTTGTGATGATAATGTGACTCTTGGATTGTCTTTCTTAACTGATGTTATCTTTTGCTTGTTATTTTACATAATGAACTCACATTTGCTTTGTTGTACCGGGTGGTTTGGTACCTATGATGATCGAGAACCGTGTTCGTGTGAGCAGATGGGCAGCAGTAGGTGACCAGGAAGATGACCACTTTTGGTTGGAGCCACCGAGTAGCCAAGATGTCGATGGAATAGATCCTGGGCAAAAGTATTATTTTGCTAATCATACCCTTTGTTTTAATGGATATACCCTAGTGTTTTGTTAATTACACCCCGACGTTTAATTTCTTATTTCATTTGTAAAACACTTGTACATTTTAGACATAGATAATTGTACTTACAACTAAACCACATTTTGAATATGCATATATTTATGAAATTAGGACGTTTTTATACGTGTCTTGTTTATGACTATGGTAGTTATGTGTTTACGAGGAAAATGTACCACCATTTTCAAAATTAAATTAAAGAGATCTTCAGTTAAAACATGTTTATGGAATGATTAAGAGTTAGTGATACAGTAGCGACGTGGCGGGTCATTACAGAGTGTGCCCTTATAAGGATGACCCTCTCTTGGAAGAGCCATATACGTTTGAGCAGAACTCTGAGAGAATGTGTCCTTTAGTGGATGATCTTTCTAAGTTAGTGTCTGCGCGAAGTCCCGAGTGAATTTGCCCTTAATTGGATGATCTTCCTTAGGCAATGATATACAGAGAATGTGCTCTTAACTGGATGATATTTCCTTGCTATATCCGTGTGATTATTTACATGTGATGCCTTTATGACAGCCGGGATGACTGGCTTGTGTAATGCATGTTTTGATGCTATGTATCGTGAAAGTGAACCTGGGGAAGGAGAAGCTTCCAAGAACCCGGAGTTTACTAAGATTTTTATCTCACCCCGGTTGGGGATTATATGTCTTTGCAGGTGATGAGCAAAGAGAGGATGGTGGATCCTGAGACAAGAGACCCGGGTAGTGAGGCAGTCTGAGGGATTCTGAACGTGAGGCCGAGTCGGGAATGGGTTCTGCGTGAACCTTAGTTTTGTTTGAGCTCATGTTGACTTTTGTATCCTTTACTCTGTTAAGTCAACATACTCGTGTAACCTGGCCCTGAGGGGAGAACATACCCAATGTCTTATATTGTTGCAATTACGTGAACAATTACCATACATAATGCACAATTATATTTATTATTATTATTTATGGACGTGTGGTGACTTCGTTTTATTAGCTACTTCCTAATTAATTATTGTTAATTAATTGCTACGCAATGACCATGAATGAATGTTAACAAGTCGGATGCATACGGGGCGTTACAGAGAAAAATGACCAGTTTGTGGCATATGATGCTAGGGTGGATACCCGGCATGTCAGATCACTGCCAAGCGAACGGGTCTGTGTTCCTGAGCCAGGACATCAGCTATGCATCAATGCTCATGGCTGGTAAGGTCCCTGCTGAGCTACGTACATTCCCTAAGTTTAAGTTTGAGCTACAGCTTGATGAGTTCTTCGATAGGCTTTGGGCCTTTGTCAATGCTATTGTCGCATAGATCCACATTGAATATGTCATCTTGACTTGCTTCGTAAATGGTTAGGGTTTGGATTTGAGACCCTTCATCCACGCTCATGACTTGACTACTACCACCTACTGCGAGGTAAGGCCTGCTAGGATCGCTACTGGGAGGATATGGTGTCAATTTCAAGCTTTCAGCATAACACTGTTGGGCATGCTTTTGGTCTGCCTTGACGGTCATGATCTCTCTCGTTAAGGTTGGAAATTTCATCTTGAAATATGGTGTGGAGACAATGGCTCCGAGTTTGTTCAGTGTTTTCCTACCAATCGAAGCGAAATACGAGGTATATGTGTCAACAATTAAATACATAATGTTAAGCTCCTTGAGAGCTAGCCTTGACTGAAGGTGGTCATGAGGTCTACATAGCCTCCGGTCTCTACTCATTCTCCTACAAAGCCGATGAGAGGTCCAGAGTGACGATAGGCTGTACCAGATGAGACTTCGTGCATCCAGAATGATTTCCAATAAAGGATGTCAGTGGAGCTTCCTTGGTCAATGAAGACCTTGGATACCATGAAATTGGGATCACGATGGAGACAACCATGGGGTCATCCTGGTTGATAGGGTTGATGCCCTTGAAGTCTTTGTCTATGAATGTGATGGGAGGAAGGCTTTGTAGCAATGGTACGTCTACACAATTGATGTCAATGTCCAGGACGACGTGGGTATGCCACTTTCGAGACTGACTGGACAACCCTTCATAGGAAAATTCACCCGCAATGGTGTTGATTACACCTTGGATTTGTTGGGCGGCCTCATTTTCTTGTTTTTGTTGAGGTTGTTGTTCGCATCTTTGCCAGTGATGCCTCTATCTTCTACTCTCTCCCTTATAATATTAGCATAGTGATTTATGTGTTGGTCCTCTTGGTGTCCTCCGAGTCTCGCTCTTGCTAAGTGATTGTCCCATCCTGTATGAACTCTTCTATTTTATCTTTTAGTGCCCAATAATCTTTTGTATTATGAATATAACTGTGATGGTATCTATAGTATTTGATTCTATCTAACCCCAACATGTGAGGAACTGGTGAAGATAACATTATGGGTACCTCCACGTCGAAATCCTCCTCAAGAATAGTGGTGCGATTGGTCGTCAAGGGTGTGTAACGTTCATACTTGGGTCCCTTTGGGAGAGGTTGGTGCTTGTTTGGCTTGTGTCGTTTGTCCGACTTATGTGAGTTAGTCTTGGTACCTCCTTCTCTTTTGTCACGCTTTTGTCTGGCTTGTCGAACCTCGTTTCTGAATCTTGACATCTCCTCCATTTGGATGTAGTCTTTGGCTCGTTCACGCAACTCGTCCATGCTACTAGGAGGTTTTTTGCATAAACTACCTGCGAACTTACTAGGCGGCAGGGCTAGCACATGGAGTGCAATACTACCTCTAGGTTGAGATTTTGGATCTAGACAACAATTCGTCCAAACCTGCCGATGAACTCTCGGAGGGATTCATCATCTACTTGTTGCAGACTGGGCAATGCAGTGGAAGTCATGTGATGTGATTAGTTGGTTGCATATTGAGAACTGAAGTGCTCGACAAGAGTGTCGAAGGACCTTGGAGGGAGTCCCTTGTACCATGTCAATGTTGCCCCTTTGAGGGACGTTGGGAAAATGCAACACATGATTGCGTCGTCATTGGTGTAGAGATTCACTTGGATGTGGAATGCATCCAGATGTTCATTTGGATCGATGGTTCCATCGTACCGTTCCAGCTTAAGTGGCTTCCAACCTAAGAGTAGGTTAGCTTCCATGATACGGTCGACAAAATGGTGTCAACGGGTCGTCCGCCCTTTATGGCGATGTATGTGTGAGAGACTGGAATCGTCTTGGGTGTTGACGATGTGGCAGGGGTTTTACTTCCCTTGAGTACGTTCATTCATTGTATGGCAGAGTGCTCGAAGTCTTGGGGGCATCTCACATGACCCTCCAGCTGGTCTTGGTTAGCCTTCAGTTTTATGAGTTCCTCCTCATGGCATCACTCATTCTCTGCAATACATGTCTGGAGTTGCTGCAGAGTGTATGTGTCTGTCATGGTTGACGAGGGAGGGTTGGAGCTTTCAAGAGGGGTCTCGCATTTGAGGTCAGACCACATACTAACCATTGGTGAAAGAGGTCGTGGAGTAAGTTTTACCGCGGCCCCACAGTGGGCCCCAAATGTAATTACCAAAATCTAGAGCTTCCCTATGTTAGGGTGGACATGAACAAGGTAGGTTCCACGATCTCGTACGTCAGACAGTGTGTATCATTTGTTAGGAGGACAAGAGGGGGGACCTACAAAACAAAAAACTCTGACGCTCAAGTAAGTACATGAGTTAGGTGGGAATGAAAGATGAAAAGGGTGAGATAGAACTTGATACTTATAAAATGGAACAAGAGTTGTGGATCCTTATTTGTAGGGGTTGTTTCAATATTGTAACAACCCTTGCAGATAATTACTAGCTTGTAGATAATAGCTAGTAGATAATTATAGCTTATAAATAATGTGTATCTTATAAATAATAGAGTATCTGTCACTTGATAAGGAGCTTGCAACATTATCGCTAATATTTAAATAATGAAGTATTGGAAAATAAAATGTTCGGCCTAGTAGCCCAGCTACTAAGGGCGAGTGTCCATGCTCTAATGTCAGAACTGACGTGCGTACTGGAATGCCATGTCAATTGTCAAGTCTATTTTGTGGACCTTGGACAATATTGATTATATAATTTTTATATAAGAAATTTATGTAAAAGTATAATTTCTGGTAAGATATCGAATAATCTATGTGATGCTACACATTTGTAACCATTATATCATATGCATTTTTAAGTGTATTACACTAATAACATGTAAAAGTGCAGGAAAATTCTTCAAAGCTTGACTTTAGCATATGGTCAAATTATTTTGAAAAGTGGATTCTTCCATGCAGATCCTCATCCCGTAAATATCCTAATTTGTAAAGGATCATAGGCAAGTTATCAGCTATATTTGTTTTCTAATATCTCTTTAACTGTTATTTCATCTCTAGGTGAGTATCATTCAGTTATTGTAGAGATGTTTTAATCAAGAGGAATTACACATGGAAATGACCGTAATAGTGGGTAGAATATTGAGAATTAGTTTTAGACATGAGGGTCTAATTCTTTTATATTTTTTTAAACTCTTAACCATCCTAATGTAGTAACTTCCCTCAATTCAGGTTGCCTTGCTAGACTATGGACAGGTGAAGGATCTCCCAGATCAGTTGAGGCTTGCCTATGCTAATCTAGTTCTTGTGATTGCTACTGGTGACCCATTAAGAGCTGCGGAGAGCTATAGGTACTTCTACATTGATCTGTAATCGAAAAACAAATCCAGCAATGTGTTTCCATTTTTTTTAATTGTGAAGGCTGCGCTCAGAAGCATTTTCAAATGGTTATTGCTTGCAGAGGAAGACTTCAAAACTACTGCTTTTGAAAGTTCTCAATCACATAGTGGGTCCTATTGTAGCGTTGATAATTCCAATTCCAATAGCAATTATTATCAGGTAGTTATTTAACTTTGTTCTTTACCATTTTCTTTTTTGATACAGAACATGTCTTTTTACAAGTCCCTTATTCAAAATAATCTTTGTCGTTTAGGAGCCACTACTTAACCCATTGCAGCATGGTGTTTCTGAAATTCAGTATACTGAAACCTATCAATAACCATTTGATCCTAGATATGGAAGAGGCTATGGTGCTCCTACTCCACCCCAGCAACCTCAACAACCTAATATGTTTGTTCCTCCACAGACTACTCAGGTTGCGCAACCTCCCAGGCTAGGTATGTCATCATATCGTGTTACATGTTAAAAAAAGAATCGTCCTTCTTCACTGGGACATTTCCATCTTTATGTCAATTATACATTCACAGACTGCTTTACTTACTCTCCCTTGTCTCATTTATTAACGAGGAAAGTTCTGTCTTTGATCAAACATCTTTCTTGCATTCACTTTCCTTGTGTTGTCACATCACACTGAGTGCGTGATCGGAAATGGATTAATAACGGAAAATAAGTTGAACCAAACATATGCTAATTTTATCATATTAATCTGTGTTCCCAATTCAGCTAGCCCAAAATGTTTGAGTTGCATCTTGTTGAAGTAGGGAGAAGTTGAAGAGGATTATAAGAACGAAAACCCTTTCTAAGAAAGTGCACAAGTGCTTAAACCATTTCTGTTTCTGTCGTTACTATAATGAACATGATAAATTTCGAAAGTAGAGAATTAAAATCTCTTGATAAAAAATAATCGGCTTTGTTGCACTTTTTGCTTCTTGTAGATTTCTGCTTCATTTCTTTTCAGATAAGAACATTATATATTATTGTTTCAGTTAACTGAAGAATTTGAGGCCTGTTCAAAGCCGGGGTTTTGGCATTCTTGGTGTTGGATATTGTTCAACGGTAAAGTGTTCCTTCATGCATAAAGAGTTGCTTTATTAAGTAACCAATTCTTGCATGTAACAGTCTAGTCACAGGTTCCCAAAGAAAAAGGGGGGAAAAAGAAGAAAACAAGAGAACATTCGAAGATTGCCTCTTCAGTTTATGCAATATTTATTAATTTTGAAAACAGAGAACAATGCGGAAGCCATTCTTTTATATATATAATTTGCTAAATTATGCATACAGGATGAGGCATGGGCAGCAGGAGGAAGTGGTATTCTTTTAAGAACTACTAATGGAGGCAAGTCATGGAGACAACATTGCTGCATATTTATACTCAGTGAAGTCAGTCTAACTATTACTAAGCCTCGCTTTTATAATTGTAGTTATTTATTTGTATTTATATTTATATTTTTCATCTGTCTTTATGATACTTCTTTTCAATTATATCATGGATTTAGGTGACTGGAAACAAACTGCTAGGTATTATGTTGTTTAAAAAAGAACAAGATGACAAATTTTCCAGTAGTTATGAGAATTGGTTAATGCTATTTTGAAGGTTATAAACTTCTAATTGTAAATGACACCTTTATCAGTAAAGTTAAGTAGCCTTGTTATTATTACAAATTGGTAGCATACATTAACTCAGGGTATCTTCGGGAAATATGTCAGATGGAGCCAAAGAGTGAAGGTCCAGACTGTTATTGGGATAGTTTAATTCCTGATGCCCCGGATATGCTAATTTTCTTTATTATTTTCTTCAGGAAATCAAAGTGTTTGAAGCTGTAACTTGAAATTAACTTTATATTATTTTCTTTATTTTTGGGTTGCAGCAATGGAATAGTTTACTGTAGGTACATGTTGTGACGAACCTTTATCTATTTTTATTAATGATCGAGATCCACTTGTACAGCAATCTTGAAATTCTCATATAGTATCATCTCCTTGATTAAAACCGTATAAGCTATGCTTTTTATTCTACATCCACTCTGCAACAACAAATTTATAATTCCTTTGGAAAATTTCAGGTTGGATTTGGTAAAAATAAAATAAAACAAAAAAAAAACAATATCGATATAGAAAAATTGTCTTAAAATATAGGATAATTTACCTAAAAATCGTCTTAAAAAATATTTATTTCAAGACATTTTTAAGTAAAATAATCTTAGACACTTCACGTTTTCTAATTTTTTTAAGTGATAGTCTAAAACAATTTATAAAGCGTCCTAGAAAATTTCACCTTTTCACGACACTGAATTCAGAAACAATTTAAAATTATGTTGAAATTACTAAATAATCGATTTTTTTCTTAGAAGGGAAAACAAAAATGGTACTAAATATGATTTTTTATATATTTCCCTAATTATATTAATGATTTCATCTCAAACTTATTTTTTTAATATTTATTTTGATTGTATAATTTTTATATAAGAAATTTATGTAAAAGTATAATTTCTGGTACGATATCAAAGAATATGTGATGCTACACATTTGTAACCATTATTTTACTTGAGGTCCCAGTTGTGGTTCGTCAGAACTTAGATTGTCAGCTATGGGATGAGGGCTAAGTGCTAAGAACTATTTCCCTTGGTATATGGTTTTGTCATGATGCATGTAAACTCTGCATCTATCGGCTGCAGTTGCTGTACACATTCACTTACGTACCTCCATACAGCCTGTCATGAAAATTATTATTGTTAAAACGTGAACATACTGTACGGTATACATTTTATCATCCAAACATATTATCATCCTTCTCTTCCAAAATATGCAAATTAAATATTAATCCATTAATATTTTGATAGTTCATTTTTTCTGTAGAATATAATCTGTTAAATTAATAACATAAAATAATATTAGCTGTAATTTTAAGTCATATTCACTAGTCTCTCTCACCTCATATAAAATATATTTTTCTCTTGTGATATATTTTTTCTCATTATAACACAAGATAACTTAAGAGAATACTAAATTCATGTTTCTATATAAAGCAACTTGTATTTATTTTTTGTAATTTTCTTTATAAAAGTATTGCAAAAATTTTGTGATGTGACATACATTTGTTATGATTAAACTTAGACATCCACGTAAGTTCGTCCCTGAAAGCTTGCATATTGAATGGACTCATCTTTTTTTAGCACATATCAGTCCCGCATATTCCGTGGACTTTGGATCGACCCGCATTTGACAAATTTTTTTTTAAAAAAATAAAAAATTAAATTTCAAAATGTAAAATTTGACCTATTTTAAATTATTTATAAAACTAACTATGAATTGTCTAATATAAGAATTATTTGTCCAAAATTATAACATAATTTATATATTAAGCTACTTAAAAAAATTACATCATGTTTACTTATTCTATAATTCTATACTAAATCAAAACATTATATCACCATTCATTAATCATTGAACTATATAGAAAAAGTATTTAAATTTATACTTTTTTTTTATCATAGTTGTAAAATCTGGTTTGGTCCACTTGGTCGAACCGGTCCCACCAAGATTTGGTGACATAATTACACTAGTTTCACTATTGAACCGTTTAAGCATGTGATTCGACCTGGTCAAACCTAATCGATTTTGAGAAAATCCAGCAACTCTGTCGGTTTTTAAATCTCGGGCTGGGTTGTGCATGTCATCATTGCCACTCGAGTCGACCATTGCTGCACTGCAGGCCATCATCGTCACCACTCGACTCGACCACCGCTGCATTGCAAGCCATCATCGTCGCCACTCGACTCGACCACTGTCGCACTGCAAGCCAAGAGTTGCCCGGTTCTAGTTCCCACACTTCCTTCTCTTGGAGTTAGTGATACCTTGCGCTACGCAAACGCCTCTTTGCCTTGTCTGAAAGGAACGGATAAAGAGTGAGTAAGGATTTGCTGCGATTTATTGGTGAGAGGAACAAATAAGAGAAAGAGAATTTGGTTTTGGTTTACCGACAGCGTGGAAAGCCACTGGAGAAGCATTGAGGAAGTCGATTAGTTCGGAAGCCACGACAAAGGTGTCTAGCTTTGCCGCCATTGTTTTTCAAATTCTACTTTTGCTAGCTCCTCTGTGTTCGTTTAATCTATCGAAGCTAATAACATTGTTTACTATTTGGGGATTAGAGTTTTTTCTTATTCTAAAACTATTTGGGCCTAATTTGGCTCATTTTATTGCTTCTTGTACTCATTTTATTGCTTCTTGCACTCTTTTTGTTTATTGAAAAACTGGACTTTTGACTCATTTTGCTTATTAAAAACTGGATTTGTGTTTTAATTTAGGTAGTTTTTATTTACACTCTCTTTTATTACTAATACACTTTATTTGTGTTATCAACTTTAATATTTTTATTATTATTTTCAATTTTTGAGTATGGAATTATACGTAGACTTTTATTAATCAAATAATATTAGTTATTTATTTATATATAATATAATTTTAAATTTTTTAATATAGACAAGTCAAACTGAACCAATTACTAGCACACCAGTTGGACCACTTTATTTACTGACTCATTAGCTCGATCGGATCAATGATTAGATCGAATTTTATAGTATTATTTTTTATTTTACTTTGTTTATACTCTTTATTTATTAGTATTTTAGTTTTATATTAAAATATAAAAAAACCCATGAGAATCCGCATAGCCTACAAGTAAAATACGTTTAACCAGCAAATTAAATAAGATAGAACTAAAAGTTTGTATTTTAAACATGTTCAAAATATCAAGACTCATGTATCATGTGAATTTGCGATGATCCGTAGCCCAAACCTATTTGTCAAAGTCTATTTATGAGGCATGATATAGATTCCATATGACAATTTCTCCACTTCCACAGCCCTCGGAGATTATGAAGAGGGAAAAGGCAACAAAGAAAAGAGTCATTGACCATGACTTTGAAAATTCCGAAGCAGCCTCGTTCCTTGTTTCCGGATCCTTTTCATTTCCCTCTGGAAATGCAGATCTCCAATCCATCTTGAGATGACATGTGTACTAAAATTATTTGACGGATGAGATTCAATTTCGTTTAGATTTTAAAAATGTATGGCATGTGTACCCATTTAATTCTATAGCTTTGCAACTAATACCAAATGAAGAGAAGAAAAATTCTCTGAGCCTCCAATAATACTTGAGTGACAGGTATGCCATTAACATCGTCAATGCTATTTCATCAACACTTGAATGTCTGCAGGCAAGCATATCCCGAGACAAACTTGTTAACCTGTGATAAGTTCCGGATTCAGGAAAATGTTTTTATCTCCGTTTAGTGGAGGTTTGGGGACAGCGCTCCAAGTTTTTTTTTAAATAAAATTTAAATCAACGCTTTATATATAAAGTTATGAATCCGTTTAAAATGTAATTATTTTTGTAACAAGATATAGATAATAATTTGAGCAAACATTAAGCTTTCAAATTTTACCAATCCTCAAAAACAAATATGAAAATATATTCCAGTACATCCATACATCATCATTCTATTTATAATGGTGAATAAAAAAGTCAACATTACCTGTACAAAAGGCAAATAAAATCACAATAAAGACCTTCATCTTTAAAATATTAACTCGTTTGAGAATGTCAAAACTGACATCAATTGGAAGATATAAAAAAAATTAAAGTAAAATAATAAGAAAGACTAGATAACAACAAAAATAATAGAAGTTACAAAGTAAATACCGCAATTACAAAAGCCTTCTTCGATTCTTCATTCCTTGAAAATATTGCATTATATCTTCATCATCAATCTTATTAAATGTATCACGTTCAACATTAATTAGCATGCATGTATGAAACCAATCATCACTCATTCGATTGCGCAACTTATCCTTAACAAAAGTCATTGCAGAAAAAACTCGCTCAACACTAGCCATTACTACCGGTAGGACGAGTGCCAGCTTTATCAACAAATAAACAAATGGATAAACAATATCATTTCTCTTCTCAACCATTTTCAAAGCAAGGTTAGAAATTCTTTTCAAATTGACAAAATCAGAATCAACTCTTACATCAACAATAAAATTACCGAGACTTGAAGAAAGAAAAGGAATATCTACATGCTCATTAAACTCCAAAGGATAAAATCTAGCAAACTCAATCAACTTTTCTTTGTTAAAAGTAGCAAATGAGTCATGAGGATCAAGACAACTCAAACACTCAAGCAACTTGGTATTGACATTATCAAATTGATCACTCAACTCTTGAACCTGAGTATCTATCACTCTATTAAATAACTCCACATTAAAGTAGTGCAAGAATGTGAATGTTTCCAATCTCCGTCTTGATCTCCCTTTAGGACAATAAACATCCTTCATATTTGAAATGTCAATATCATATTTATTGGCAAAAAGGTTCGTTTCTTGAAGCAATTCATCAAAGACATTATCTCTCACCTCTTGTAAACAAGACTTGACTATGTTTACTAAACCAATTGCATTTAAAAGGTCTTGATCTTTTATTTGTAGTGCTTGCGACAACTCATAAGAAATCCCCAAGATAAGTTACATAAGATGCAACAAGAAAGCAAACTCAAAATCCTCCATGGCATACAAAATGCAACCTGCATCAGTTCTTGCAGCATCATTCTTAGGGTCGTCTTCAATAATTTTCATCAAGGAAATTATTGGAGAAAATAATGAGATAACACTTGTAATTGTACCAAAATGGGAACCCCAACGAGTGTCTCTAGGTCGCTTTAAGGTTGTCTCTTGATTTAAACCTTTTCTAGTTAGTATTTCACCACAAGAAATTCTTTCAACGATATGCTCATTGATTCATTTGAAGAATTTCCTTCTGTTTGCATGAACCCCCCACCACGGTAGCCATTTTTTGAAGCATGTCAAAAAATTCTTGAATCTTTTTGTGATATTTTGCAACCTTCACAAGTGCCAACTGTAACTGATGAGCAAAACAATGAATGTATAATGCAGATTTGTTGTCTGTCAAAATCAAACTCTTAAGCCCTTTGAATTCACCTTGCATATTACTAGCACCATCATAGCCTTGACCGCGACATTTAGACAAACTTAAACCAAGTTTAGAAAACAGCCCATCAATCGCTTCTTTTAGTGATTGTGCAGTAGTATTTGAAACATGAATTGTGTCAGTAAAACATTCAACAATAGACCCCTTTTTGTTTACAAATCGAAGTACAACTTCCATTTGTTCTTTAATTGCAACATCATGAGCTTCATCAACTAGCAAAGAAAAGTAATCATCCCCAAGATCACTAATTATTGCTTTAACAGTCAAATTAGCACAAGCTTGAGTAAGATCTTTCTGAATTTTTGATGAAGTCAATTTGTGATTATCGGGGGCATTTTGCAAGACCACATTACTCATCTCTTTATTTGGCAATGTATAAAACTTTAGAGTTTCAAAAAACAAACCTTGTTGATTTGAACTTTCAGATTCATCATGTCCTTGAAAAGGCAGACCATTTTGTAGTAGGTATCTACCACAATCTAAAGAAGCTTTCAGCCAAATACAATAATCAATTCTTTGTTGTTCAGAAATATTTGAAAAGGCAATATCAATATGTTGCTTTTGCTTCATCAAATCTTGACCAGCTTGATAACATCTATTATGAATACTCCTATACTCCCCAACATGAACTTTGATTCTATATTTCTTCTGCCAATATTTGAACCCCTTACTAACAAATGCTTCCTTCGTCGAACCACTACCTCCAACCTCCATATCAAATAGATAACAATACAAGCAAAAACATGCATATTGTGATACACTATACTCCAACCAAGAACCAAATTATTCATACCACTTAAGATTGAATCTACGCATTTTTCCAAACATTTCTGTTTAAGAGAATGGTTTAAGAATTGGTTGATTTGGGCCCTTGAGCAAATAAGGTCTCTGAATATCCTCTCTCTGTAGGATTTAATGTCATTGAATAAATTGAAGGTCTTTTTCCCGGACTCGCTTCAAGATTTTCTATATTAACTTTTGCTTGAGGTGGTTGTTTAAAACTTTGAAATTGAGATGCTTGTGGTAGTACACTTTGTCCTTGAGATTGAGGAGAATTTTCCAATATTGAAACATTTTGTCTGAGGTTGATCGGATTCAGTTCCTGTATTTGTGGATTTTTTACGTTTGAAATAATATGGTATCTCTAACAAATAAAAAAGTAAATATCAATTATATTGTTTATGCTATTAAAACAGTTATAACAAATAAATAAGTATAGAAAGTTACCTTTCATTGAGACTTGTTAAATTATTACGAACAAGAAAGGTCTGCCAAAGATGATGGGGATTAAGAATCTTCTTCCATCTCCAACTCCATGACCAAAAAAATACCATGCAACCTGAAAAATGTGTAACTTTTAGTACTAAGAAAACAAATAAACAATTGGAAGAAATTTCACAATCTCATAATAAGCAAATAAAGAGAAAGCTTTACCATGATACTCCCATGTCAACAGGAAAATCAAATAAGTAATCAGTGTGAATTCGGCCAACCACCAATTCTTTCCCTTAACTCTAAGAGAACAACCTGACCAAAAATTAAAAACATAGGCATTATTTGCCAATTCATGAAAGTTATTAAAGTTTAAAATTAAGCAGCACACAACACCACAATCCTTGAAAGTTATTAAGTTATTTTGCCACTTCATGATGTGCATTATTTGCATCAACTCACATGAATTTCTGAAGGTTCATCAAAATAAAATAATAAAAAGATGTGACCCTTGATCATTTGCTGCTTTGGATAATTCCTGCAGGTTCAACAATCTCGTTGATCACATGAATTTCTGCAGGTTCAACAATTCCTCAATTTCTCACAGAAAAAAAATAAAAAAAATGCATGGATTTTGGAGTCATCAATCACGGAATATATAAAAAAAACGCAAACCTTCGAGGCTTCAGGCTTGGACGGCGGCAGCGCGACGAAGGTTGAAGGCGAAGCCTCCATGGATGGGGCGATGCGTGAAAAAGGTCAAAGACGACGCTTGGAAGGAGTGATGGCTTGAACGGAGGTCGCGTGGCTTAAACGGACGGCGTGATGAAGCTGGCTTGAACGAATGGAGGTCGCGAGGCTTGTGCTGTGTGGATTGCCATTGCGGATGAACCTAAGGAAGAAGAAAACCTAAAAAATGGCTAAAGTAAAATGACGCCGTTTTGCTTAAATAAAAAAAAAGCCAAATTTTAATGTCTGCACGTGCGGACATTGGCCACCCCCTGGGTCCGCTCCTGCCTGTGATCAAAATTTCACCTTGTAACTGCAAAGTCTGAAATGCAATTATTAAACTTTGATACTCCCACTTCATGCCATTCTGGAAAGACCATTTTATTAGAAATTTTGAAAAATGTAAAATGCTTGCCCTCCAAAATTTAAGGCTTTCAAGATATATGCTATGAGAAGGCTAGTTTGCATAAATTTGCATTCATTTAAAGAAATAACATGAAAAGAAAAAGAAAAAGGGTCCGCCGGTCCTTTCTACTTTCTTCTTGTTGTTCAACAATGAATGTATATATATATATATTAGAAATACACCAGAGGTGCTATAAAAGTTACAAAGTGCTTGAGAGCAGCCACCAGGGCTTTATAGTATCAACGGAAGTGTGTGATATTACCCACTCTGAGAAAATAAAAGATAGGTACTCTTCCCTACATCAACTTGTTAACAGTATATAAAAAGATTACATCACCTATTAAAAAATGAATCTTAACATATACAAATATAATGTTGCATATGAAAAGATACATTCTCTAATAAACCAAGTATTACCGCTAACACCACTCCTCAATAATAGCCAACCAAATATTTGGATCCACTTGCTATTCTTGGAACAATATAACAAAATCATTTTGATACACTTTTAACCAAGATCATACAACAAAAAGGATTTTTTTTTCCATACCTTATCTTCATGTGGTATTTGTTCTTCAAAAATAGATTTGTTCCTTTGTTGCATAGATTTCACAGAATGGAGCTCCACCCAATTAACCACCAATTGTTTGGTTTTTGTTCTTGTAATCTGTGTGAAATTTGACAGAAATGATCGCAAGCTATAACATGAGAGATCGATTGGATTTTCAATAGTCCATATCATCTCCACCAAATAGCTTTTGCTACTTTGCATGAGAAGAGAACATGTGAAATGTTCCCTTCATATTGACTACATTAACTACAAGGCCACCTTCCAAGAGTTGAATATGTCTTTTATCAAAATTAACCTTTGTAGGTACTCTATAATGTAAGACTCTTCAAATCATAAAAAAAAAATCTTATTTAGAATCTAACACTTCATCCAAAATTTTCCTCTACTATGGAAAAGATTTCACCTCCATTTAGCAAGCAAAGCAATATTAAACAAAGAAATGTTCTTAACACCTAACCCTCCATCCTCTTTAGGACAACAAATTTTCTCCCACCCAACCTAAGATATTTTTCCCTTCTATCCTCACAACCCCACAAAAACCTTCTTTGAATCCTCATTAGTTTCCTATAAATTCCTTCCGAAATTTTAAAAAAAAGGTAAAAAGAAGAGGGATAGAGAAGTAAGTACCAAATTGATCAAACATATTCTTCCAGCAAAGGAAAGATGTTTATCTTTTCAAGATGTAAGCTTTTTGTCAAAATTTTTATGATACTGATAGGAATACTCAAATATGCAAATGGGATGGACAAAATTCTACAATTTAAATATTTTGAGAATCTCTCCACTTCCCCCATTTCCACTCCAATACCTCAAAACTTACTCTTATGAAAATTCACTTTCAAATAAGAAACTAGTTCAAAACATCTCATCATTCTTTTTAAGACCACCACATTATCCACATGGAATTCCCCCAGAAAAATTATGTCATCAGCATATTGTAACAAATTGACTTCCACTTCCGTAGTCCCCATTTTAAATGAGCTAGTGCATCTCCTTGTTTTAACCCCTTTTGCAAGATAAATTCTTTTGAGGGGTTATCATTCACACCGAGCTAGAAACAAGACATCCATGAATCCATTTAATCCATGTATCATTGAACCCTAATCTTCTTATCATATAAAAGAGAAAGCTCCAAAATACGAAATCATATGTATTTTCGTAGTTAACTTAAATAACAAGCTTTTCCTCTTCTTCCTCCTACTTCATCCACTACTATATTTGCTATCAAGACACTATGCAAAAGGTTTCTTCCCCCCAAGAAAACACTTTGTCTTCCATCAATAACACCATGAAGTGCCCTTTGTAATCTTCTTACCAATAATTTCGCCATTATTTTTATACATACACTCCACCAAAGAAATGGACCCATAATCACCTCACCATTGTGGCTCATCAATTTTGGGAGTAAGAGCAATAAATAATGCACTAGCTCCTCTTGGAAAATTTTCGGAAGCATGGAAATCCCCAAGAAAATCAATTATACCCCGCTTCAACAACCCCAAAACTCCTTTAAGAATCTAAACTTGTATCCATTGAGTCCTTTCTATTGATAACAAAAAATTAAAAATTAGTTTGAAATAGACATGCATTTTAGAAAAGCATGACAAGTTCCTTTAAGAATCTCTTACTTGATTTTGTACCTCCCATAGGCCATAAGAGATTATGGATTCTGAAAAGCATTTTTTGGCAAATTCCTTTTTCAATTTCTTAGTTATTCTCCAACCTTCATAACACAACCAAATTTTAGAATATTGTTGCTCTCTGTAAAATAATTTGTGTTAAGGACAATGGTGTCACAGACTCAGACTTCTCTTGCCACATCCAATGACAAGTGTGTTATGTGAAAGTCAATCATGAGATGATGAGAACAACTTGCAATTCCCTTCCATAGTTTTTCAAGAAGTCCTTTTTACCTTGAAGCAACTTTTAGTAGTTGACATCAAAGAAGATTAATTTTTATTTAAAAAAACAAACAAGGAGGCTAACACATTTTTGGTTGGAAAAGAACACATCTTTAGAATAATTTACAATTTCCTTTCTTGTCAAGCATTCCTCCCCTCACTTCCTTCATTTTGAATAATTTATTTTATTTTCTTTAAGTTTTACTTTATTCTCATCTATTTTATTTCCATTCACCTTATTTATCTCTTCTCTATTAATCAAGGAAGTCGCCAGTTGTAAATGAGAAGAGAGAATGGTAATCTTCGTTGAGATTCGGTGTGATAATAACACAATTGTGTCAATGATTTGGATTGTGTTTGAAAATCAGTTGAGAGCATTGTAAGTTGAAAATCTCAGTTTCCAAAACACTTAATAGAGAAGGAAGAGAAAAGGCGAATTGAAGTTAAGTTCAATTAATTAGAATTCCAAACACTACTTGGGTGTCAGAATGACCCGAATGTACTATTTCTAAATCAAAACTAGTGAAATTTTACCTTTTCTTTTTAAAATATTCATGTTTTTTCATATTCCACGTCTCATTAATTTTTCATCCACTAATACTCATACTTAACATAATCTATTTAAGAAATGTTCTATTTTTTTTTTGGAATCTTAGATTGAAAATATTTATTTTTCATGGTTGTTATCTATTTTTTTTAAATAATATTCTTGGGAAAGAAATTTTTTTTTTCTGAGTGGTTTTCCAAGAAAAACAATATCATGTTACTATTATTAGACTATGTAATGTGGTAAATAATTAAAGTAACTAATAAAAATATCACATAATTTTTAGTTTTATAAATATTTATCATTAACTAAACTAGAGGTGTACGTGGATTGGTTTGACTCGGATTTGGACAAATTCATGACCTAATCCACTCAAAGTTGAACATGTTGGTTTGAGTCGATTTTCCAAGAAAATAAAATAAAAGTCACCCAAACCAATATGTTTGTAAACGGTTTGGGTTGGACTAAGTTAATGTAATGCCTTGAATTTTTAAGCATGTAATTAAGCTTAGATTAAGCTCATGATTAAGGGTAAT
>CM023948.1:10602399-10685544 GCA_013407115.1 Glycine latifolia | reverse complement strand
TTAAACTCTGATTGATTATGTGTGTGTTTTGTGGTCATGTTTGGTAATGATCCTGATTAGTGAATCGGGGCGTTACAGTTAATATGTCAAAGTATTTAAATTTGTCTCTTATTTTTAAAATTTAATATTTTTTATAAGTTAAACTTTTTGTTAATTCGAATATATTACTTATAATTGTTACATGTAGTCAAAGCGGAATAAAAGTTTAAGGGAGGAATCATATTATTGTCATGATCATCACATAGACTAACATACCATGTTTAATATAATTTTAAAATTGAAATATAATAAACAAACATCATACTATAAAACATACAAATCCAAAAACTAAAACTATTACATCATTTTAAAAATTCAATGTTTTCAAATAACTAAATGAGTAGTACAACTGAAATTTCAACTAAATCTAAAATAGTTTGAAACAATTAAAAAATAAAATAAATTCTATAGCAAACTTTACTACAACATATTTGAACCACAAAAATTTGAAACACAAACACATAAATTATATATAATAATAATAATTTAATATAAATAAATGGATCAACAAATCAGATTAACAACTCAACATATCAAGATATTAAAACTCGTGACCCAACCTAAAACTTAACAAATTTAATTGATTTGATTTGATTCAAATCTAATCTAAATACAAAAATTACTCAATCTAAATTATTTAAATTTTAATCTATTCAGATTTCACAAGTAACTCTTATTCATTATTCATTATTCATTCATGAACACCCCTTAACTAAACTAGTATTTTCATTTCCAATTATTCCCAGGATTCATGAGGAATTATGATTATATTTTTCCAATATTAAAAAACTTCTAACATCATTGGTTTTGACGAGAAGGAATAACATATTTCAGTTTTTTAAAACAAAATTTAAATTAAATTTAATAAGATTAAATCTCAGCCGTTAAATAATTTTGTACACGTGCCATGTTAAGATTCATTGGACCGGAGATCTCTATTTCCAAAGGAAAATTGGAAATATGGAGAGGATCTGGACGACCTTATTTCATCCTTTTTTCCGATTTCGCCATTAATTATTATTATTGCTTTGCAAAACACTAACCAACCAACACAAAGGAAAAAAAAGTATCCACTTTCCCTTCTTCTTCTTCCATTTGGGTTTTCTCAAAAGTGAAAAGCGAAGTCCGTCACTGCCACAATCACCACTTAGATCAGTAATATACACACCCATCTCAGAAACCCCACAAGAATAATAACTCAGGTTTTTTCATACTCTATTCTTTTTTTTTGCCCCTTCCAATCCTTTCTTGTTTTGGGGGTGACCCAGTTGAAAATTTTAGATTTTTTTCATGTTTGATATGTATCCATTTGCAGATTGGATCTCTTTTGATTTAGCTGTTTGAGATTTCTTTCTTTCTTTTTCTTTTTGGTTGGTGACAGTGTGTTGAATTATTTTATGATGTTTCCAATCCTTGATTGTTTTGTAGGTGACCCAGTTGAAAATTTGAGATTTTTTTTTATTGTTTGATGTGTACCCATTTGAAGATTGGATCTCCCATGATTTGGCCGTTTGAGATTTCATTTTTTTTTTGGCTGGTGACAGTGTTTTGAATTATCTTATGATGTTTACTTATAAGCACTTGTGGTTTGGATTTCAATCATTTTACTCCCTTTATTTATATATTTGTTTTTATTTTATATATTTTTAATATGTATCCAGCTCAGTTATTCTCAATTTCCTCTGTTATATTTTTATTACAAGAGTTTCTGTAAGAACTTTTCAAACCTCTCCAAATTTTGCATGATTTATATAGTATTTCATGCCAGATGCTGCATGTAATTATGTGGGACTCTAACTCAAACTTTTCCTTTGTGTCTGATTTTTGCAGAACTCTTGAATGATAGACTTTGAATGAAATCCTGTTTTTCATTAGCGAGATTCAATTGAAGTGAAGTGATTATTCACTGGAAAACTTATTTTTCATACAACTGAAGCTGTTATATTTGTTTTAACTACACGAGTTTGTTGGATCTTTGAGCATGGCTGGGAATCAAGATCAGTTCGAGATCAAGTTTCGTTTGACTGATGGTTCTGATATTGGCCCCAAAAGTTTTCCTGCAGCTACTAGTATTGCAACATTAAAAGAGAGTGTTCTTGCTCAGTGGCCAAAAGGTTACTTGTGCTACTGTTGTCTTTTCCTTTATGCTTCTCTTTTTGGTCTTCTGGTTTGAAGGCACCTTTAGGATTTCATAAATTGTGAAAGTATCTAACCTGGATAAAAACCTTAAACTAAATACTGGTGAACTCTTGGTATAGGTCCCTGTTACATAGTCTCTTTCTTAAACTTCAATTTCTTCTCCTTATCCCATACTGTACTGCTTGACTTGTTCAAGATAGATGCCTCTTTAAGTGTGTGCAGTGTACTTACAAGGGTATATTTATGTGTCATATTATTTTACCATTTCTTTAAACTGAAATTTTCTAATGTTTATGTTTCCTTTAATGCTTAGTAATTTTTGAAGAGGATGTTTGTAGCTTAGTGTCCATGCCATTGCTCATTGTTTGTGGATATCATCTAATGTGTATGAACAGTAAACATATTATTTATATATGCTTATACTGAGATCCATGCTTACCAGTTTCCCTGATTTGCCACAACTTTTTGGCATATAAGATAAAATTAAAATGGCATTTTCTAGATTAATATAGGAACAGTAATTTGTACTAGTATTTGAAAAAGAAAGCAAAATTAATGATATTTTAAGTGGAGTCTTTCAATCATTCTGATGTTTGTCATATTGGTTTAATATATTGAGCTTCATGTTGAATTTTTGCCATGCTTTTTGCGATGTGTGAGATTTGTAAGTTCGTGTTTTTGTTTTGAAGACAAGGAGAATGGCCCAAAGACCATAAAAGATGTGAAGTTAATTAGCGCTGGAAAAATTTTGGAGAACAACAGAACAGTTGGGGAATGCCAGAGCCCATTATGTGATACCCCTGATACTGTTACGACGATGCATGTGGTTGTGCAACATCCTGCTATGGAGAAAGGTCTAGTATTTATTTGAGACATGTCAAAAGCAAGTTTTAGTAGCTTTTTTTGTGTGTATGTGGGTTTTTTTTAAATGTTTGGCCGGGATAAGATTCAAGTTCTTCTCATTCGCTGGGATAAAGTTTGTCTTTTTAATTTCACTTTCATACTAGTAGTAGTTCATCTCTGTTATGTCATAATTTTTAATTGGGATTATGGGTTTAGTCACTTCAGGGGCCAAAGATTACTTACATAGGTAACTATTGGATTTGGCTTTGGTAAAATACTTCTACTGTTCTGCATAAATTTTGCTTTATAAAAGTATTTGTAGAATTTATACGTTTTAGGTATAGAGGAGGAACAAAAGATTAAAGAAACTAAATACACTGAAATAGTTATAGACTTCTAGGCCATAAGCTTATTTTAAAAAATGCTTTAATGTATAACTATTTTTAGAAACTGCACTTTCTTGCTTAAGAGAAATCCACTAAATTTGTTTTTGTTTGCATTTTGCCTTTTTTCCCCTGAATAACTTAATCAAATTGTCTAAAAAATTTGATATATTTTTAACTGAGAAATATTTTTTCTCTTGAGATAAAAAGTACAAACAAACAGGCCCTTATGACTATCAATGTACTATTTGTTCTTATCCAATTCATGTCGGACGACAACAGTAACTATCATCTTCAAAATACAAATAAAAAGACAGTCCTTTCTGAAATTTTGGGGTTTACAATTTTTCCCCGAAATTTTGATGTCTTGTGCTAATCCTAATTGACTTTTCTTTTATGTGAGGAAGAGAAGAAAACTGAAAAATAAAATTTGGAGTAGTTTCTTAATAACTAGATGGACTTGGTTGGGAACTACTTGATTTTTAATTATCAATTAATAGCACTTCCAGCACCAATCTTGACTTGGAAACTAGTTGCATCTAAATGTAAAACTACTACTGTTTTGTTTGAGTGATCTTGTTTTCATTCAATTTTGGTGCTTTATCTGATACTTATTGACAATTGTCTTTTTGCCTCTGATACAGAGAAGAAAGCTGCTAACAAAGCAACGCAGAACAAATGCATGTGCGTTATTTTATAGCATCCACATTGAATAGCAGATATCATCTGTCTTAGTTGGTTAGGGACACTTCCTTTTTACGTAACCTGCGGCGTCAAATATTTCAACATACACAAATTATTTGGTTGCATGCCTGATTCGTACTACAGTCAAAGAGTACTGGACTATTTATTTTATAAAAATGGAGTACTTGACTTGGTGAAGATTGTGAAGCTAGTAGTTCCCTGATTCCTCTGCGGCACTAAATTTCTTGCGCAATTTCATTGGAGATGTTCTTACGCGGGTCTCAACATGTATTAGGTGTTGCCTCATCAGACACTGGGTATATTTGTTGATTGAAATGAACTCTACTAGTTTGCCATCATACCCCTCATATATTTTTACAATTCTTCTCTTTCGCGTGCCTGATACAACATGCTTAATTCCAGACATGTATGTGTTGAATATTTGAATGTGTTTTAATTTTCTGGTTGTTTATATGGTACCATTGCTACTCTTGTATAGAAGTTGTGGCAATAGTGGTTTAACAACATCTCTCAAAAAATGGAGATTTGATGCTTGAATTGAATTCCCTTAGTTTAGATAAAAAAAACTAGTGTGTCTAACAATTCAAGTTTCTTGCCAGATGTCACGTACATTTTCATGGGAAAACCTTCAGTTTTACAGCAAATCAAAATGTCAAAATTTCAATTCGAGTCACATTATTGTGGCCTTGTGCTCGTATTCTATTGTGCGTGACCTTCATAGGTCTCGCATGGTGCGAAGATGATTTTCTGCCGTGTAATTAAAATGAACGGTCATATCGTTGAGGAAGCACCGAATAGAGAAAGTACTATAAATAAAAAAAATTACAAATCAGTGCGAAGATAAAATAGATTGTTTTAGATTTGAACTTATAATCAATAATCAATAAGTTATAAATATATAATTTTATGGTTATGTCAGAGTTAATCATGAGAAAATACTATATAATTATCTTTTTTTAAATGTGGAATGTTGTGATATTTCCTGACCTTTCACTCTCCCTTCACCTTCAACCCCAACAACTAGTCCTCCCTCTTCGCCGCCACATCACCACTCCTCCAACGTCCTCATTGCGAACAAGCATCACCACCGCTTCATCTAAGAGTCTTGCCCTGGATCTGCTACATGGGTTTAGGATTGGTGGGTTTCTTTCAAGGCGATTCAGATCTCTCCACGGCATCCGAAAACTGCAAGGGAGGGCATGTCACTAGGACATTCTTCCAGACGATAGCATTCTGAAGGATGAAATAACATCTGATGGTGGTCGTATTCTGAAGCTTATAATTGTAATTTTTTTTTAAAAAAAATTATATGATGCTCTCTCCATCGGATGCATCCTCACTCATCCAATCGTTCATTTTAATCACATGGCTGAAAAACATTTTCGCACCGTGCTGGATCTATCTCACTTACACATTTTAGCCATAGTCCTTGGAGAGTAACATCTCACTCATCTTTTAAAGTATTTCCATTCACAAAGAGGGTTGGACAGGTGGTAATTTCAGCCTTGCTTTTTCTAAGTTAGAATACCTTAGTCAAGGAAAAAAAAACCCTCCCCCTCTCAAGTTCCAAAATTGCTGCCTGCATTTTCCTAAATAATTTCTGAAATTACTGTAGCTATATATTCTACAATCTTCAATATGCTTGAAGCTTAGAAGGATGAAATAAACAATTAATCCCATAAATTCATCAAATTTACATTTTGGATTTTATAGTTTTTTCTTTCATTAATCATTTTTTATATTTGTACGCACTTAGGTTTTGTTTTTGTTCTTGCGATATTGGTCTTATATTTTTCATACGCTTGAAATTATTGAAGTGTTAGTTTTTTAGGGACTACAATCCGCACAAGGAAAAATAACATTTTCAAAAAAAAAAAATTGACAACTAAAATTCAAATAAAGTGAAATATTAGTACTAATTTTTATTCCATGATAGAATAAATTAATAAACAGTATTGAATAACATAGTGTTTGTATTTGTGGTACGGACTTATCTCTGCTATTTCCGATACCACCTAAATTATCTCTCGCCCAGACAAGAAATTTTGGCTGGAAACAGTTTTTGACAAAATCTTATTTAATAGATAAATATAAAGAGAAACTCTAACCAATTTTAAGTTCTAGAAATGAATACGAATCTTTTTATCAACAAATATAAAAATTAGAGGTTTTGGTTGGAAGTGTCACACCAAAATTGAAGCTGGCAAATATACATAACCTTTTATATATGTGGCAAATGAAGCTGGCACTAACTGCAGCAAAAAGAAGTTCATGCTAAAATTAGAAAAAAATCAATCTTAACTAGGTCGAAGTCATGGTAACTAACACCACGGTTCCTATATAAGCACAAAAGATAGAGCATAAGGAAAAATAAACTCAACCCAATATTCTATTCAATATTTCTACGTACAAACTTTTTTTAGAACAAAGAAAAAAAATGAAGGGAAAACCTTTGTGCTTGATCCTGTTGTTAGCACTTTCTCTCTTTACACCACATTCAAATTCTCTTCCACTTTCAACCAACAAGAGATGGATAGTGGACGAGTCAGGGAAAAGGGTGAAGATGCATTGTGTCAACTGGTCAAGTCACCTCAATTCAATGTTGGGGGAAGGTCTTGACTCAATATCCTTGAAAGATCTTATAGGTGAAATAAAGAAGCTAGGCTTCAATTGTGTTCGCTACACATGGGCAACACACATGTTCACACGCTATAGTAGCCACAAAGTTGGTGAAACTTTGGACTCACTGAAGCTCCATGGCATTAGATTAGGCCTTAGACCTTACAACCCTTCTTTGGAGAATGTTACACTTGTGGAAGCCTTTGATGCTGTGATTGATGAGTTTGGGAGACAAGGGATGATGGTGTTGGCTGATAACCATGTTAGTGACCCTAAATGGTGTTGTGGCGACAATGATGGGAATGGCTTCTTTGGAGATGAACACTTCAACCCTGAGGAATGGCTACAAGGCCTCTCCATGATAGCCAATCGTGTCAAAGGAAAAGCTCAGGTTCATTAACTTTTTTTTTAGATTACTCTTCTCTCCTAAAAAAAAAAAACCAAATTGTAAACTATGGTGTAACTGAATTAACAATCTAATTGCATGTTTGTTTTCACGTTTCATCAGGTCCAAATGTCTTTCTTTCAGAGCAAAAATAATGTTGTTTTGATGATTTACATTCAAATTCATGAAAACAGAAAACCCAACACGAGTTCAATGTATGTTTTGTTTTGCGATAGGTCGAAACAAGCTTGCGTTAAAAATAGTTGTCTTTTCATGTTTTATATGTGCTTGCCTTTTCATCGTGCAACCAAACATGTTATAAGTGTGTATATGATACAATTAGTTGTATATGAAAAGAGTTATAAAAGTAAAATTTTATGTACCTTAAACTATATGAGGTAAAAAAAGCTTCAAGAGTATTGATTAAAGAAGTGCTTGAAAGAATTATGTGAACTTTATTGAGTTTTTGAAAACAACTTGTGATAATTCTATAAATTATTAAGCTTATTTTAGTATATTATTATATGATATGATTATATCATGTAAACTTTTATCTAATAAAATTTATCGTGTAACGTTTGAACAGGTGGTGGCAATAGGCTTGAGAAATGAACTTCGTGGTCCACGTCAAAATCAAGAGGATTGGCACAAGTACATGAGCCAAGGAGCAGCAACAGTTCACAAAGCAAATCCCAATGTTCTGGTGTTTGTTTCTGGTTTGAACTATGACACTAATTTGAGCTTCTTGAAGACAAGGCCTCTAAACATTAGTTTGGGGAACAAATTGGTGTACGAGGTACACTCTTATGCATGGTCCTCAGCATCCCGAAGTGATTGGATAGAGAAGCCAGTGAATCAACTATGTGGAAGAGTGATGAAGGGGTTGGACAAAAGGGCAGGGTTTCTTATGAGGGGTCAGAATCCTGGTGCATTGGTGATGAGTGAGTTTGGCATGGACATGACCAAAAGGGATGAGAAGAACAACAGATTCATGTCATGCATGTTGGCCTACCTTGCAGGGGTGGATTTGGATTGGGCATTGTGGACTGCACAGGGTGGCTACTATGTCAAAGAGCAAGATAGGATTGTGGATGAGACTTACGGCTTGTGGATGTATGATTTTACAACCCTAAGATATCCGGAATTCCCTCAAAGGTTTCAACTTGTGCAGAAGATGCTTCTAGGTATGGCTTTCGAATCATTTAGCTAAATAAATTTTATATATATGCACACTCAAGTCAACTAGTCTTTTAGATAGTATACATGATTTTAAATTTGGAGTGGTGTTGCAATTTTGTTGCGATCCTTGACAACTTGGGAAATTACGGACAAATGCAACTAACAGGTCACAATGAGCAAAAAAACTTTGATGTTATGGTTTAAATTATCGTCATTAGACCATTTTTTAAAATCATGATAGTATAATTACCTTTTCTATTAGGAAAAATGCTGGTAACTTATTTTATAAAATTCGATCTTTCCCATCTACTTTTTTTAGTTGTTGAAATCAGTTCACTAATTTGGAAATAGAACTCATCAAATAAGAAATGAGATCTACATATTTAGTAATACCAACCTAAAATTCTCCAAATAGGAAAAGGTGTGTGAGAAAGAATGCTTTACAGAGTATAAGTGTATAACCATATAATTACATTATTGTCAAAAACTAAAATTGTGAACGTTTGAACAGTCACATTCACATAAAGTCCAAGATATATATTTTGAATTTTGCAGACCAAATATTTTCTTAGGGAATATAATAAATTAGTTATGATGATTGATGAGTGCATGTTTTATTAATTGCAGACCCAAGCTCAAATTCCAGCAAGTCCCATATAATATATCATCCACTAAGTGGGCAATGTGTGAATGTAAACAAGAACCATGAACTTGAACTGGGTGATTGTGAGGACCAAAGTAGGTGGAGCCAAGAAAGGCAGCAAATAAAATTGGTGGGTAATAGCAAATGCATAAAAGCAATTGGTGATGGGTCTCCACTGAGTCTCTCAAATGACTGCAAGAGCAAGCAGAGTTCGTGGAAAACTTTATCAGCTTCCAATCTTCATTTGGGTACCATAGATGGACAAGGACATAATCTATGCTTGGAAAGGGAATCTCCTACATCGTCTAAGATTGTCACAAAAATATGCATCTGTGTGGATGATAATCCTGCTTGTTTGGACAACCCTCAAAGCCAGTGGTTTCAGCTTGTTACAACAAACGTGTAATAGTTTTAAGAATTAACATTCTTTATCTTCTCATTGGTTATATACACGACGCAAAGATGTAAATGCCATTAACTTGTGAGTGATAAGAAAAGGAATGCAAGTGAAATCAATTAGTGTGACATATTATATTTGGATAGACAAACGGCTGATGAGGCCATAATTATTAAGAGTTTAATCATCTGTGTGTAATTTTTTACAATATTAACTAATTAAAAGTTAATTGATATTGATTTTTATTTTTTAAGATAATATTATAAAAATCAATAAATTTATTATATACTATAGTGTTTGTAATTGAATATCATTATAAAATTATTTGATAGTATCAGCACATAATTTTTTTTAATTGCTAATTAAGAACATTTAAAATAAAACATTTTATTAACTTTAAATTTTTATTTAAGATAATTTATATTTAATTGAAAACTTAAATTTTTATGAACCCACTAGAATTGATCAAATAAAAATAATTTGCATGAATTCTTAAGTTCACGACTCATTTCATTGTTATGTAAAAGTTAAAAAAAAAATATCATCTCATTGTTGTACATGAAAGAAATTGTAAATCTTATAATAAAAACTTAATTAAAATAGGCTAACAATATATTAAAACATACATGCATGTGTGGAGGTGCAAAAAGATTATCCAACCTAATACAGGTTGGCCTAATGTGAATTACGAGGTATACTGGATTGAAGCAAAAAAATCTTGATTTAATTCGAGTTTCTAAAATGAAGTCCGATAAAAGTACAATTTTTAAAAGATTTACATGGGTTTTTCTACCTAAACTCACGCTATATCATGATCAAATTAACTAAAGAAAGTTATATTTGATTCAGACTTAAAGTTTAAGTCTTACATTTTAACGAGGGAATAATTTTTTCTTCAAATCTTAGCAATTCATATCCTTTCAAAGCATTTTTTTTTCTGCATTTGAATTGGGTTAGGATCGGTTAGATCTATCTAAGATTAAAAAATAAATTTAATCTTAATCTTTCGGTTAATTAGAAGAAAAAAAAAGAGACTCTGATTCATTAGAACTCGACCAAAAAAAACAAATTTAATAATGCAAGTCATTTTCTTGCTACATAGTAGCTCCAAAAGTGAACATGAACATCATATCCAAAGCAAAGCAACCACGTGGTGTACTGCTCATCTAAACAATTCACGAACTTCCCAGAATGCTCTACTCTCACTCTATTCCTATTCCTATTCCTATTCCAACTCTCTCCTTGCAATTTCTGTTCTGTTACAACCTTTTTCTTTTCTTCTGTTCTCTTCTCTTTTTTCTTTCCTCAGTACCCACGCAACGCAAAGTTCCCTCTTCTCTCTTCCCTTTAATTTTCCACTATCATTCCTTCCCACTCGCTCTTCCCTTGACGCTCTTCCTCCTCATTGCTCATGGCTTCCACGACGTCGTTTTCTCTCTCTCACGCTGTTGTTCCCTTCTCCTGCAACACAAAGCATGGTCATTTATCTCACAACCGCCACTATCCCTCCCTCGCAAAACCCATTTCCCTGAAGCCCCTCCGATTGCTTCCCTTCAATAAACGACACTCTTTTGCAAATGGGTTTCAGACAATTCGGAGAAATTCCTCACCTTTCACCGTTCGCTGTGAAGCTTCAAGTGGAAGGGTACACATCATAAATAAAATAAATAAATAACGCATTTGTTTCTAATTTGTTCTTTTTCCTTTCCTCCCGAAACATGCAATTACCATGCTTGAAGCAAGTTCAAAATTTTAGTAGAAACTAGTTTAACTAGGTCTAATTTTGATAAACTTATCGGTAAGCACTTTTAAGAAAAGAAAATAAGGAGCAAAATGAATCAAACTAAGTTAAAATCAATTTATGGAAATCAGCTTTAGGTAAATGAGAGAACTTCAATAAAAATTGGAAGTCTATAAGTTGATTTAAATTATGAGAGAATTTTAATGTACTTTACCTTTTTTATTTTCTTATCCTAAGTGTTTATGGAGAAATTTATCAAAATAGAGCCTAGTCAACAAGTTGAAACATTTGGAGTTATAAGGCTGGCTTTACGGTTGAAGGGGGAGGGGGAGAGAGAGATCGTGGGTTTGAATCCATTCTACTAACAAAAACTAACCGATTAGCAATTAATTTGGCCTTTAAAAAAAAAACTAGTTTAAACTTTTCTAGTTACAAGATTTTCTCTGGGGAAAACATGGTAGAGAAGAATATAACATTGGTTAATGGAGAAAAGTAGTTTATAATTGAGCTTCTGTGTAGCAGTAGAGAAGCAAGCTAGCACCAACTAATAATTAATCACTAACTAACCAAACTCAACCAATTTAACCATGTGGTAATTTTGTCCAGTTTATTTACAATTTTGAATGTTTGTGGATTTGGGTTGTATGGTGGTTGTTGGAGATTGTGGGGTGCAGTGGTTAATGTTGGGGTTTTGACGCAATGGCAGATTACGCAGCAAGAGTTCACAGAGATGGCGTGGCAGGCAATAGTTTCGTCGCCAGAGGTGGCCAAAGAGAACAAGCATCAGATAGTGGAGACAGAACACTTGATGAAGGCTTTGTTGGAGCAGAAGAATGGGCTTGCTCGCAGGATCTTTTCGAAGGTTGGGGTGGATAACACTCGCCTTCTAGAAGCTACTGATAAGTACATTCAGCGGCAACCCAAGGTGATTCACAGATTCAAACAAGTTCGAGTTGAAATATGTTTGCATTTGTTGTCTGGTTGAGTTTAACTGCTAGTTATTCCTCCCGAGAACCCAGTTGTTTATCACATGTTCAATTATCTTAGGTTCTAGGGGAATCATCTGGTTCAATGTTGGGCCGTGATTTGGAGGCATTGATTCAGAGAGCTAGGGACCACAAGAAAAAGTATGGGGATTCCTTTGTTTCAGTTGAGCACTTGGTTCTTGCTTTTACCCAAGATCAACGATTTGGGAAGCAATTCTTTAGAGATTTTCAAATATCTGAGCCAGCTCTAAAATCTGCAATAGAGTCTGTTAGGGGACGTCAGTCAGTTATTGATCAAGGTAGTTACATTTTCCATTTGGAGGAGCACTAGTTAGAGATTTTAATTTTGTTGTATTGAAGACTTGAGTATGATTGGGGATTATTGAGGACTAGTGGATTCCTATCGTCTTTCATTTTTTCCATGAGTTTATTGGAACTGTATGCTGTGAATGACTGTCAACTTTGTATTGTTCAAGCCTCATGTTGAGTTTCTATATAGATCCTGAAGGGAAGTATGAAGCCTTGGAAAAATATGGAAAAGATTTGACCACAATGGCAAAAGCTGGAAAACTCGACCCAGTCATAGGAAGAGATGATGAAATACGAAGGTGCATCCAAATTCTCTCAAGGAGGACAAAGAATAATCCCGTGCTAATTGGTGAACCTGGTGTTGGAAAGACTGCTATTTCTGAAGGGTAAGCACTTAGGTCTTCACCCTTGCTGTTTCCTATGATTGGATTTCATTTCCATTTGTTGAACATCATTGCTGTTAAAATCTTTTAGAACTTAGAATTAAGCTTAACTAGCAATGCCGTGTGTTACACAGGTTATGATACAAATTTCATCTAAAACATATGGTGATATACATTATATGAAAAAAGATAATGAAATTTTATTGAAAACATACAATATGTGTAAAATTAATCTTTTAATGATATGTTTCTTAAATAGATTGGCCTAAATGATAATTTAAAATGATGACTTTTCCAGTTTTCCCTTCTAGTAGTATAAATTAGAATGGCAGAAACAATATTGGTTGTATGCTCACTGCTCAGTGCTTAGTGTGAGCATTAATACCGTAGAAATATTTAAGTAGCCAGAGGTTCAGGCTTTTCTGATAACTTTATTGGAAAACAATCAGGTTAACTAATTTTATTCCCGCTTGCACCTTATTTGGATGCTTTTTGTTAGTATTCCTTTGTTTGTTCTGCATATTGACCTAATTCTTCCTTTGAAACAGACTGGCTCAGAGAATAGTGCAAGGAGATGTTCCTCAAGCTTTGATGAACCGTAGGGTATGTGCTTTATCCAAATGCTTGGGCAATTCTTGATAGAGCTGAAAATGGACAAAACTGGTTTTCCAATGTCTGTTCCCATTTTCAATTTCACTATATTAATCTCTATTATAATCTCTGCCAGCTTAGTTTAACTACCATTTTCTAAAGCAAAATGTAATATTTCTCTTTTTTTAAGTTTGCATATTTTCTTGGATTATAAAATTGTATTTTTTTGGCAATGGTCTTTCTTCAGCTTATATCTCTTGATATGGGAGCACTTATTGCTGGAGCAAAGTACCGGGGAGAATTCGAGGATAGGCTGAAAGCTGTACTAAAAGAAGTGACAGAATCTGATGGTCAGACTATCCTTTTCATTGATGAGATTCATACCGTTGTTGGGGCAGGTAATAAGCTTCAAACTCTACCATTTTCAGTAAGCTTGCTTTTGGCTTTTCTTTACTTTTGATTACTACTTGATGCAAATTGGTTTATATTCCAAAACTCTTTGGATCACTGGTGGATTCTGATCATAGATGATACATTTTAATTCATATCATTTTCCTAAGATATTACTTCTGGTTGTAGCTGATGCCAAATGGAGATTTGAAATTAACATGTTTGATGTTGGATTTGATCGCAATCATTATCTATCTTATGTTAGGAGCTACAAATGGTGCTATGGATGCTGGTAATCTCTTAAAACCTATGCTTGGTCGGGGCGAGTTGCGATGTATTGGTGCAACAACACTGGACGAGTATCGGAAGTATATCGAGAAGGACCCAGCACTAGAGCGCCGTTTCCAGCAAGTTTATGTTGACCAACCTACAGTTGAAGATACAATTTCAATACTAAGGGGACTGCGGGAAAGGTATGAACTACATCATGGAGTCCGAATTTCTGACAGTGCACTTGTGGAAGCTGCAATTCTCTCAGATAGATATATCAGTGGAAGATTTTTGCCTGACAAAGGTAATAGTTAATGCTTTAAACACTCAGTGAATGTTTTGCACAATGATTGAGAAGTTTCTGGTGCATTGACATTGGTTCTAGTAACAAATTACTTTTATGACACTTGCAACTTTTGTATGAAAGAGATTTGAATTTTGAATCAGAACATTTTCTGAATGATTTAAGCATGCTTCTGAGAAAATATGAATTCAGTTGAGGGTTTATGTAAAACAAATAATTTACAGATGTTGGTTAGAATAAAATCCCTGTGCAGTTGGTCTTGAAACCCTTCAAATGCCAATGCTTAGAAATTAGTTTGCTGCCATTTAGGGATAAATCATGTAAAAGCTTGGAATCATTTTGTAAAACTTCAAATCTATAGGCACTTGGCTGTTGTTGGGAACATGCCTGATGCATATGATTATAGTACTGGTTTCTGAAGGCTTTGGTTTTGAATGATCAAAAAATAGTTCTGGTTTCTGAGTGGCTCGTGTCTTTTTATTACACTTTTAAGTTGCTAAAATTTCTTCTGAACGGGTATCAGCATCAACAATGCCCAGAGAGCACTAATTTTTAGTTTCTTCCAAATTGCAGCTATTGACCTGGTTGATGAGGCAGCTGCAAAACTGAAAATGGAAATCACTTCTAAACCTACTGCACTTGATGAGATCAACAGATCAGTCCTGAAACTAGAGATGGAGAGACTCTCTCTCATGAATGATACAGATAAGGCTTCTAAAGATAGGCTAAATCGTCTTGAGGCAGAGCTTTCTCTCTTAAAAGAGAAACAGGCTGATCTAACTGAACAGTGGGAGCATGAAAAGTCTGTAATGACTCGTATTCAATCAATCAAAGAAGAGGTGTGTTATTTAACTCTTTTTTTCATTTTAATTAAGCAATCGCTAAAAGAGGGATAGGATGAAAATAACATTCTGAAGTATCTTCAGCACACAGAAATAGTGCAAGTATATGGGTTGAGTTGGTAATTATAATTTAAGTTAGATAATTAATTATATAAAAGATGATTATATTGTACTATATGATCAACAGCTGATACTAATGATTTCTGTATTTATGCAACAGATAGACAGAGTGAATCTTGAGATCCAACAGGCTGAGCGGGAGTATGATCTTAATCGTGCTGCTGAATTAAAGTATGGCAGTCTTAACTCCTTGCAACGGCAACTTGTAAGTGCAGAGAAGGAGTTAGACGAATATATGAACTCTGGGAAGTCTATGCTGAGAGAGGAAGTTACGGGAAATGATATTGCTGAAATTGTAAGCAAGTGGACTGGTATCCCTGTTTCAAAACTTCAACAATCAGAGAGGGAGAAGTTGTTGTATTTAGAGGAAGTGCTTCATAAGCGTGTTGTAGGCCAAGACCCTGCAGTTAAGGCAGTTGCTGAGGCTATCCAGCGTTCAAGAGCAGGTCTTTCAGATCCTCATCGCCCAATTGCCAGCTTCATGTTTATGGGACCTACAGGTGTAGGAAAGACGGAGCTGGCTAAGGCACTTGCAGCCTACTTGTTCAACACTGAAGAAGCTCTTGTACGAATTGATATGAGCGAGTACATGGAAAAACATGCTGTTTCAAGATTGATTGGGGCTCCACCTGGATATGTTGGGTACGAAGAAGGAGGGCAACTTACTGAAATAGTTCGCCGCAGACCCTATGCTGTTATTTTGTTTGATGAGATTGAGAAGGCACACGCTGATGTCTTCAATGTATTCCTTCAAATTTTGGATGATGGAAGAGTAACCGACTCTCAGGGTCGAACAGTAAGTTTTACCAACACTGTTATCATTATGACCTCAAATGTTGGATCACAGTACATCCTGAACACAGATGATGACACCATGCCGAAAGAGTTGGCTTATGAAACCATAAAACAGCGCGTAATGGATGCTGCAAGATCCATCTTTCGCCCTGAGTTTATGAATAGAGTTGACGAATATATTGTTTTCCAGCCTCTAGACCGTGAACAAATAAGTAGCATTGTCAGATTACAGGTAACTTCTATTCTTATTTCTGGCATGCTTAATATGAGTTCCCCCTCCCCATGTCTGAAAATTGCTTGATTCATATGTTCATATTGATTATCAATGCTTGTAAGGATGGTAGTGTCCTTGAATTTTGAGAAATTGGCATTTTATCAGCTCCTGGCAAAAATCTGAATATGATGTCTCTTATTTCAACATGTGAAGTTACTAGTTAGAAGTTCATTAAGCCTTATTGCATGATTTGCATGGTGCTGTTACGTGGTGTTTCACATCCTTAATAACACTTTTTTCTTTTGTGGTATGCTACAGCTGGAGCGTGTGCAAAAGAGAATTGCAGATCGCAAGATGAAAATCCAAGTGACGGATGCTGCTGTTCAACTTCTTGGAAGTTTAGGGTATGACCCCAACTATGGTGCTAGGCCAGTCAAGCGAGTGATTCAGCAGAATGTGGAGAATGAACTCGCCAAGGGTATTCTCAGAGGAGAGTTTAAGGAAGAGGATGCAATTCTAATAGACACTGAACTCACAGCATTTACCAACGGCCAACTTCCCCAGCAAAAGCTTGTTTTTACGAAACTTACTGTTGATTCAGAATCTACCCCTCAAGACACCTTGGAACCCTTCCCACAGGCCCCATGAATTCCTTCTACTTGCTCTATTTTTTTTCCTTCACACACAAATTTGTGTATACGGTTTCCTTATACCAATTGAACAATGATCCCGGTGTAGTTTGCATCTAATATTTATTTTCTATTACCAATGCGAATAACATTTGTCACTCGAAAACAGTGTAAAAATATATTTTTACCTCTGTTGAATGAGTCGGGTTCTGCATATTTAACCTGGTAATGCAAATGAGCCAGGCCCAGCTTATTTCAGTAATATTGAGTTTGATTAATTCCAGCTTGGTTAAAAATTAATGCTTGGCTATGAGAAGCATTAAACTGTTTTTGCTGGAAAGATACAAACAATAAGGCTGTATTTGATTCAATGATTTAGTTTAAGTAATTATTTTAAAATGTTTAGCTCATGAGAATTTAAAGTTTACTAAATAAAAAATTATTGATATGTTTTTTCCTTATATTATTAAAGTTTAGAATAACTTTAAAAAGTCATGTTTTATAAAGTTGTTCTACAGAAGTTCTAATTTTAATCTCAAATTCCATGTATTCTTGCACAAATTCAGACCTGCCAGGACTGAGAATACTGTTTCTCATTTAAATACAATTTATTCTGTATTCTTCATCAACCGGTGCAGGGGGTTGGAGAGTGAAGTGATATAGATTGAATCCTGATTATATTGAACAAGTATGAATTATTACACACACATATTTGTCACAGGTAGAGACACCACGTATCAATCTACATGGGATATCACATAGTTCAGAGTAACAAACTTCAGTATAATGATTCATACGAAAAATTGATTATCTCCGTCCGTCCTTGGAAATTGTGGCTTGGGTTGGGTGAGATTGCAGCATCAAGCTTGAGGGTAAGTTAATGGCATATTTTAGGTGCTGATTAGTTGAATTGAGCCAGGAGTATACCAGCAGTGTGTAGCCAACTTGTGAAGATTTACTGCCAACCTGTCCAAAGATAACCGGACGTGTCATATTGTTAGGACTTCAGAATAATGTAGCTAATGCTTATGCCTCCAGGATTCCTACTCTTGATTCAAAACATTTTCTACTTTTAATATAAACTTTTTTATCATTCCCGTGAGGCACGAGTTCTTTCTATACAGGTAATATTTTATCTTGTAATATTAGTCATTTAAAGTTCATGGAGAATAATGTTGTTTAGATCATTACACACTGATAATAGAGTACTAAAATTTGCTTATGAAGCAATTAGAGTGCTAAAAATGGTTTCATATGAATGTCTTTACAAACAATATCTTCCCTGTACTTTATATGAGCAGATCAACCAGTCATTCAGTATATTACAATCAACCATATATAACAATAATAATAATAATAATCTAGACGACAAGAGTTCTAGTTATCCTACACTATAGTTTTCTAGATTATAGTCTTCACCTGTACCACTGTTATGCTCCTGAAAATAGTTGTCTACATTGTTCCCATTTATGCTAGAGTAATATCATGAACCACTCCAAAAGGAACCTTTCCAACACTTTATGTTTCAACTTCCAACTCTTGTTACTTTTCTGGTGGAGTGAAGCCGCCACAAAATAGAGGCTTAAGTACTAAAACATAAATTGCTTATATGGGGACTAAATTGAAATTTTGGCGTATAGGACCAAATGATTAATTAAACCTTTTATATTTTAATAGTAAAGAATAAATATTAACTACAACTAAAACATCCAAATAAGTTCTAACTAATGGCATTCTAAATGGATCCAGTTCTCAATGAAAACCACTTGGCATAGTTACTAGAAGACACATTTCCATCCTTATTCCCATTTTATATAAAAATGTAGAAGGCTAACATAAACAGGAAAGTAATAGTTTTCCAGATACCAAAAATACCTGAAAATCATTTAGGTATTACTCCAATTCAGATGCCTCTTCTGAATCAGACAATGGTAACAGGGTACATATCCCAAGCATGTGGCCGTTGAGGCACACATAATACTCAATGCAATCATCATAAGAACCCAACCTGCAACTAGCACTTTGAGGGATCATTTTGGCTTGCAGCATGCTCCACAACTTTGCCTTACAATAAGGACAGACTTTTGTTGGATGGAGCTTGGCACCTTTATTAATAAGCATCTTCCTGACCTTTGAGGTTGCAAATGACTTGAAAATGCCACGGAAGAATCCTACATCTCCTTCTTCACCTTGGTCAAGATGCTCACAAGGATCAGACACATACAAAACATCAGTTCTGCATTGTGGCAAAAGAAAGCTCTTTCCTGATGTTCTAGAAAATCGAGTCTGATAAACAAAGTGACCAGGGATCTGAATGCTATTGAACAAGCCACCCTTTGTGCATCCTGAACAGTATATGAGAAGCTTCCCTAGGGCCCTCCAGTTCCCATCAACAATGTGGCTCCCATTAGATTGCAGATCACACAACATTTTTGGAGCTCTTGTTCGACAAAACTCTTTCCATAGAACTCGCTTAGCAAGATCATCAAACCATTTGCACACACATGATAGAGTAGCAATTAGCTTGGGATTCCAATTCAAATTATGAAATACTAAGAATATCACATCTTCACTTAAATGCCCTTTAGTACATTGACAGCTAGCTGAGTGTATGCATCGGTACTGCTTTGTGAGAATCATTTTCTTCACCTAAAAAAACAAAAAGAAAAATTATCAGTTCATAACAACTCTTTGTTGGAAAATTTTAGGGTATTCACAAAGTAGACAAAACCTAAATACCAAAGTTCTTAATTAATTACTTCATGGTAATGCAGAGAAATCAAATCTACAGATGAAGGCAATACTGAACAGTGCAAATAACAATTTTATAATTATACATTTGAAGAAAATAACTTATCATAAAGAATTAACCTAAAGAGGTTGCTTTCTATAGTACTCCAAAGTTAGTTCTAGAAAATAATACAAGAAAGCCTTTTCTCCTTCCAATGCATTGGTACGTAGTGGATTTCCATACTTCGATTACTTCTAGTCTTACAATCCATGAAATACCTTCTCCATCTCCAAAATGAAAATGAAGGCCGCAACTTTAGAGATTTTTATCCCTCACATTTTCAGTTGATAATTGATATAAATGACATGATGTGGAACAAACTAAAGGGATTAGCAAGGTATCAAAAGAGACATGCAATGAATCAAGCGGTTTTAGACCAAGGGGAAAAGATTATTGGTGGTGAGATGCAACATACGGTTAAGAATGAAAGGGATGGTCATAACTTAATAAAACCCAGTCCTTGTTTAAAGGCTGACATATATAAATATATATATATATATATATATATATATATATATATATATATATATAGTACAAAGCCAAATAAGTAAACTTGGATATGTTCAGTACTCAATTTTTTGTTTAGATCTTGCTCTTACATACATCTAAGCTCCTAACAACTGGAATATAAGTTAGACATTCAAGTGATGTTCAATTGATTTCCATTCAATTCGCTCCTAGTTTTTGTAGTGATGTGCTATCTTATACTAAGGTCTTGTTTGGATAAAGATAAACTTCTCCATAAGCACTCACAGGAGAAGAAATTAAGGTAAAATAAGTTGAACTTCTCTCATACGTTAAAAATCAACTTATGCACTTAACTTTTATAGAAGTTCTCTCATCTAACTTCTCCAAAAGCTGAACTACATAAGTTGATTTTAGCTTATGTGAGAATTTCAATTCATTCTACCTACTTATTTTATTTTCATATAAGTATTTACGAAGAAGTTGATCTAAAAATGACCTAAATCTTCAACACCCATATATTTCATATACCTATGAGTTCAAACTGTCCCAGATCCCTTAAATCGTCCATGAAGTGCCCATCCTCGACTCACACCGATACTCCACAACATAGAATATATCCAAACGCCTTGGGGCGAAAGACTAATCAGGACTTGGGGGCAACTGAGAAACACATTTTCGAAAATTTCCTAGCAACAACACAATCGCCAACCAAATAACATCACAAAGTCGCTTCATTCCTTAATCCTTGTCAAGTACCACCCACAAAATCTCAAATTCCTGAGACACAACCGTAACCAAATGCACGGTAAGTTAATCAGAAATCCTCCTCGGACACAAATCCAAATCACCCCCTAAAGTAGAATTCACAAACAAACAAGAAAATTACAAGAAAAAAATCAACCAAAACCCAAGGTACCCAAGTTCGAATTTGAGAATTGAATAGCTGCAAAGGAAGGTTTTCCTTACCTGAGCTTATTTAACCCGCTTTCGGCATAGCCTCCAAACCCTAGAAAAACCCACCTCGTGCAATTGGAAAAAAACGTAGTTAAGAAAAACACCCAGAACAAAAAAATAAAGATTTTAAAAATGGCTACAGTAATTTCACCTTTGAGCAGGGGCTATTTGGTAAAGAGATGCATAGAATAGAACACTGATAGAGTAGCAGTTGCAACAGCTAATACACATAGAGAAAGAGAAGGAGACAACGACCGTATTGTCCCAAATAAAAAAAAAAATTTACCTGAATGTCACGTCAACAGAAAATTTTATCAGACTGTCACGCAGCATAATTCGTAATCCAGTGAAATACGTGATGGACACGTGTCAGTTAGGGAGTAATTCGCTAGGGAGCCCAGGGAATTAGGTGGACACGTGACAGACAGACAGTAATTCGCTGGAGACTTTGACCAAGTTGCCACGTTTGGCAAAAAAATTTACCTGAATGCCACACCTAGAAAACATTTTACCAGACTGCCACGCGTACTATTTCGCTATGCCCTTTAGCAAAATAGGTACACTTACGTGTCATGAACCTGGTGGCCACGTAATTCGCTACCAGGCCTAGCGAATTACGCGGTCAAAGCGTCAGAGGAAGTCAGACATAACAGGGACACGTGGCAGCTCCACCTTAATTCGCTATGGATGGCAGCGAAATACGTGTCCTATTTCGCTAGTCTGACAGGCAAAATAGGTGACACGTGGCAGTGCTTTTGTTATTCGCTGGTTGGCTTAGCGAAATAGGTCTCATATTTTGCTACCCAATCCAGCGAAATACTAGCACACCCCCCCAATTTTCATACGTTCGACTTTTTTTCCGTTGAGAAGTGTAAATTTTGTTTTTGAGAGTATTTGCAAAAATGAGTGGCAGTAGAAATGGTTTGATCACCATTGTATACTATAATGGGAGAAGATATATTGGACCGAATGGTGTAGTCTTTGAAGGAGAAAGCAAAATGTTTCGTATGCCTTGTGGATGCAGCTATCATGAACTGATGAAAATAATTTATAAAAGTTGAGGCTACAACGGGGTCAGTCTGTATCTCGGTTGAGTGCTCGATGTGCATCCGGCAACCCGGTGCAATGGGTTGGTGTGGATGTTTTAGATGATGAGGATTTAGCCTTAGTTAAAGACGCATGCACATCTGATGGAGGAGATCCCAGATTTATAGAATTGTATGCTGAAGTAAATTTTGGTGGACAGTCAAGCAGTCCGAATGTTGTAAGAAACAGCGGTTCGATTGACCTTAACGTAGAGCCAATGGTGAATTCCGAAGATAGAGAAGTATCATGGTCACCACCACCACCGACGCAACCAACACAAGAAAATGATTCAGAAGATACTGCAACGGTGCTGGAGCAGGAGGCAGCTTGGGCCATGGACAGTTCGGAGGAAGAGGTTGACGAAGGTGTTGTTCCAGACACTGACTCATCGGATACGGACATAGACGGTGATTTTGATCATTCTTTTGCAATGCCTTCTCCGGGCATTGTCGGAATGCAAGGTCCACTTCTGCATCAAGGTGTGGCCACAAAATACCCCTCACTTACTTGTGTTAATAGTAGTTATGAGTCATCGATATAACAATGTGTTTAATGTCTTATTATACAGGAGAGGCAAATGTATTTTGGTCTAACATAAGCCATTACACGAATATTAATTGGGCACACCCAGACGAGGAGGTAGATGACATGCAAGGAGTGCAAATACCTAACTGGGAGATAGGTCAAGAGCTATATAAGGGTCAGGTGTTTCAGAGCAAGTTCGATGTGCAAATCGCAATAAAGCAATATTGTATGGCCGAGCATCGCACCATCGTCGTTGCTAAAAGTGATACGAGAAGGCTTATAATGGTTTGTGAAAATCATACAGCCGGTTGTGCATGGAGGATGAGGGCATACGAAAAAAAAGGTGGCACGGAATGGATTGTAGGCATATAGAACAACCAACACACGTGTGTTTCTCATAATCTCTCGCAAGATCACAATCAACTTGACTCCAATTTCATATGTTCGTTGATCCTAGGTAATTGAAATACGTTGGGTAATGAAATTCAATAACATGTGTTACTCATATTCTATATTTTGTTGCACAATTAAGTAACATGTTGTTGTCTAATGAAATGCAGAAATGATTAGGGAGGACCCAAGTGTCAAAATTGGGTTAATTCAAGAAAGAATTTTGACAACGCTCAGATTTCATATATCATACAGGAAGGCATGGAAGGCTAAGCAAAAGGCTATTGTGAAGGTGTTCGGGGATTGGGATGAGTCATACGCCTTCTTACCAAGGTGGTTGGGTTACATGCTTAATTTTGCTCAAGGGTCTACCTATAAGCTGGAAACGATAGATCATTTCGTTGAAGGGCAATTGGATGGGACTGTTAAAGTCTTCAACAGGGTGTTTTGGACATTTAAGCAAAGTTGTGATGGTTTTAACTATTGCAAGCCAGTTATCAGCATTGACGGTACACATTTGTATGGGAAATATCGTGGCACGTTGCTCGTTCCAACATCAGTTGATGCCAACAATTACGTCCTTCCGATTGCATTTGCGGTTGTTTCCAGCGAGAATATTGACAACTGATTGTGGTTCTTAGCACTAATCTGAATTCATGTTACGCAGAAACACAGAATATGTCTTATTTCTGATCGGCATACCATGTATTTTGCATTCGGCATTTGGCGAGCAATTTCAATCACAAGTTCAAGAATACGATGCTGAAGAAACAATTGAAAAAGTTAGGTATGTATTAATATTGATGCACTTGAATGTCAAATCCTCTGTATCGCATAATATTTACATGTGCATTGTATGTGTAGGTTACCCAACGTCCCGGTTGGATTTTGATGTCGGCTTAGATAAATTTAAAGAAGCAAGTCCTCAAATAGCCACGTGGATTGATAGAATCCCAAAGGAGAAGTGGAGTCTAGCTTATGATGAAGAGGGACGTAGGTTTGGGCATATGACAACTAATCTATCTGAAGTTTTCAATAAGGTACTTAAAGGCGCCAGAAACCTTCCTATCACGTCACTTGTCCGATTCACATACGCTCGACTAGTGTCATATTTTTTGCAACATCGTCAAGAGGCCCATGAAGAGTTGACGAGAGGTAATCAATTTGCAAAAGTAGAGTGGAAAAAATATTTGACGAGGATAGATAAATCTGTGACACATTCAGTAATTGCTTACGACGCATTGCATACAAGATTTGAGGTGCAAGAGTCGTTCAACATACATACTCATCAGGGAGGGAAGAAATGGTCGGTGTCATTATCGGAAAGAAAATGTCAGTTTGGTGAGTTCACTGCATTGAGGTTCCCTTGTAGTCATGTGGTTGCAGCTTGCCGGTCTATACACGTCGATGCCACACAATATATAGACCCTGTGTATAGTATCGCGTACCAGTCTTCAGTGTATTCAGCGCAGTGGTATCCAATTGGAAATGAGGACTTCATACCACCAACCGGATAGCCACCGATAATCCCAGATGATTCGCTAAGACGCAAAAGAGGATGACCTAAGTCTACATGCATTCGCAATGAAATGGATTCGAGCAGTCGAAGTAAATGTGGTTATTGTAAGGTGGTTGGTCATAATAAGCGGAATTGTCCTTCACGGTTCCAGGATCATTGATGTGTACGTATGAATTGTATTTTATTTTGCAAGTTAATGTTTTTGAAATCGTATATCATTTCCGATAAACAACAGTTGTTGATGTGTAATCGATCAATGCAAGCATCGTTTACTAAACAACTAATATCCAACACGAATAATACGCAACAATTATCCAGCATCGTTTGATAAACAATAAATATCCGACAACAAAAATAACCAACAAATATCCAACAATAAAAATAAACAACAAATATCCATCAAATAAAGTCCATGAAAATTAAACCAACAAACAAGTCTGAAAACATAACATAACAGCAGCATCACTAATCATGTCCACCCTCTCCATGATATCCACCACATCGTCGCATGTCATGCTCATAAGGTGACAGATGACATCGACGATGTGCACCCCTCACCGGGTTTCTTCTAATCAATCCAGCAGCGTCGTCATCAACCTCATCATCACTGGGGATTGCCGCCGCTAAAAAGTCCGTAATAGGACTATGACCACTGCCGGATGGTGGGGAATGCATCTAATGTGTCGAGGCCGCAATGGGAGTCGCAAATACCAGGTCCGGCTCCGAAGTCGGCTGTGCAGGCCTATAGATATCTGTCGAGGCAGACGGGGTATGCGAACTATGGCCAGCTGCATACATAGGATACGAGGGAAAGGCAAACCCATGTTGCGGACTCGGAGGCATGCTAAACCATGGGGGGTACTGCGATGGAGGAAACGTGCCTTGTGCACTACTAGACGACCCTATCTGAAACTGTGGGGGCCAGAAGTATTGTTGTGATGATCCGGTAGGGTAGCCGGGTGCGTAGAAAATGACGGGAGGACGAGGAGGCAGAGACGGTACAATGACGGGAGTATCAGCAATAGGTGGGGTGGAGTGGTGGAGGGGCAATCCCTCGTGACGGGCACGGCGGTTAGTACAAACCACCGGCGGCGGTGCCTCAGTCTGACAACGAACTTGTGGAGCTGCAATATCCCCAGGATCTGTGACTCTGTCCAAGTCATCACATGCAGCAATAAGACGCAGGGCCTTGTCATACACTTGACTCATATCGAATGCATGTTGCGCCTGCGACTCCAACGATGCCATATGCAAAATAGTCTCAGCACGATCAGTCTGCATATCAAGTATCAGTGAGTACATGCAATATAATATGTAAATATTACAAAAGAGGAAATTAAATATCATACTAACCACATGTGCATTGCACGCAGCTCTCCGAGTCATCCATCGACGTGTCACAGTGTAGTACCATTGCATGTACTCACTGTTCACGGACAGATAATCATCTCGCCTAATAGGAGTCAAATTCTGCAACACAAGGGCATCTCTGTTTGCCCATTGGGCAATGTAGAACTCATGTCTACGCCTCCAATCCACATCAGTCTTGCCCGTTATACTGATCGTCATCAGCTCACTACAGTTAATTGGGTCCTCTGGGATATGCTGGTCAAACCCAAATTGCCGCAGAACACGATCTGGCTGCTGGTATACGACGATCTCATAACAAATTAAGGGGCCAACGGCCAACCAGCTTCTAGCCATGTCAACATCCGGTGCATGAACTAGGTCAACAATATCGTACGGTCGCCACCGGATGTGTCTCCTACGCATGACATTGATATAATAACGATATCTACGTATATGGGTGAATCTGCTCTGACGCGTCGCGTACACATTAAACCTGCAACAACAAAGCATTAGCAACACAACATCAACTACCCATACTTACAAACCTACAATTGCAATACCTGTGCCCATAAATCTCGTGTTGAAAGACATCTTCATCGTCGATCGTCGGCAAGTCAGGCGAGATAGAAGGGAATCTGGTCCACGCCCACAGCTGCAACAACAGGGCACATCCACCCATATCACGCCGTGTTGCATGTGTAGCCCTGGATAACTCCTTGTACAGTGATGCTAGAACAGCAGAGCCCCAACTGAAACTACCGGTGCGCTTGAAATCGTCCAGAAAAAGCAAATAACGAGCTGCCACAAAACTGGAGGCGGTGTCAACGAACAACATGCCGCCTAAGATCCGTAAAATGAATGCTCGAGTGTATCTGGCCCGTCCAACTTCAGTGGCAGCATGGACAGTATAATCATCGAACTGCTCCCGTAAAAAGTGCAGGCCCAATAATCCTCCATGTAAATCACGCCCTGCAGTCGGCTGAACCCCTAAAAGCTCACCAACTATCTCGCTGTAGTTGTGTCCTCCGTGGCGGCCTGAGACCACCTCACCATCTGTCGGCAGCCCTAACAGATGGTGTACATCCTCTAGGGTGATGGTCACCTCACCCATAGTCATGTGGAACGTCCTTGTCTCAGGACGCCATTACTCAACCAACGCCGAAACAAGATGGTGATCAATCTGAAATAGTACATTAAGCGTTAAATACAATCGTAACACTATATCAACTGTTGGAAACGACAGTTACCTCGTGGTTGCGCAGATGCGTAACATGATAAAAACACGCCTGTACCAACCACGGGTGAATGTCATCAGGTATGGCCTGATGATCATGTGTAGCAGCATGTCGCACGTTAAGGACATGGTCGCGTGCCGTCGCCTCCCCCTGAGAATTCCACACAATCGTGAAAACGTGTCTATCCTGTAACGTCAAAAGACTACGGACAGATGGTCTCGGGTCAATCACACTCAATGTAGGCTCAGTCGATGGAGGTACTGGCGTATCTTCATGCTGATCCATCCTAATGTTTCACTCCTAAAACCCATATTTTTAAAAATCAGTTAAATAATTCATGTTACAAAATTATTTTTCTGCAACGATGCTATAAAAAAAATAACTCTACCAAAAAAAATAAAAATAATATATATATATATATGAATTAAACGAATAAATTACAAATATTAAACACTACAAAAGAAAATACATAATAATTATTAATATAATTAAAAATTATAGAAAACATATAACAAATATTAAATACTACAAATTAACTCTACAAAAATAACTCAACGAAAATAATTATATATATACATATGAATTATAATAATAAATTACAAATATTAAACACTACAAAAGAAAATATATAATAATTATTAATATAATTAAAAATTATAGAAAACATATAACAAATATTAAATACTACAAATTAACTCTACAAAAATAACTCAACAAAAATAATTATATATATACATATGAATTATAATAATAAATTACAAATATTAAAGACTACAAAAGAAAATACATAATAATTATTAATATAATAAAAAATTATAGAACAAATATAACAAATATTAAATACTACAAAATAACTATACAAAAATAAGTCAACAAAAATAATTATATATGTACATATAATTATTTTAATAAATTACAAATATTAAAGACTACAAAATACAATAAATAATAATTATTAATATAATTAAAAATAATAGAAAAAAATATAACAATCCTAAATTTTAACTACAAGTCCTCTAACGTTCAAACCTAATACATATATATTAATAAAATAATTACATTAAAATAAAATACAATAAATAAATAATACAAAACATTTTTTAATTATAATAACGAAACAATCGTAATATAAATTACATAAATATATTAAATTACAAATATTAAAGACTACAAAATAAAATATATAATAATTATTAGTGCAATAATAATTATTACAAAAAATAACTCTACACAAAAAACTCAACAAAATTAATTATATATATATATGGATTATAATAATAAATTCCAAATATTGAGGACTACAAAATACAATTTATAATAATTATTACTACAATAATAAATAATAGATAAAAGCTATTTTTTAACAACAAATCCTCTAACCTAATGTTTCAAACCTACTACATATATAAATACATTCAAATAAACTACAATAAATAAATAATATAACCACATATTTTAATTATAATAAACAAACAATCATAAAATAAAATAATTGTCTATCATACAAATTAACAATCCTAAATTTTAACTACATATCCTCTAACCTAATGTTTCAAACCTAATACCTATATATTAATAAACTAAATACATTAAAATAAATTATAATAAATAAATCATACAAAATATAACATATCAAATACAACAACCAAAATATCGATTATCCTAAAAATTAACAATCCTAATTTTTAACTACATATCCTCTAACCTAATGTTTCAAAGCTAATACCTATAATAAAATAAATACAATAAAATAAATAACAAACAATATATTAACAAATGAGAACTTACTTGAAACAAAAAGAACCAAAAATTACTGAGGGTACTTTCAAAATTTTAGAGTGAAAATGAGAGGTGAAAAGGAAAGAATGAAGGAGTGAAAAAATGAGGGGGGAAAGTGGTTTAAAAAGGCCTCTAGATGGCGTATTTCGCTGGGTCCTGCAGCGAAATACGGCTCACGTCTGCCACGTGGACATAACGGTCACTTTTTGGTGGTAACATATGCGTATTTTGCTAGGAGGCATAGCGAATTAAGGTGGAGCTGCCACGTGTCCCCCTGCCATGTCTGACTTCCTCTAACGCTTTGACCGCATAATTCGCTAGGCCTGGTAGCAAATTACGTGGCCACCAGGTTCATGACACGTAAGCGTACCTATTTCGCTGGAAGGCATAGCGAAATAGTACGCGTGGCAGTCTGGTAAAATGTTTTCTGGGCGTGGCATTCAGGTAATTTTTTTTGCCAAACGTGGCAACTTGGTCAAAGTCTCTAATTCGCTGGGGAGTCAAGCGAATTACGTGGCATGGGTTCAAAACTTCAAATGGTCATAACTTTTGACTGGAACGTCCGATTGAGGTGAAATCGGTGGCCAAAGGCTTGAAATTCAGTCCTCTGTAAAGGGCTAGAGGACTAAATTTCGAGCCTTTGGCCATCGATTTCGTCTCAATCGGACGTTTCAGTCAAAAGTTATGACCGGTTGAAGTTTTAAATCCGTGTCACATAATTCGCTGGACTCTCCAGCAAATTATTGCCTGTCTGCCACGTGTCCACCTAATTCGCTGGGCTCCCTAACGAATTATTCCCTGACTGTCACGTGTGTCCATTACGAATTTCGCTGGATTAACCAGCGAATTATGTTGCATGGCAGTCTGGTATTTTTTTTTTCCTGGTATGGTATTTGGGTAAATTTTTTTTTATTTGAAGCACAGTAGTCAATGTCTCAAAGAGAAGTTGACAAAAATTGCAAGATTGAATTGGATTAAATTGAAATGATTTATGACAGAAAATGTTTTTTTTTTATAAATTTAAGAACAATCATCATTGAATCGTAGCATTCATGTGCCAGACACCTGTTGCGTGACGTCACCTGTAATTAGCTGGCACCAAAGAGGGCTGTGAGATGTGACCCCACAATTCTTCACGTGTTATCTATAACAATATATAAAATAATTTTTTTCTTTTTTCATTTTTACTTAATCCATTTTACTTCTAAATTAATAAAAAAATTCTGATACCCCTCTCATGTTAAAAAGTTTAACGACTTTGTATCGTGGGCTATTTTGTTGCTCCCTTCTTATCTGCTCCTTTGCATCCTTCTCAAATGATCCTCCTCACCTTTCTTTATCACCATACATTGGATACTCATCCGCATCTCCCTCCTCATTCACATCTACATCGGGTTATAAAGAAAAAATATACCAATTTCACATAATTTGCAACTCTGCGAGCACGGCAACAGATCATATATGACCACGTAATTTTTTCCGTTATTTTTCTGTGCACGGTTGACAAAAATCCACTTGCCTGCGCTGTTTGGAAGGCATAAAAAAAAAGGTGTCAAATTTAACCTTCAAGGTTGGCTTCTTAAACGTCACCCATTATATTCACCCTTTTTCATTTTTAATTCTAGGAGATATTCAAAATCTCTTCTTGAATGTTTCCCAGTAGACGCACATTGTGAGATTCTTTACTCTTTACATGTTATATGTAACCGCACATTGTTTTGATTTTTATTCATCCTTTTTCTAAGTTTGTTACAGTTTATTTTGATTATTTGTGTATGTGTTTTAATTTTTTTTCTAATATTTTATGTGTATTTTAGATTTATCAAAACTTCATAACATTAAAAAGATACTTTAAAAAATTGATTAATAATCAAATTCAAAGGAATTTATCAGATTTTGGGATAAGTTTAATTTTAAAGAAATTCATTTATTTTTTATGCTATTCTCTCTCCATCTTATTTTTCTCATCAATCCACTATAGGTTCCTCCTATGTATTATCAATCTCTTTTTTATTTATCATTTACGAAATTTTTCTTTCATGATATAAATATAATGGAAAGTTTAAATACTCCACAATCAAAAAACCAAAAAAGAGAAACATGGAGATAAAACACAAGAAATAAAATGCAAAGAATGATCACTGAATAAAGACAAAATGAATTATATATAGAAGATGAGCAAGAGCAAAAAAAAATATTACAATTAATATGGCATATAATACTAGTACAAATGATTAAGAATTTGGTACAAGTATCTTGATCTTTAAAATATAAATTTTCGATTTTTTTTTACTTTCAGATATATGTAATTTTCTTTTTAAAATAACACTCCGTAATATTTTATTTCTTCAATTCAAATAATAACGAATTTTATAGCATTGTTAAATAATTATTATTTGATTGATTTATGTTTAAATTTCAATAGTTAATTATAATTTTAGTGGATACAATTTTGTTCCTTCTTTACATAATTTGATGTTATAATGTTTTTCTCATAAGTTAAAATTAATCATATAATGTTTTTATTATAAGTTGAAAATAATCATTTCACTGGAATGAATATAATAGATGCAACAATGCAAAATAAAATAGAATAAACAGTTTATGTTTAATTTAAAATATTAAATTATAGTTATACCAAATATTCTATTTTATCGCATTTTTTTTATCATTCCATCTTATGTTTTTAATTAAAACTTGAAAATAATCATATCACTTGAATGAAAATAATATATTTAATGCAAAATAAAATAGAATAATAGAATAAGGCAAAAGTGGTTTATAATTTTATATGTGAGTTTTTTTAATTATAAAAAGATAAAATTAGGTGAATAAATTAAATCTTATTAATTAAAATGTTAAATTCAGCAAAAAAATTCCAAGCTCAAAAAGTTACATGAAAGGAATTATCTGAATAACATAGTACAGTGCGACTGAATCATGTAACAACACGTTGTCAATTTTCTTCTGTCTCTTCCTCTTTTTTAATCTAAATCTTGATAAAATTGATTTTTTTAGTAATTTCCAATTCCTAAATATCTTCTATGTTGTTTTTTCTCTCTCTCTCACTTAATTCGGTAATAGAATAACTCTTATAATTAATACTGAATTTAAAATTAATTTTAAGTTTTATAATTAAATTTAACGTGACTAAATTAATAAGTTATAACATAACTAAAATGGAATAAAACAATAGTTGTTTACAATTTCATAAGTTTCCTTTTTTAAAATATAAATAATAAAACAATTTAGATTACCTTTTTAAGTGAAAATTAATTTTTTAAGAAAAAAATAATTTTAATTTTTTAAAAAATGTTTTAATACTATATCTTTTTCTATTTTTAAAACTCATTTTGATTTTACATATATATTTGTTAATTTTAAAACTAAAACTGATTAAAAATATAAAACAATAGAAAATTAAATGGATCAATGTTTATGAAAATATTCTGAATTTTTAAACCAATTTTAAAAAAAAGCCGTAAAATTTATAAAATACTTACATAACAAACTCAAAATAAAATATAATAAATTATTTTCATTTTTAAAATAAGAATAATTTTAAATAACTTATTTTTTTTCATGAGTAAAAAAAGTTTTAGATAATGCTGATTGTAAATTTTTCAAATCCACAAAATTAATAAATTTGTTAGTTTTCTTTTCTATATTTTTATTATTTTAAAAGTTAAAAAAACTGAATCATAATTATACGTAAAATATCATTAAATTAAAAAATGATGTATTAATTTATTATAATTCGTTAGTTTACTTTTCTATATTTTTATTATTTTATAATTCGTTAGTTTGCTTTATTGGAACTTTATGATACTCATTTTATATTGTATTAAACAAAAAATACAACTTTGTTTGAATTAAATTAAAACTAAAGTAATGTTTCAGAGAAACAATGAGCATGAAGTAGGATCAAGTGATATGAATGTCAGTGATATTCCATCAAGTTAATACAATATTTTTATTATAGTCTAATACTAAGGATGAGAGAGACAATCCTACCTCTTTATATATTTTAAATAAGAAAAAATAAAAAATATTTATAAGTTTTTAAAAAGATAACTAATAACATCATAATAGTGAAAATTTATTAGGAGATAGTAGTAGAAGTTTAGAAAATAATAAATGGTAAAATGATCTAAAATTTGTGCACACAAAAAAGAGTTATTCCATTTATTAATAGTATTTTTTTTTTGTTTATTTGAACATACAGGCTTTGAATCAAGGAGGTTTCAGGGAAACAATATCATGAAGCAGGACCAAGTAATAAGCATGTCAATGACACATGTTAGGACAATATTTTTATCACAAACTTTGATATACTCTAATATATTTATGTTCACTTACACATATTAAGGTAAGAGGCATGTCAATGACACATGTTAAGACAATACTTTTATCACAAACTTTGATATACTCCAATACATTTATGTTCACTTACACATATTGTGTATGTATTTTTAAACTAGAAGCAACTTAGATATTATGGACATATACATGTTAACTGATCATACAATGGACGTGTCTAACAATCAAGGTATGATTATTATCTTTTATACTATTCTATGATATTTTTATTATTACATTATCATTCTAATTGTTATTACCATCTCAATTGTTATCAAATTCTCTACAATATGAACATAGTTGCACGTATACTAATATAGCAAAAAACTCAAGCATTGATGTCCCTAATTGTTAGCAATTTTAATTTTAATAGTGTTTTAGATAATTTTAGTCATATTAGCTAAACATTATTATATTCTTGCTTCTTCTTAAATTTCAAATACTATAAGTAAAAATAAGAAATATTAGTCCATATCAATATAGATAAAGTTAAAATATTTTACAAATCCTATGTAAAATTGGAAATTCGTTAAATTTGTTCTAATTTAAATAAAGTGTAACTTTTTTTAATAATGCAGAGTTGCAATGTAGTGTTCGATAACTCATAATATTGCTTGAAATTTTCAAAATATTGTAAGAATGGTCAAATTTCAATTGTCTACTCCAAGTACATGTAGATGTTGTCATGCATGTCTGTTTTATCATGAGTTGCATGATATGTGTTGTTCTAGTGGAAACATGTCATTTTCACATGTAAGTTCTCCACAAAAGTTGCTTTAAATATTTTCAGACACTTTATTAGAATGAAGACATTTTAGGTAGCATATTAGAAGTTACAATCATGTACTTTTGTTTACTTCGCTAGGTGTTCATGTTGCTGAAAGCATGCTTGGAACTGGACATGGTATATATACTTTTCGGACTCAAGGGGCAATGTATCACAATATAGGAGGATTTTATCCAAATGAAAGTTCTAGTCCACGTTTCTTGTAATTGTATATCTTTGATATAGAGCACAAGTTACAAAATAGAATGTTGGAAAACCCTCAACTTCACCAAACTATGGTTTATAAGTTGCAACCAATACTTCATCGAAACAATTCTTTTGTGCGTGTATTTAGACAATTTGCACTACGTCCAGATGTTCAAGAATATAGGTTACTCATTAAAGAGTGTCATGCTAATCAGTCACAATATCAACTACCAATTGCACTACAAGACGCAACAGTTATTATCAATGGAGATGCAAAATCAATGACAAGTGGTCGGAATATCAACATTGGTAGACATGTGGAAATTTAATGAAGATTCAAGAGATTGTGGGATACTATGATCCTTTACAATATCTTTTATTGTTACTTTTTGGGACATATGGTTGGGACCTCAATACAAAAAATGATAACAAAAAAAATATCTCATGTCGTGAATATTATATCTTTATGTTTCAGGTAAATAACATTGTTTTGTACAACATTGTAACAATATATTTGTAAAAAAATATAATATGAAATTCTAAGTGATAAATTTGTTTGTTATAGATTCATCCAAATTATCAATCCACTTTGTTACAAGCGGATCGACTTTTACAACAATATGTTGTAGACAACTATGTCAAAATTGAAGCAGGGAGGTTAAGGTGGATTTGAAATAACCATAATAATATTTGTGTTGAAGTTTATCAAGGGCTACAAGATGTTTTGCATGTAAGAGAAAATATTGTATGTTATTATTATATTAAAATTATTATACAATATACTTTCATTGTGATTATACAAAAAATCAATTACATCAATTAATGTCTACACATTCAACTTGCTATTGTAGAAATGTCGGACAAAGATTGATATTACCATCATCATTTATTGGTAGTCATCGAGACTTGACACAATGTTATGAAGATGGCATGGCTATTGTTCTTCATGATGGTAAACCTGATATTTTTCTTAGAATGACATGTAATCTTTCTTGGAGTGAAATATCTTCTGAACTTATCACTCATCAAACACAACAAGATAGTCCTGACTTGCTAACAAGAATCTTTCGAACGAAGTCTGAACATTTAAAGGATGATGTAATTAATAAAGGTGTCCTTGAGAAGGTTAAAAGTTACATGTATGTGACAGAATTTCAAAAACAAAGACTACCTCATGAACACATGCTACTGATCTTAGACAATAATGACAAATTACGAGATTCACAAAAGTATGATAGCGTGGTAAGGGCATAAATACCAAAATTTGAAGAAGAACCACACTTGTATGAGGTCGTACTAAAGCATATGTTACATGGATATTGCGGAACATTTAGTCCAAAATCTCTATGTGTAAAGAACGGTCAGTGCAAAAAAAGTATCCTAAACAATTATCAGAAGAGACACACCAAGGTAATAACTCTTATCCAGAGTATAGAAGATGATATAAGGAACCAATACCTGGGAATAGAAATATGATTGTTGATAACATATGGGTGGTTCTTTATAACCCTTGGTTGTTGTTGAAGTATGATTGTCATATAAATGTTGAAGTATACAGTAACATCAAGAGCATTAAATATTTGTATAAATATGTCTACAAAGGCCATGATCGAGTAACACTGGAGGTTAACAGAGGATCACATCTAGATGAGGTTCAACAATATATTAATGCAAGATGGATTTGTGTTATAGAAGCTTTGTGAAAGGTATTTAGATTTACCCTTTACAGAATATATCCCTATGTTGAGAGATTACAAATCTATTTATCACATCATCATCAAGAAAGATTCTATAAACATGAAAGAATCATTGATGTACTAAACGATGACCATAATTCCAAAATCATGCTGACACAATTCTTTGTTGTAAACTGTAGAGATCCACAAGCTAGCAACTATTTTTGTATAGAAAGATTCCAGAGCATTATTGTTGGCACAAAGGGGATAAGGAATGGCACCAAAGAAGGTCAAACAAAAAAGTTGCTGGTAGAATCTATATAGTATCTCCTTCAGAAGGAGAGAAATTCTACTTGTGTGTTTTGTCATCCCATATAAGAGGTCTAACTAGTTGAGAATATCTACTTACACCCGGTGAAACATGTTTGGCTACATTAAAAAAACGGTTGAGTATTGGGGCTTTTTAGAAAGTGACAACAATTTTCGTGAATGCTTAGTTGAAGCATCAAGCCTACAATGCCTTAAGATTTAAGGAGGTTGTTTGTCACTATATTAATTTTTTGTGAACCAACTGATGTTAGGGATCTCTGGGATGAGTTTTACATCTATATGAAAGAAGATTATCTTTCAACAAGTATGGCCATGGGATCAACCTTGACTAATATGTTATTGAGGGATTTGAATGACCTTCTGATTCAACATGGAAAACAAATCACAAATTATGATTTGCCAGCAATATCAATAGAGGACACTAATAACGATTCAATTCCAACGGTTATGCAAGAGGAGTTATTGGTCCAAGTACCCAATGAAGATGTGGAATGTGTAAGAAAGTTAAATAACAACCAATTAATTGCTTTTAATGCCATTATGGATGTTATTCACCGTAAACAAAGTCAAGTTTTCTTTGTGGATGGTCTTGAAGGAACAAGTAAAACATTCCTTTATCGTACGTTTATTGCAAGTTTGAGAAGTGAGGGTCAAATTGTCTTAGTAACTGCCTCATCTAGGATAGTTGCGAAACTATTACTTGGTGGTCAAATTGCTCATTCTTGATTTAAGGAAGATTCATTTTGCTCAATAAATAAACAATCTGATCTTGTAAAGTTAATTAGAGAAACAACAACAATTATTTAGGATGAAGCTCCCATGAAAAATAGATATGCTTTAGAAGAATTAGATTGTTCATTAAAGGATAATTTAGATTGTGATGCTCCATTTGGGGGGAAAGTGATGGTATTAGGAGGAGATTTTTGTCAAGTATTTCTTATTGTTCAAAAAGGTACTAAGGCACGAATGATTTTTGTATGTATAGTTAAATCTCCTTTATGAGCTATCACAAAGGTCCTACATTTGCGACAAAACATGCGATCATGGCAAGATCATAATTTTGTAGAATATCTCATGCGCATTAGAGATGATATTGAACGTACCAAGCATAGTGATATGGTCAAAATTCCTCCACCAACTTGCAATAACATGGGAAAGAGAAAGTTCAATACAAAAACTTACACAATAAACATTTCCTCAATTAGAATCTCATACATGGGATACATCTTATATGGTACAAAGAGTTGTATTGACGTCAAAAAAATGAGGATGTTCAAAAAATTAATGACATAAATCTGTCATTTCCCCAGAGAAGAAGAATTTTTTTTATCATTTGATGAGGTCGAAGGGGACACACGCAACTTACATGAACATGAGTACTTGCACTCCATTACTCCAGGTGGTTTGCTTCCACATATTTTAAAGGTTAAAAAAGGTGCACCCTTGATGTTGTTGCGAAACATAAATCCCAAATTCGACTTGTGTAATGGGACAAGACTACTATGTTGTGGATTTTTTATGAACATGTTGGATGTTGAAATCCTAACAAGCCACCATGTTGGAGAAAGAGTTTTCTTGTCTAGAATTAAACATAAGACAACAAAAAGTGTGTGACTTTTCTTTGTTTTTCTTAGGAAAAAGTTTCTTGTCAAATTAAGTTTTGCAATTAACATTAATAAATCACAAGGACAGACTATACCTAATGTTGGAATTTATCTTTCACGACATGTTTTTAGTCACGTTCAATTATAATATTGATTGATATACTTATTTATTTATTTTATTATTGGAATATAAATTAGGAAGCATTTTAATAGACAAAAATAAAATTGCATTGATTATATATGTTTGTTGGTTTTAAAGGCAAATTAAGATTCAAGGATGTCTTTCAATTATATTAAGAGTTGAAAACAAAGCATTTGGTCATGTACTTTGATAGACAGGTAAGTGGTATAATATATGTTTATTTCTTTGGGTTTTTTTTTTATAACAAATATTCAATAGAATTAGTTGCTTTTTTAGGAGGAAAAATTAAAGCTATGAAATATTTGTAAGGACAAGTATTCACTCAAAACAATTTGCCCAATTGACAACAAGGTTAGATCAAATTTGTTACTAACAATTTTTATATTATGTCATTTTCAATCAATCAACTAGATTTTTAATTTTTTTTAACCCAGGTTCATTGTCTAACAATTTATTTTATTGGGTGGGGTTCTATAGTGACAACATATAAAAACTCAACTTTGAAAAATAGTATAAAGATACTTATTTTCTCAAATGATAGGAAGGTAATATAGTGAGGTTATTTTAAAATATTTATGTACTCTAATTTAATACATGCATACATTTAATTTTAAATTTTCTTAGTTCTAATCAATTCTAACTAGAGGATTTGTTTTCTATATTAGGAGACTTAAAAATACAATATCAAGTAATAAGTGTCATATTAATAACTTTCATGCAAAACAAATTTTCTCGATTCTTGAGGTTGTAATTAATTCTTTAATTAATTACTTTTAATTTACATGAAAAATCATCACCCAACATATACATGACATTGTGTGACATGTAATTTTTCAAAAGACAAGAAACTATGATGTGTTATACAAAGAATTAAGAAGAATCCTTCAAAAGTTAATAATTATTCAAATTTAATATTATTGGTTCATCAATATGTTTTTTTTATAGGCTAACTAAACATGATGATAAAATTGACATTTGTTTTCATGAATTGCAAGGAAAACTAAAAATCGTCTTGAAATACACGTATTGTTTAGTTTGTCAATTAAAAAAGATATATGATTATCAATTATTGTAGTATTATACATAAATAATATTTTTTCTTTAACTTTTATGATGTAATATTTTGTAACATTTTCCCTTTAAATATAATTTAATTTATTTATATTTATTGAAAAACATACCAATATAATGATAAATTGAAAAAAAATTAATGTAAAAAAATGTGATGACCGAATTAAAAATGTGAATATAAAGATGTGACAGGGCATATGTTTTTGCTAATCATGATAATGGGAGGACATTTTCGTAATATTATTAGGGGTGAGCACAAATTTATTATCCAACCAAGAACCGGAAAAATCAAACTTAAAAACCGTCGGAATCCGCATCCGACCGTATGATGAATCTAACCATGCATTTTATTGATTTTAATTTCAATTGAATATGAATCATTCATTAAGTTTGTCATCACGTTTCAACTTCTCTCTACACGAGAGTACTTGGAAAAGTACAACAGTGGAACTTTGTCTCTACAGGAATGTTTAATTTCTCTCTTCAGAGTTGCTTGGGAAAGTGCAGTGCAGCAACTCCAACTTCCTTTCTTTTCCAATCTAACTCACTCCTAAGTTGCATTTTTCTTTCATTGTAGAAGCTGCTGGTGGAATTTTATTAGCTTCTCATTCTTTTCCTTAATCGTAAATGGCAGAAGCATGATAGACAAAAAGATCATTGGAGCAACCAGATAGGCTTGAGAGCTTCGTCACAAAATGAGCTTCATCCAGACGTTTTTATATTAACAACAATTTTTAAAAATTAAACTTTTTGCTAAATTTGAAGTTCTTATTTTTTTTTTGTAGGATTTTCAAGTTCTTTTCGGACTCCAGATTTTTTATTTGTTAGTAGATGTAAGTTTATTAAGAAAGAAATAAGTGTTTGTTTGAATAAATATTGATAAAATTAATTTTAAATGAAATTGATTTTAAAAAATTGATTTTGAAGGGATGTATTTTATTTTTGAATATTTTATTATAGAATTATGTTAATAGTAAAATTGAGTACAAAATTTTGGATTTAATGTAAAAGCTAGTTAAAGGTAATTTAATCAAAAATCAATTCTAAATTCTTTAAAAATAAAATTAAACATGTCAAAATATATCCAAAATTAATATAAATCCATAATCAATTCCCCAACTCAAATCAAATGTACTAAGTGGAGAGAAAACACAAAGTTTAATATAATCTCTTATTTGAAACATGAGAAGACTAACAATGAAAGATAATTTTAAGGTTGTGAGCTTCTCTCCAATTTGGGAAGAAAACAAGTAGAGAAGAGGAGAATTATCATGTAAGAATCTCCGGCTTTTATTGTATTATAAGGGTTTAAATGTTATATTATTGAATTGTCACAGTAGTAAAGGGGGGAGTTGTCAGCTGGGCACTATTAGTCTATTATATGGAATTGTCACACACTTTTAATGTTGAGGTGGAAGAGATATATACAGCTCTTTCATTTTATAATCATGCAATTTAGAACTTGTTTGGTAAATGAAAAATGGGGAGATTCTTTTGGATTATTTGAAAATGAAAATAAAAATGTTTTCTCAAACCAAATGCTCCTAATGTTTTCTTTTTCTCTTCATTTTAACTTAAAATGCTAAAAATTTGCTTATTTTCCCTTTTTATTTAGGAAAATAATTTTTTTGATATTATAACAGCTAGTGAGAGAGATTTATAGATAATATGATTTGATAGAAGGGATAGAGAGATACAAAACAATAGTAGATATTAGTTAGGTGTGTGAAACAATTTGAGTATAAAAAATCATTGCTCTTTTATTTCTATCCTGACAAAGGTTTTATTGCCAGCTCCCCAAAGTACAGCAGACAAAGTGCACTTTGATTTGGGAGGACACTGGCAGAATATTTTTCCCTAAACATATGTGCATTGCTAACAACTACTAGTACTACTTTCATGTCATATGAGTATCAAGGTTGTAATTGAAACTTTCACAAGCTCAAAGCACTTTTCATTTGCTGGCTATGAATGCTAAAACCATGCTATCATTGATTTATTCAAAAGATAAAAATCAATCACAACAGGTATAAGTTTCAAGAACAGAAAGATGAGTATAAGTTCACACTAGAGTGGCGGTGAACATAAGATCCCCAGTTCAACTCTACACACCCAGGTCTTCTACAGACAAGACACAAGACAAATCTATCTATATTTTCAGATGAACAATCAGCTTGTTGGCTCACACTTACTCCCACAACCTTGGATTTGTTTTCCTACCATTTCTTTACAAAGTAAGAGAAATCTAAAAAAAGTCTACCAAGATCAATTGACAATGTTTGCAGCAGAAATACTTTTCTCTTCAAGAGAGATTACAGCTTCAAACGCATCAATCAGTGCTTTAACCTTGCCCTTCTGAGTTTCAACAAGTTTAGTTGTTGTTTCCTTAATCACATTATTGTACAATCCTTGTCCATCTTTCTTGACCTGCACATGTTGATGTCTCAAAACAACCTTCTCTGGAGCAGTTATAGCAACGGCCTTGACATCAGTGGCGTTGGCCCCCAACACTTCTCCTTTCTGGACTTTAAGGCTCCTCGGACTACCCTTTTCAATTTGAGTTTCAACCAATTTCCCCCCTAACTGTTGGTACTCCTTCTCTTCAGAACAAACAGTCCCATCATTTTGAGGCTTTCCATTCTTCTCAACTTCCAAAGTGTCCACATTAGCCATGTATTCAATTTCATGGTTTTCTGGACAAGCATCCTCCTCAAATTCACTATTTGCATATTCAGATTCCTCTTGGTCTTCTTTGGACGAGGATTGAGATTTTGAGGGGGGTGAAAACTTGGGTGATGACAATGAATTAGAAAGGGGAAATTCAATATCCTGGCTTTCATTTTGATCAGAGGGCGAACTTTGGTTTACACTTTTCATCTTGATGATATACAATGTCTTTTCCTGAGCCTCATTGTTGTGTTCCTCAAGTTCAACTTTTATAGGCTTGGGTTGATTCATAAGATGAGGCACAATTTTCAGGCCCTTGTGCTTTCTTGCACTAACACTTCCAATTCGTCTGGAAGAAGATTTGGGGGAGACTTCTTTCTTGTTCATCTTAATCTCACTATTCCTTTGGCCACCAAAGACATCAGAAGAATTCACAGAAGATATGGTCTGCTTTGTGATGAAATCTGGATTCAAAGAAGTCACATGTTTATCAGACAACTCCATTTCTTTATCTTCAAAAGGAGACACCTTTAAAGTTTGCTTCTTCTTGAACATGGATTTTGGTGAAGTTTTGACCATTTGGGAAGTTGATTTAGGATGAGTTTTCACCCTCTCAGAAGTTGCTGTTGGTGAAGCTTCCACCCTTTTGGAAGTTGGTTTTGATAGAGCTTCCACCTCAAAACTTGAAGAAATCCCCCCTCTCCTTGCTTCGGGGATTGAAGAAATATGTGATTTTGGAAGGAATGATGATTTGACACAGACCAATGATGCTTTGCTTGTGTTCACTAAAACTTTATTCCCCATTTGTTTTTGGCTGCCAGATGATTTTGTTGGGAGTTCCATCTTATTTGTGCCAACTGATTCACTATGTTTCACTGTTGACATCTTTGTTGGCTTGGAATCAAGAGATATTTTTTGCTTGGCAACTGATGTCATTATCCCATCAATAATGTCTTCTGAACTTCGGGAAAGTGATTTTCTTCCAGCTCTCTTAATCATGGAGAGTTTCTCCCTTGCTTCTTCCACATTCTTCCTCCCATATTTACAAAAATCATGACAGGAGCCAGTAGATGCTCTGAGATAATGAGGAACAACTTTTTTTTCATTATTTCCAGAATTTGCTATTCCAGCAGAGTGCCTTCTTAATGCAAACCCACTTGACATAGTTACTTTTGGAATCAGTGGTAAATCAACACTTTCCTTAGCCATCGGATGGGATATGAGCTATGCAGAAGAAGATCGGCGGCAAAATCCTGAAACATGAGAACAAAAACTAATTTTAAATAAAAGCAAAGAAAAATACAATATGGTAATTACTGGTTGAAACAGCAAATGCAATATAATGATCAATCATCAATGCCCTACTCAAAATTTCAGTTAAAGTACATAATCAATATCTATAATTTTAAGGTTAGGAGCAATGAAATTTATTATTTATCAACCATGCTTAAAAATTATGCCAGATATCAAGAAAAGTACCATTCACAAAGCATAATCTTTGGAAGTTAACAAAAGCGGAATATTTTTAGAACTTTTCTCAATTTAGGTAAAAAAAATTCATAATATACAGGAAAATAAATGATGTTATAATCTCTTATTATTTGAAACTCATAAGGTATCACAAACTGAAAAGGAATAAAAATCTCTCCTGCACAAAATGCTAAGGCTCCAACTACAAGAAACCAGTAGAACATCAGTCATTCATACAGTATCTAACAACATCAGAATTACTTGTTTTACACACGATTCTTGTCCTTATCTAGATTAAAACACTATATGTCATCGTAAAAATAAAATAAATAAAACAATAAATGCAACAGGAACCACCCATAAAGGCATTTATATAGAAAAGGAAAAGAAATCAGCAAAAACAGAATAAAATAAAAAGAAGAACTAAGGCCTTGTTTGGTTTGAGGAATCATGTTCTATTTTTTCTTATTCTCACAAATACTTTTATTGCGTTCCATGTTTTATATGTCTGAACCAGGCATATGTAAGCTTTAACTGACCCTAATGAAAAGGCGCGTACCAAGCACATTAACAAGGCAACCAAAGTACCAAACCAATCACCTAAGAAAAATTATAAGATATTACAACCAGGTACATTTGGTCATAATCAACCTAAACTACGTAAAAGAGGTAATCAATTAATTTGCAAATAATATGCATCCAAAATAAAAAGTGGAATGATGATACATGCATCACTGATGACCCATACATTACACACACAATTGAAGAAATTCACATTCAACCATTCATATTCTAAACAAAGCATCACCTTATGCCGATTCTACAAACTACAGAACCCATAGCAACCGTAACCGCCAAGGAAACATTTTTCAGCAAAAAAACACCAAAACGAAGCCAATCCAAGACAAAGCAACAGAGACAGAGACAGAGATCAGAGCATGCTCCGAAAAACCCATCTTAATATCCCACCAAAATCACATTTTTCAGCAAACCCACTAGCGTATGGGAGAAAACTTGCGAACCCAGATGATAAAATTCTCTAACTAACGTACCTTTGTTTTATACTTTGACACCAGAGCTTCAGAAACAAAAGGGTGCTTCAACAGAAAGCGAGGGAAAAGGAACAGAACGTAACGAAGTGAACACTGACCCACCCCTTTCGAAGGGTTGTTTCGTTTTACAAGAGAATGTGCGTGCAAGAAAGCAACAGTTTCTGGTTTTTGTTTCTTCTGTTTCGTTTGTTGATCTTGTTGCTTCACTGCGCGTTGTTATAATATTATATATATCATATCATTTTAGAATAGAATCTAAATAAAATACAGAGATTCTCACAAAAAAAATCTGAATATTTTTTTAATGCATTTATGCACCGGTTAAGGAACGGTTTATTCAAATTTAGCATGCATTATAAAGAAGTTTATTGATTTGGTCATAATGTGAAGATATTTTTCTAAAATTTGTTGATATGAAAATTAATTTTTGACTTTTGAATTTCTTTTTTCAATTCAAATTTCCATTTGTTGATACAAAAATTAAAATATATTCTTATTTGCTAGTCAATTTTTTTTAAAAAAGAAAATTTGAAACTTCATGATTGACTTCGAGTATTGGATTTGAAATTTTTTTAAAACGAAAAATATTAGCAATACACTTTTCAACACATTTTTATTTTAATTGTACTTTTTTATTAATTAAAATTTATTAATAATCAAATAAATATGCGTGTCCCACAACTTATCATTCAATATTATCACACCGAAGGGATGCTTTCATTTTTTTTTATCATTTAGTATTTGAGATAAAATTTAAATGAATGTAACGTTTCGTCAACGGCATGTTGTTAAAAATGGTATAAAGGAAATGTTAAGACATTAATTCGTACTCAATCCATTACGGTTTTAAATTCAATTTGAATTTCGGTTTTAAATTCATTTCAAAAAATGCAATGGTTTGAAATTCTCAAACGGTGTATTTATTTTTTGTCCGGAGTCACAAAATATCACAAAAGTATCTCTCTACTCATTAGTAAGATATTAATTTTACTCGCATTGGGCGTGTGGTGCTGGCCTAAAGAAACTTTAGGCACGGAGGAATGGAACCATTTTTTCATCTAAATTAAAGATATGATTAAACGTAGGTAGAATATTGTTAATTTCAAACAATATATTATGCTTAGCCTTCTCTCCCTTTCAAACAATATATTATTTTAATTTTTTTTCCTAAATCTATCAATTATATGATTAAATAAATTTAATGGACAGTTTTTTAAATATAACAATAAATTATTATAAAGTTGAAAAATTCAAAGACTAAATTGTTGAGAAGTTAATAAATTCATTTATTAATTAAATATAAATTTTATATCATGAATTTTATAACAAAGTTTATTTTGTTAGACAGACTAATATTTTGTTTGAAAGATAAACTCTTTCCAAAACTTAAACTATTATAGGTCAAAAAATAGCAAGAGAAAACAAAAATATTGGAAAAGATAACAGAAAAGGAATTTTCAAGGAAACAAGGGAAGAGTGACTTGTTAGCCGAGTGGTGCTTCAGTTCCGTCGTCAGAAGCAGCCAAACTAGTAACACATTACACAATTCTTAATTGTATCGGGCTTTTTAGACTCAATCAGAATTCGTTTCTACGTACTGCCAAGTTCGATTTAATGTCAGCAAATATGTCATGAATTTACAGTCATAAAGTTAGTGAATCCAATATAAAAAATTCCATTGGTGAGAAGGAGAGAAAATAAGCTATCAAATAATAGTATAAAGTAGTTTTATACTGTTATTAAATAATAAATTATCATATAATTAAATTTAATAATTTTATGATAATTATATTAAAAATCATATAAATAATTATTTTTAATTGATTGAAAATATAAAAGTTTATATTAATAATGCATAAATATTAAACTCAACAAATAAATAATAATGGTATATTTTTTTATATTTAGTATTCAGTCAGAAAACTGTCATATGATAAATTTTTTTTAATTGTTATAATATTTACCTTAAAATTAAAGATTAATTATATTAATTAACAGTATTGAACTTCTTATAGAAGTGTGATTGGCTATAGACAAGGGCTCATGTGTCACGCTCGACGATATTTACTAAGAAAAGCTCTAATTGTGCGTTGACCTGCTACTTGCCTCTTTTCCAAGATCTTGGGAGCTACAGGTGATATACATGGGGGTACTACCACCTTGTGTTTCCTGTACTAACAACTTACCGATGCTAGCATGCATGGCTATCGTTTGCTAGATATATGGCCTTTCTACAAGTACGTAATTTATACGTGAATTTGATGTTTATATAATGACATTGTTATTTAATTATAAATCATTATTTGAATTTAATGTTAAAATAGTTATTTTAAAATTAATAAACTTATCATATATGTTAGATTATAATTGAATAACTTTGTAAAAAATATATGACTTTTTTCCCTTTATACATTATTTTTACGAGATTTTAGGTTTTTAGTTTTGAGACAAATAAGTATGTTATGTTGTATTTCATGTTTGTAAATGGAGGCCTCTAAGAGGTGCAACACTAATCATTTGCCCTTGAGGGCCATTTGGTTTCTCAATTGTTAGATCAGGTCATTTGGACGTCGTTCGATGATTAAAAAGAGGTGCAACAATTTCATGAGATACGTTACTTCACCAGCTTCCTTCGATTGTAAGCCAAATTATGTGCCTATCGACTAGAGCTAGTCTTATTTCATATGTATTTTTCAAGATACTCAACTAAAGTTTGTTCCCGTTGTGAGGGGACATTTTCGTCAAAATAAATAATACCAACACCTTGAGGAATTTAATAGTAATGAGGAAGGTGTCAATAACAAGCCCTATTTTCAGAGGTAGCTTGTAAAGACTTGCATCCCATTATAAATCGTTGAACCTATCCCGAATTTGTATAAAAACTGGAATTTGAGCACTCCCGCTTGAAAATAACGATATTTAGGACTAGTCTCTTTCTTACCAAGTCATGTGACATATGCTATGCCAAATATCTTTTTTATTTTTTTAGGAATTATTTTCTCTTAAATATTGACTTAAATTTAATTATTTTAAATTTTTACATATCATATCAAATTAATAAACATAAAATCAATATATCTAAATTGCCAGGAAAATAACTACTAATAATAATTACAGATTACAATTAGCAAAAATACTGTCAGCAGTATTAATAGGAGCATCCAAATTTGCCCATGAAAAAATATTAGCTTTTCTGATAATGACCCACTTGATGAATAAATCAGGGTGTTCTTCTGAAGTTCAAATACTGATAAAAACAACCATTTGCCACCAGGAAAAGGCAAAATCACAATTCATTACCTTATTCACTCCACGGCCTTGGTTGTCCGAACAGTTTATGCCAAAAACTGATATCCCTCCTCCTAACCAGCCAAGCTCAACCAGAGCTAAAAAGATTCAAAAGGCGTACTGAGATTGACTGGGGCTATATATGATAAGATAAATGGAGATGTCGGCCAATTACAAAGTAGAAGACACTGGATGAAGGGGCCACAAGGTGAGGCAAAGTTACATTCATAATGCTTGCAAAGCAGAAATACAGCCTCAATATCAAGTGATAATTTCCCTGACAAGCCAATCCAAACTAGGATGCAAAGTACAAGATGAGAAATGATGGGAGAGCAAACAGAATGGTAACAAGTATATACAGAGCCAAAATGGCTGCACTGGCTGGTATGGCATATAAGACAATCAAAAGAAATATAATGATCAATGGGAACTTCGCTGTCAAGTGAACAAATAAAACCAATGACTTCCGCAAAGATGTATGCAGTGTTTCTATACTTAGGTAATTACTGGTATTGCCACGATATTGATTGGAAGTTGAAGACTCTGTATGGCAAACTTGCCCTCTCCAAGGGCTGCCATGGCTTTCTTGGCTTCCATTGGTTAAACTGTCTTTAATTATTGGCCAGACTGGTTCATGATCCCTGCAAACAGTAGAATGTGACTTCACTCTATCACCGTTCATGCTCTCAACCATCCAAAGAAGAAAGTAGTTCTTGCGAGGGAATTTTAGATTTCCCCGGTAAACTAAACGAAGAGACAAAAGGCTGCACCACGGGCAGGAGATAAAAAGTGGAAGCTGAATTGGCAGCGTTGGAAATTTCACCACAGCCCACTGTAATCCAAGGATGCAATTTTTACACAGGGTGTGGGCACACCATAAGACATAAGGCACATTTTCAACAATGTTAAAGGATTCCCAGCATATTGGGCATTCCAGCCTTTCCTCTCTGGTCACCATAGAAGTCTCGTCATCAGAACATTCTGAAGCAGGGTGAGTTGGTTTTGCAGAATCATTTTTCAGACCCACACTTCCAGCAATTAAACTAGATGCAAAGTTCCACATTCTGAATCAAGTCACAATACTATAGAAATAGCCAGGAAACACGCATCATTTGATCCTCAATGTGGTCATTAATGATGGGGTCATAGCATCAAGTTTGAAACATATCAATTGTGACAGAGGTGTACCAAGTTTAAACCTAAATCAAAACAAGTGTCAGAAGTCAGAACACACACCCTGTAACACCTTCACAATACTGAGAAATGTTGTATTAACAGAAATGAAACAATTCCTTAAAGTAAAATGATAAACACATACTTAATATCATAAACATGAGCACTAATGTTAATCTTGAACATGCACTTAAGACAGTTTCTATAAGCATTATCAACTATGATGCACAGATACGATACACATATTGGATTCACTATTTATTCGATACATTGGTATGGCTATTCCTAGAACATGAAAGATACAAAGCCATGAACTATATATATAGATATGTATAAAATATTTATAAAACACAAATCCAAACTCAGAAGATTAGTCTTGGAGATTACTAAAAAAAAAAAAAAACATAAATCATTTTCGTTATAAATCACTGCCATTTGCCTACAACGTGCCTGTTCAGTTTAGAGTTTTGTATAATTAATTTTGAACCTTTATAACATCATATCAGAATATCAGAATATTATAACATCCAATCAATTTATGACAGCATCCAAATCAACAAATAAATGAGAACACTTACAAATGTGAAAACCAAACCAGATGAGTAAAATGAAATTCAATAGCAACTCCAGTTTTATTAGTTAAGAAAAAAGAAACCCTAATTAAAGGAAATGCGAGAAGAACCTAAAATGTGAAATCAGATCGGAAGAATTAATGAGGCATAATCACTAAAGCAGGGGAGGAAACAGAAGAACTTACCGAAGGTGGAAGCAATTGCACGCAAAAATCATGATAGAGTGAGAATTAAAAGATTGGGTTTTTATTTTTCAAAAAAAGAAAAAGAGAGTTAAGGAAAACCCTTCAATTATTTTTCTATCACTACAACGTTTTTAGTGTGGAGCCAGCCAGCCAGCCAGCCAGCTACGGAGTTTCGACACAAGTGGCGCAGTAAACGACGCCGTATCTCTCTCGCCCACACCTTATTAAACGTTTTTAAATCGAGTTAATAATCATGAAATGAAAGAATCTGTTAATTCTTTTATTTTAATTTTAAGTCTATAAACTATTTTAAAAGTGTATATATATATATATATATATATATATATATATATATATATTGTTTTTAAAATGAGTTGGAGGATGAGCGGTTCCATTTAGTAACTTGCACTAATAATGGTTTCAATTTTTAGATTTAGACTAGTAGCATTGCTTCAAATCATGGTTCCTTTCAACAACTTGTAAAATTTGATCAATTTTGTAGTTTTTGGATTTAGCGTTATGGATCCAATTTTCATTCTCCATTTAGCAATTTGTTCAAAGTGTTCTCCATCGTTCTCTTAATAATCAAAATATTGCATAATGGTTATCAAAATGGTTACCGCATGCATAATGTAAAATTATGGAATTACAAAATGTTCAATTTATAACGTAAGATTACATTAAGGATTAAGTACTCCGTAATGTAATTGGGTGTCAGTGAGTGTAAGAAATAACTCTCTAATCACTATATGACGATGAATGAATTATTAGGTTGCTTTGGTGATAAAAGAAGAAAAGGAAGAGAAAGAAAAATTATAGATTTAATTTCTCCAACTAACAAAATATTAACAATTAACTTAACATTTGTCTTAAAAAAAATTACATGACAATGGAGCCACGGCGCAGTTTGGTCGAGTTAGATTGTTTAAACAAAATTTGAATGAACAAATGCAAAGCTTACTAGTTACATGGATGGAATGATTTAGGGTAAAACTTCCTGCACTTTGTATTACAAAATGAAATTTTCATAATACAATGAGAAATACAGAAAACATTAATGAAGGTATAGGAAGCAACAACCAATAATTTGATATGTAGTTTGGATTATAACTTCTTGTACAAATGGGCTATATATATCTTTGGTATGCTATCATGTTCGACTGCCTAAGCGAGTTGTGGTGTGTAGAAGACATCATGGGAAGATATGAGAACCAGTTGTACACAACTACAAATCAAATGTCCAATGGATTTTATAAGCTTTTTTTAGCTCATTTTTTTATGAAGAAAAAATAACATTACTTCTAGCTATTTATATAAGAAATAAAATATTTTTATTTTTAAAAATTATAAAATAAAAATTTAAATGTTTTTATTTTTATTTTTTTAATTTATTATGAAGAGTTATTAATGAGATATTTTGTTTTTCATGTAAGTGGAGACCTTAATGTACATATTGATAATTTTTTTATCACTATGATACTGGAGAGATTAATTTTGTTAATGACTAATTTTTATCAATGAACTTGACTTACTTTTTGTCGAATTTTCTTTTTAATTATTTTTTTTTATCAAAACTTAAACTTGAGACATTGTTTAAAAGATTCAAACTAACTAATTATATGAAAATATATTTTAATAATTTAAGTACTCTCACTGATAGAGAAAATTAAGAATACTAATTAGTGTCTTTAGAATATTGTTTAAAGAATTAAAGAATATTTTTATTGGGAAATATAATCATATAATCTCCTGATTTTCAAGACTCTCTCCAAAAAAATATCTCCTGAATTATAAAAAACATTATTAGTATATTTACTATTTAAATTAATTAAGATTAATTATTTAAAATATTTTTGTTAATGCTAATAATTCGTTTTTTGTTTCTTATATATGTATAGAAAATTAGAGGCGCAGCCCAAGCCCTAGATAAAGTACTCTCATTGACTGAGGCGAAATATAGAAATAATAGAATATACTGTAGCAGAGGAATATTACATATATGGGTGTTCCGTGCATTGAGTTAAATATTACCTATATATATTAAATTTATAATATTAATCTTTATTTATTTTTCTAGTAATATTATTAATCATCTTATCAAACTTGTTTTTCTTTCTTTATTTTTTATTTCTCTTTATATCATACAAATATTTATAAATAAATTATATAAATACAATTTCTTAGAAGACAAAAATATGACTTAATTGGGTTAAGTGAAAACAGAAAATTGATTTAAACGTAAAATCATGGAATATTGGTTATAATAATTGGGTTAAGTGGGGATCAAAATTCATATAACTTAATTATTATTGAATTGATTTTTATTTTTATTTGTGGAATTGAATGAACTGTCATAGTGGAAAGTTTTTCAAACTCAGATGACACTGATCGTATTGTCTATTCCATTTATAAACTTAAATACCATCCCACCACAAGATACATGGACAGGAAGAGAAATGTGTCTAGCTAGTTTAGGCTCTAGATAATCCGTATCTGTCGTTTTTATGTCACACGATACATTACTTGTTCTAAGAATGTTGTGTAAATTATATACCCTAGGTCACCTTTGTGCATGAATGATATCAACGAAATGTGACAAGATGGGCAATGGACAATAATAATATGTTGGAAATGAAGAATAAGGTTTTGAAGTATATATGACTATAAAAGAGATTAATAAACCACAAGAGAAAGTAGCCATTGGCAACCCTGTAGAGTTAGGGACACAACTTGATCAACATGGACCACCTGAGGCTGTAGCAAAATCTGGAAAAGCCTTAAGAACAAACTTTGAATGGGGACTAAAATCCAAAGAGGTTGGATAAGAAGAAGGTTATGTCTTAACATATTTGGGGTTTGAAGGGGCTGAAACTGTATAATATTAGAGTGGATATGTATTATGTTGGTTGATCATTACTCTTACTTGTGTTTCCACTGTTTTGCTTCTTGCTGATGATATTTTTATTTTTTGGGGTCCAGTTTTTATGATAAAATTGAATATTTAATTGATCCTAATGAGTTTTGAAGGCCCAGTAAAAGTTTTTGAAAGAGGCTTAATCTGTCAACTCACTCAAATTACTAGAATAGCAAGATCAACAACAACAAAAAAATAAAAATTGAAGGATTAATTCAAATCAAATATTTGAGAGAAAGCTAATCAAGTAGTACTTGGCAAATCATGGGATGTTAAGAGTCAAGAAAGGCATGTCTGAATTTCAAGGTGATACAGGATTGGTTAATAGTTTTTAGGGTCCAATATCTTCACTCTGGGGTCTACATTAGAATGTTAAAAGTAATTTTGGAAGAATTCCATACCATAATAATTATGATGATCAAAACAAAATTAAGACACGAAAGAACCTACTTCAGGGGAGCATCATGCTCATCTAAGCAAAACTATGGCTAAGGGACAGAAACTTTTGTCATCCCAACAGAATTCAATGATTACTTTGTACTAAGAGAAGCTTCATTGCCTTGTTGGTTATGTAAGAGGAAAACATTGTCCACGAACTATAGCCAGAACAAATACCGTATACCCGTTCAGAACTTTCTCACCAAATTTTTTAACGTTTCTCTCCTGTAAAATGTCAACAACTTCTGTAATTTTTTTTGTTACAAAATTTTCTGTAATATAAGGAAGACAGTTTGCATCAGATCAAAAACTTATAACCATCGAAGGTTGTCCATCGATAAGAATTGGATTCATATCTCTCCTAATTTTAGTTTAAAATCTAACGAATATAAGAATCGTAATTTATAATATCCTCCTAAATTCTTTGAGGTCGGAGACTTGAAATTGTGCAAACCTGTTATGTTTTTTTTGGACTTAATTCAAGAAAACTTTCATTTAAAAAAATGGATTAAATATATTTTTCATCTCAAATATATATTCGAATTTTGTTTCATCTCTTTAAAATAAAATGAGTATCTAATATTTGAAAATTTTTATTTTAAATATATATAGTTAATAATGATAATGTATCCCTTAAATAATTATTTCAAAATCAAATTAAATTTTTTTGATAATTGTAAATAACAGAATCAATTAATTGAATCATTCATTCACTCATTCCCTTTCTCACTCTACATGACTACATGCAGTCCTACCCAACCAACCGCGCAAAAGTGGTATTTTTAAACCAAAGGCCACAGACAAGGAACTTCAGAGGCTCCGGCAATTTATGCAGCACCTATGCCAGAAGCCTGCAAGACCCATACCACTTTCTGCAGCACCTAATATGTGTCTTCTAATAATGTTTATGTTTATTCCCTCAAATTTTTTTCATCTCGTTTTTTTTTGTTTTTGTTTTAAACAGATAAATTATCTCGTCAGAACAACGTGCTCTCTCTGCGGCTACTTCTTCGAGTGAAACTACCTGCCGCTACCGGAATATGGGCTCGACGATGGTCTAATGATGACTCCTGATTCGGTTCTCGAACCGGCCAGTTCGGCCCGAACCTCCTCTGGTTCGGGAGGGTACAGAGGGGTGGATTGCAGGACCACCTTGGCTTGCACTGCCACCACCGAGATTGTGAGGAAGAAGGTGACCGACGGCGCTGCTTTCCGACTTCCATGCCGGCCGGCGTGCCGTCGGTCTCGGAAATCTTGGCGGGTCTCATGAACCAGACTAAAGGGAACCCCAGCGGGCCCCACTCCATTGAAGAACTTGCGAATAAATAGAGATTTTTTTATTTGATTTACGTTAATTGATTCTAATGGCTTTGAACCGCAAGAAATTTTAATTTTAATTTTAAAATAATAATAGCTGTTATTTTAGTCATCAGAATTGTGTTATCAAATATTTTCGCTAATTGATGGCAGAAATTTAAAACAAAATTTTCAAATATCAAGAGTTGATTCGAAGAAAAAATTTAAGCCAAAAAATTATATAAATTTCTGTAATATAAATGGAATGTATTTACCTTTAACAATAAAACATGCAAGTAATTAATTTAGAAACATCGATTCAATTAAATGATACCCTTCAAAATAACTATTTCATTGAAAGTGAATTTCAGAATTAGAAAAAATTAATTAACTACCATTATTACCCATTCATTACCCCGTAATCCGTATAGTCCTCTCTAACCATTTGTCTTGTTACTTACATAGTCTACAAGATAAGCATTGCTGTTTACGCCATTCTCCACATTTATTTGTGAAATACCATTAATTAACTATCAATCGCATATCATTCATTTTCGTAGTGGTAGGTATCCATCACGTAAAAGACCTGACTCATCAGCATCTAGAACATGTTTTTTTTTTTTTTCTTCCTTTCGTGCTAACCCAATTAAAATAATGAAAGATGTAAGTTATTTAAATACTCTTGATTAATATTTTTGGTTGTCATCATGTAGGAGGCAATTGTTTCAATTTTACTTCACTTAGAAGAAGATATACGGCATTTAATTAGTACGGAAGCTTTGAAAAGAACTGCACCCATTATTTTGAAGGCCCCACGAAAGATAAGGGATTTGTTGTTTTCCAATTATTTGAGGAATTTAGACGTGTGCATGTGTCGGCTTGTCACACGTTATTTTCAACCTCAGAGTTCCAAAGAAAAAAAATGTGGTTCCCAAATGTTACGGGTACACTGTACAGCGATTGTCGTCCATAAGCTAGCTCTTTGATATTAGCTTCTTAATCTCACGCTTAGGTTAAGAGGAGAATGGAGATACATATATGTGTATATATATCTACCTAGTTATCTTTTGTTTGGTAACAAAAATGCGTCAATGATAAGTTGGTTTATCAATTAAGAACCTACCTAGAAAATTAACATATATAAACTTAATTCGCAAAGATTTTATCTAGTCACAACTAGTCAACTCATGAACCTTAAGAAATCTTTTCAAGAGAGTTGTATACAACAATAAATTCAGAATTCCATAAATATTTATCTTGGTGAAAGGTACAATCAATTTCATCTTGTTGAATAAGACGATAAAAACTTGTAAAGAAGTTGTGGTTTGTTGGCTTATTGATAATTTAATTGTCTAGTGATGTTCTTAATTTGATTAACTTTTCTAATATTTTATAATTTAATTGTAATTTAGACTTAAAAAAAGTGAATTTTATATAAACAATTTCATTATTCATTTTAATTTTGTATATAACATTCTTTTTTTAGAACAAGGAAACACTTTTAGTCAATCAAACACAATAAAAGAGGAAAAGAAGATGCTATTGTTCTTCATTCATCCATACACTTTTTCTCACTCTTAGTTTACATAGACAAACAAATTTCATCATTTTCTTCCCCTTTTTTGTTTATAATAAACATTGTATATTTATGTAGTTGAGGGTAAGCAGGTTGTGATTCATGTCCATTTTAGCATAATCTTTTTTTTTTCTAACTGAAGTGGAGTACTCATAAATCAAATACGTGTTCATTTTAGCATGATTGTGCTCTTTGTAGGAAGGTTTGTTAATGGAGAAAGCATATGATTGTTGCTTTAAGAAATGCTGTATATTGAAGCAAGCTTGTTTTATTGATAATAGGATGACGGTTTACATAAAACAAATACAACAAAAAATAATATCATATGTATATCTTGTCATTTATTATATATATTTTATTTAATAACAATTATTCAAGATAAATTAAAATGTATATATTTATTAGTTTGAACATGACCTTTTGTCAAGAGCTTAGTTTCTTTTTTTTTTTAAATAAAACTTTAATTTTTGCCTTGATTTCACAATTTCATACTATTACACAATTCTAATTCAAATATTTTACCTACTATATAATTTCTCTTTTCTTGTATTAAAAAGAGACTTATGGACTAGCACACATTTTCTAAATTTTTTATGAACTAATAGAGAAAAGGACTTACAGACATTAACATCCAAAAGTGTTTTTTTAAATTCAAATGAATAACCTATGACTCAATGAAGATGGAAAACAAGTGTTTAGTCTCTAAAAAAAGTGGCTGTTTGAACCAAAGGTAGAAGCCTTATTTAAGTTTATGATGTGTAATTCATTATTTTATTTTTTCTAAAGCTGTATGACTTTATATTTATGTGACATTATCCATCCGGTGTCACAATATCAATCAAATTCTCTAGTAAACACAAATATAAGTATAGGGAATGAGAATCCTAATGACAATTGTTAGTGTTAGGTATGAAATTGATTTTGAATAATTGATAGTGACAATTTTATATACATATATGAAATTGTTATAGTCAATAACTTGTGCACATAAATATTTACACCTAGTGTGAAAATTTGATAAATATATTTTTTGTATGGATGAATATATGTATAAATTACATATATTATGAACAAATATATAACATACCATAGTCTTCATCTTGATTTTTGGAATATTTTAAAGTAATATGTTGTTTGTTCATGGTATGGTAACAAGTATGAGATACTATTGATTATATTACTTTTTTTATCTTACTTATATACATCATTTTTTAATTATTTTAAATTAAAATACCTCTAATTAAATAATAACACGAATCTTTAAAAAATAAGATATTAACATTCATGACAGTGTATATTTTTAAAAATATATAAATTTAAGACAAATTTATTACAAAATAAATTAAACACTTTTCTTAATCATTATGAATTATGTAATTAGGTCTTAAATATAAATAAAAACAAATATATTAAAATTATACTAATTTTCTATTTTTATTCTTATGTTATTTTCTCTTTTATATATTTTATAGGTTGAATTATGTAGAAACAGATAATAAATAATATCAGCTTGCAAACGCTAAATAACAAATCTACATATTTTATAGATTTATAAATTTATTTTACATTATTATTGCATTAACTCACAGGAAATTAATGAGAAAAACAACTCAAACACAAGCAATTTCGTATGATTCATATTCTTGATACTTTTGTTGAAAATTGCATGATTTTAATTGTCATGGGTTTGTCAATGTAGGAAAGATGAGCAAGAAAATAGGACAATATGTTTTTGCCAAAAAGCCCTTTCTCACATATATTCAAGATTAAATGATCATTTTGAACATTAATTTATCTTTTTTTTTTGTTAAGAGAAAGTTCATTTATTTAAAATGTTCAAAATAACTCTTTGTCTTTTAAATAGTTCAATTTGATATCTCATCTTTTTTAAAAGGTTCAAAATGATCCCCAAAAATCACAAAGACTATATAATAAAAAAAATATATATGTTGTTCATGTGTTCATCTTAATCTATTGATATGTCAATAAAATATGTCTTGTCATAATATTGATTAGAAATTTTTTTATATAATAAATTGTATAACCAATTTTACAATTAAAAGAGATAAAGAGATAAGAGAGAGGTGTGAGATATAATAAATGTTCTGATAGAGAGAAATAGCTAGACATAAAAAAAAAATGATGTTGTATAAATTGTTGTGTGATTATATGAATAACTATATTGATGTATAATATTGCAGTAAAAAAACTATATTGATAATATTACTCTTTTAGAAACACAATTATTTAATAACTATTAGCTTTTGCTTATAAAAATGTTTTTTTTTCCTAAGTAAAGGGTTTAATTTTTTTTACAGTAGTAACAAGGGTTTAACGAATTCTTTTTAAATATGATATATTAAGTTAATTTCTCATCTTATTAAAAGGAAATACACTGAGGCAGTTTTAGTTCTCAAAATAAATCCACCTAATTAAAATAACTGAAATATATATCAAATATTTGAGTGGGAAAAATAATTGTTCAATGATAAATGCATCAAGTCATCAACTTTAGAACTGTTTTGCTCGCTTTCTTTTTTCAAATTCAGGACCAAACTTTAATTTTAAGAAAGCTTGGTTTCTTCTCTTTACTATAATTATTTGATGCCTTTCAGGGGATTTGAAATGCTAAGAAGACAACAACATGAACCATTTGAATTCAAGCTTTTTTTTTTTTTTTGTATAAATTAAGATTCCCTTCCTTCTTTATTTCCTAAAGAAATATATGTCGACCCTCGTACTCATAATTTAATGTGTGAGATGCAGCAAAGAAAACAAAAAAAGAATTTACTGTGTGAGATGCACCAAAGAAAACAAAAAAAGAATCACCATGTGAAAAGATTATGCAACGGAAAAGACACCTTCTTGGTTTCCCCTTGGAAAACGACTTGAAAAATATCTTATTTCTTGAAAAAGAAAATGATTCGTTCATAAATTATAATCATGTTATATAAACAAAATGTTACATCCAACTTAAAGTGTCATATAAACTACATACACTTTTAAAAAGGATAATGTTCCTTTTCAATAAACTCATATAAATCTAGAGTATAATTTCATGCATTATAAGAATAATTTTTCTTACAAAATCAATGAATAAAAAACTATTTTAAATATGATTTTAAAATATTTATTATAAAATTAACAAACTTATCATTGAAAAAAATTCTATAAAAAAAGTTATTTGCTAACTCAAATTATATTTTAAAAAAAGTTGATTATTAGAACAACTTTAACCATGTATCATATGCTCTTCACCCTAGTTTATTTTATCTGCAAAAATGGGTGATACACTTAGGACTTACTTTTTTATAATAAAAAAACAACTGTACAGATAATTAATTAGATAGCAGGATGTGTATCAGAATTAAGATTTTCAGCAGCCATCAGAATTCGTACAGTTAATTTATAATAGGATACATATGTAATGTTATAAGAAACTGAATATTGGTTAATATAAGAAATAAAAATATTAATGTAAATATATGATTATATGAAGATGAATACGATAATAAATGAAAATATTTGGCAAAAAGTAATAATACGATGAGTGAAAAGATGAGAAAATATAGATTAATGTGATTTTGGTATGTAATGAGACAACCTCCTGAATGTTTCCATAAGAACAAAAGTTTGGTACCAAGAACTCAACACAAAAAGAGGTAGAGATAGACCAAAACTTATCTAGGAAAAGATAGTTAAATAAGACTTAATAAAGTGTGATATAGATTGACGGACTATGTGTTTTAGAACAAAATAGAGAAAAACTATAAACTTGATGACGGATTAGATTCGTTGTTATCTCTATGTTTTATATAATCCATTTTTAATCTTTTCCCCCTCTTCATCTCCCTTCTCCTTCTTTTCTTTTATCTTATTTTCCATTTTCCTTCATTTTTTTAACTTTTTCATATCTATTATTAGGTTCATTTATTACCGACCTCAATTAACTTGAATTTAAGATGCTGAATTATATCAATTGTATTTAGTATTTATAAAGTTGTGATATTATACTTTTTTAAATTAAATATTATTTTGTGTAATATTTAATTATTATTACTATTACTATTATTATTATTATTATATTTTATTACTGAAATTATTGAATGTTGAATTAGTATCTTCTTATAATCAATTCAATTATCGGTGTATTTTAAAACATTCCTAATATAAATCTTATGAAACATTATTTTGTTCAATCTTTTACTTTAGTACAATTTGAGCTATATACAAAAATAACACCTTTTGCTTTGTAAAAATCATTAACAAACTTGGAATCTAAGCTAAACTTACATCTTTTCCATACACACTATTCCATATACTGCTTACACTTTTTTCCCCTGATTGAAAAGACGAAAAGAAAAGAAAGAAATGACGGGAAAAAAAGCCAATAAGCTTCCTAGCTTTTCAATTATTGTCAAGATTGAAAGTAAAAGGTATCAAAATTCTATCAGTCATTTAACTAAAAGAGGTAGTAGTTCTTCTATAAAAAAAAGTAATCCCTGTAGTCTCAAATATTAAAGAAAAAACATTTTTCTTGAAATATAAAAAAAAATTCAACTAACTTTATTTTATTTAATATTATTATCTCTAAAATACTTTTTATTTAATTGAGATGTTTGTTTAATTCAATGATTGTTCTTATCCTTAATACGAAATTTCAATGAAAGGTAAGTTAAACAAAATATTTTTAATTAAAATTTATACAATTAAAATGATTAACTAATTTTTTTAATTAGTGTTTCATAATTCTTCTTCTTCTAATATTCGAGACCACAGTACTAGTTTTCTGATAATAAAGAGATACTAGTTTACGGTTTAATGATTTAATCATGGTATATATATATATATATATATATATATATATATATATATATATATTTAACAAAGTATAGTTATTATTTATTTTTATACATTATTTATTATTTATTTAAATTTATGTTTTAATTTTTATTCATTTATGTGCATTTTGCTATTAAAGATATGCAATAAATACATAATATAAAAAAAGAATGAGTTGGTGCACTTGTGAAAATGAAACCCTTTTCACGGAAACTTTCAACATTAATCTTACAATAAATAAACAAAAACTTGTTTAAACGGATTAATTGGATCGATCTTCCAGTTCCAAAACAACGATAAAACGGAAGAAAATACACCGTAACACGTAAGTCTATAACCATATTTAATTTGTGGAGTTTTTTTTTTTTTTTTTACAGCAACTGTATTTGTGGAGTTATAACAAGAATTATTTCACAACAGCGACCAAAGTTGCGAAATAGAATGATTATATTTCTAGTATTTTAATTGGATCGTTATTTTGTCTTTAAGAAATAATCCTAACGGATAAACATGTCTTGTCTGGTCTTTATAATCATAAAAGGTATATGGGATCCCTTGCGAAGCATTCACGTGAAAATTGTACTGTTATGTGAGGCTGAAACAATCAAGAGTTTGAAGGTGTTAAAAATGTGTTATTGAGATTTCATAATCATTAACAATGGGACACATGTTTCATTTCTATTTATGATCATGTGGTTGATTTAGTTTATTTTTTCAACTAATTAACTAAGTTGGAAAGATCATGATAATCCATTTCATTACAAACTCTGGGTTATGGCCACTTATGACAGTCTTTCTTCTTTACAACAGTTCAAACACTCTCCTGTTTTCTCATTCCTCTTGCTTAAGGAAGATGTTAGAAATGTATTCTTTATTAATGATTGAAATCATGAGATTAAAAATGACACACTTAATAAAAAGTGAAAATCATGGAGTATTATTTTGTAAATTTCAATAAATTAAAAAAAAAAGACGTGGAAGTGCTCTGTTTTGCTTTGCTTTTCCGAGAGGAAGAGGGAAATAAATGAGGACTGTCTAGCAATCTTTCAACATCATTACCAGCTTATTACGGTAGCAAGATTTTGGAATATAAATAGTTCGTATCATACTCGTACAACAACAATAACGACGGGGCATTCTCCCAAACGAAACAAACACACAAAGTAAATAATAATGAAGAATGTGTATAAAGAATTGGTGTAACACTCCGAAGAATCACAGAAAAGGGATAAATTCAGAGGTATATAAATATGAGACTATATATAGTTGATAATAATTTAAATGAATTAATTGATATTATTTATAATAAAAAGATGCATATATTTTTCAATAATCCATCATGTACTTAATAATTTTATAATTAAGTTGTTTGACTTAAAGTAGTTATAAGAATAATTTTTTAGGATGTTTTATGTAAAGCGTATGAGTGAGAACAAAACATGCTAAGAAGTCTAGTGTTAATTTATGGGGATAATCATTAATCTTGAAAGCACTTGAAATAGATTGTTAAAGTCTAAAAAAAAGAGATATACCTATGAAAGATTCTAACCGATGAAAGGTTCCGATCGACAAGAAATTAAGTGGACTGTAACTCTATAAAGTGTTATATAGTGTATGAATTGTGAAAAAGTTAACAATAAAAAATATTACAATTGGACCCATTTACTATTAATAAACTTAATTAAAATACACCGATAATACAAAGATATTGTATATTATTATTTTATTATAAATTGAAATATATTATAGCATATAAAAATTATTATTTAATTATAAATTAAAATATATAATAAAATTATTAATTTTTATAATAACTACTTTAAAATTATTTTTTTATTGATTTTTAATGAGTTGATAATAAAAATTATATTGATTTTAAGGTGAACATATTATTAGTGCAACTTATAGACTAATTTTATCTATATACTCCTATATGTGTTTACAAATTTTTGGATCAATATCACTCGATTATTTGAGTATAATTTTCTGTAAAACTTAATTAATTATTATTAGCGGAGTCTTTTCTCTTAATGTGTTTTCAAATTTTTGGACCAACATCGTATTGATATAAAAAAAAATACAACATAAAATGTTTGAAAATTAAACTTTTATTATATCCACATTTCTAAGAATAAAATTTATGTTGATTTGTTTAAGATAATCCTTGACTTTGATCTGACCTGAACGCATCAAAAGTTCCTCAATTATTGAATTGGAAACTCCTAAACAAATTAATGAGGTATCCGTGGAGTGTGTATTTTGAATGTAAGTCAGTGATAACAATGATAACAAATACTCACTCCTACTACTACTGTACACGTCAATCAATTTATGAATTGCATGCAATATTACTACACGCGCCGACGAAATTTGACGTGTTACACACACACCACGAACCTTCCACCTACCGATTTTTTTTTTTTTGGAAACAGACGTTCCCTACCATTTTGCACACGCATGACCTAATCCTAACACGCAAAATAAAAAATAGATTGTTACGCAATCAATCAACTTCCATTTTAACCCGAAAAATAATTTGGTACGATCAACATGCAAATGCAACGTTTTTCAGAGATTATAATTATGACCATAAGATACAACATAAACACTAGTACAAAATAGGGATATAATAATACATGTAATTAACATCATTTTTTAAATCAATATTAACAAAAATGTGATAGTATATTCATAATTAAGATGATTAAGTTGACATCAATTTTTTAGAAAATCAATGTTAACGAAATAAAGTTAACATCTATTTTTTTTTAAATTGATATTAACGTTATTTTGTTAACATTGATTTTTTAAAAATCGATGTTAATATACTCATGTTAACATCAATTTTTAAAAAATTAATGTTAACATACTCATGTTAACATCAATTTAAGAAAATCGATGTTAACGTTGCTTCGTTAACATCGGAGTTTAAAAAATTGATGCTAATAATAATTTGTTAACATCAATTTTAAAAAAAACTGATGTTAACATCGATTATTTTAAAAACTTATGTTAACATTATTTCGTTAAAATTGATTTTTAAAAAATCGATATTAACATACTCATGTTAACATCAATTTTTTAAAAATTCGATGTTAATGTTACTTGGTTAATATAACGACCCGCCTCATCGTTATTGTATCACTAACTCTTAATTACTCTGATAACATGTTTTAATGAAAATCCCTTATAATTGTTATGAAAATGGGAGTAAGTTTTTCGCAAATAAATATTAATCACCATGAAGCAAATATGTAGATAAAAGTGCATTTAAACATCACAATTCATTCACATGTAAAAACATAATTTAGTTGTATTTACAAGTATCCACATCTTAAATGTACAGGTTCTTCAAAAGAAAACAAGAGACTAATCTACGAAAGAGTTAACGATCAAACCACAACTTTTTTTCGAAATATGATCCATCGTCATCACGACGGCTCGGCGGCTCCAACCAAAGGAGATCTTCCTCCAAGTCACCTAATGTTGTCCATCTGCTCACACAAACGAAGGTTCGCGATCATCACAGGTACCAATCCACACGATACAAACAAAGCAAATGTGAGTTTATCATGTAAAAATAACAAGTAATAGATAACAATAGTTAGAGAAGACAATCCAACACATCACAACACCCAATCATTTCATCACGCAACAAACAAGGACTGTCATCCAAATACATTCCACAGCCAACCTATAATGCTTAAAATGATGCATGCTTCTGACTCATCTCTTAGCATGCAATGTGGTACCATCTCGAAAATAGTCTAACACAGGGAGATGATGCAACAAGATGTCAGGGTCACTCTGTCATGCACAGGCCGCTACCCCCACTGGTGATCAGCCATGGGTCTCAGTAAAGAAGTTCCAAACAGTTGTGCCCCTAGTACCTCCGTACTCTGCAGCCAATCATCCTATTTCCGTAAAACAAATGAAGTATGTCACGTGGGTATTATCAATGCATGACCCAGCCAGGAACAAATCCTTCCTCGCAAGAGTGACTAGCCATGCACCCCCCACGTACATACATACCGCCCCAACATAGGCTCACCGATGTAATGACCGTGGCTAGGAACAAATCCTTCATCACAAAGGTAACCAACCGATCATTGCACCATCCGATATATACATGACATACAATCACAACATCATCAATATTATTACCTCATATACCAACCTTCACTATTCCAACATTATCATATACAATCATTACTTACACATCAATCGTAAACACAACGTAAACTAATGAGCCGAGATGGTCCACTAACTAGGCAGCACTAGTGAAAAAGAATAAACTGAGCCTGGTGGCACTAGCCCGACAGCTCTAAAGAAAGAAACGAGTTGAGCAGCACTAAAGAGAAGAAACGAGCTCGGGAAGGGAACCAGGTCGCTCTAAAGAAGGGAAAACGAGCTCAACAACTCTAAAGAGAAGAAACGAGCCCGGGAAAGGAACCCGGTCGCTCTAAAGAAGGGGAAACGAGCTCAACATCTCTAAAGAGAAGAAACGAGCTCGGGGAAGGAACCCAGTCGCTCTAAAGAAGGGGAAACGAGTTCAACATCTCTAAAGAGAAGAAACGAGCCCGGGAAAGGAACCCGGTCGCTCTAAAGAATGGGAAACGAGCTCAATAGCTCTAAAGAGAAGAAACGAGTCTGGGAAAGGAACCTGGTCGCTCTAAAGAAAAGGAGACGAGCTCAATATCTCTAAAGAGAATAAACGAGCCCGGTAGCACTAACCCGATAGCCTTCACCTCCACAAACACACCGTTAAAAGGTGTTTTGAGATTTCACAGCAACAGACATCAACTTCACAGACAAGAAATTCTTACAACATCAATATCTTCACACAAAAACACCATTAATCATAACATCCCACATATGATTCGTTAAAAGACATAGATTTTCTTGAAAAATCAGCACACAACAGGGACATGCAGTTATCTTCATAGTTGGACTCCCTGACCCCCAACTATGGTATCTAAAACTGATTATCAACATAATAAACTCCCCTTACCTAACCAGGAGTCCTTCTATTACAGTCTAACGATGTTATAACACTATCCTTTGAAGCGTGAGCTTGTCCAAACACAGTGCTCTCAAGGAAGCCAAGAAAAGAAAGTTTGGGACGCTGTTCTCGTTCGAACTTCAAGAAGGGTTTTTGAAGACTTCTACTCCGATCACGAGGTTCCTCTTAGCGTAGGGGTTCCGTGGCAAGCTACGGTGGTCCTTAGTGGTTGAAGGGAGTGGTTTTAGGGTGTGGAAAGTTAGAGATAAAAGGGAGAGAAAAGTGCAAAAGAAGAAAGAACATGCTTCCGCTGCGTCACTCTGATACTTATATATAGATGACTTGACAAGCTCACTTAACGTGTACGTACAACAACCACAGACCAAACAAATTTGACTTAACCTAACTTTCACCAAACACTCATACCAAGACAAAAGCCTAACAAAACAACAAATTATGAAATAAATTAAACAATCAAACAACATAACACACATCAAACATCTATATCAAAAACTTGAAATTTCATGGTGTTATAGTTAACATCAATTTTTTAAAAAACTGATGTTAACATACTCGTGTTAACATATTCCTTCAAACATATTTTTTAATTATTTAAAATATATTAAATTATAATGAATAAAAGATTATGTGTTTTAAAGAATGTGTCAAAGAATGTATTTTTAACATTTTCATTTTTTAATATCATTTTATCACAACCTATTTTTTCTTTAAATTTGTGATTTAATTTTTGTTTATTTTAAAGCAACACTTAATTAATTTTAAAAGTTTAATCAATATTAAAATAATTGTGTAAATAATGTCATTTAAAAAATAATGAGAGTTATACCTAATCAATAAATTTGTACCTCCCTTTATTTTTATATGTTAACTTAGAAGTATAATATATAAATTATGAAATATAATTAACATCTTTATTTATATTAATTTCTTAACTTTTATATGACCATTATTATGTTTTTATTTTGTAAAAATATAAAGATAAATAATTGAAAAATAATAATATTATCTTAAACTTCTAAAAACTAAAAAAAAATATAAACAAAATTCACTTTTAATTAAATGTGAACATTATACTCACTAGGGAATAATTATGTACTTAACATATTCAATTTAAATATATCAAAGGATAAGCAACTGAGATACATATTTTATAGATACTAATTAGGAAAAATAAAAAGAAATAATTATGTACTCAACATATTCAATTTAAAGTTGAGCAATCCTTATAATTAAACTAAATTATTATGTAAATGTTATACTCACTAAAAATAAATTAAAACGTGAATGGTATGTAAAATAGGGAATGAATGGTGCATTCTCGCTTTTCACTTAATGAATTATATTTTGTATATAAAGAATTATATTTCACTTGAATATTATCAGTCCCTTGATTCCCCCAAATTTGAAGTCCGTTCTCGCTTTTCTCTTTGTCTCGCTCTCGCTTCCACCACCGTCTCTGCCGCGAATGCCACCATCTCTATCGTGACGCGCAGAGGTTTGTTCTCTCTCACTATATTATGGTGTGTTTTCTTGGCATTATACTGTTATGGAGTGTACTCTCTAAGTTAGTGTGCTAGGAAGCTTCTCCTTAAGTTTCTCTATTATTCCTTTGTTGTGAAGATTCTGATCCCTCTCCACACTGGTGGTCGTGGTGGTGCTTGTATCATAATCATAATCTTGTTCTCCTCCATTTCCTTCTGAATTGGATCCTTGCTTGCAGAGACAAATTCACTCATCCAAGTGAGGTGTGAATGAATCCTATAAACCTAAGGATAAGTATAAATTAAAATTATGATTTCGCTCTTTCTCTCTCTTTGCTGCCCGTTTGCTCTGTCTTGTTCTTGTGCTAATTGTGATTTCAAAAAATATAAATTAAAATTAGTTAAAAGAAAACATAAAAAACAACAATACGTGGAGCTTTTGTAACTCTCTAACCGCGTAGTTAATACTATTGGATAGTATATGTTTTTATTCATTAATAAAATTATTTAAAGTGCAATTAATTCTTGTTTTTGTGAAAGGTTTGAATTTATTTTGAATGAAATGTAATTTTGATTAAAAAGTGAAGTTGACAGACATGCCGAGAGGGTCCCAAACTGAACCACTTGATATAGACATGAGAGATTGATTAGAGGATATGATTCGTGATCTCGGACAAGAGTCTTTTCAGCAAGCACATGTCCCTGAGTATGATACATTGGAAAGTGATTCGAAGAAACCATTGCATCCGGGGCGCAATAAGTCTTTGAAGTTGTTGTTAGTGGTGTTAATTTTGGTTAATGTCAAGGCCAGATATGGGTGGAGTGACAAAAGCTTTAGTTTACTGCTTCAGGTAGTTCAGGATATGCTTCCAGATGAAAACACATTACCAAAAAGATACTATCAAGCGAAGAAGATACTGTGTCCGATGGGTATGGAGTATCAAAAAATTCATGCCTGCTCTAATGATTGCATATTGTATATAAATGAATTTGAAGAAATGCATAAATGTTTCACGTGTAGGGTATCACAGTACAAAGTAAAGGATGATGACGACTGTAGCAGTGATGAAAGCAAAAAGAAAGGCCCCCCAGCGAAGGTGTTGTGGTATCTTTCAATTATTCCAATGTTTAAGCGTCTATTTGCTAGCAGAGATGACGCAATAGACCTTACATGACATGCAGATGGGAGAAACTGTGATGGAATGCTTCGCCATTTGGCTGATTCCTCCCAGTGGAAGAAGATTAATTGTTTGTATCCAGAATTCGACAAAGAGCCAAGAAATCTTAGGCTTGCACTTGCCAGTGATGGAATGAATCCCTATGGTAGTTTAAGTACTCAGCACAGTTCGTGGCCTGTTTTGCTAGTCATTTACAACTTGTCTCCTTGGTTGTGCATCAAGCGAAAATACATGATGTTGTCTGTAATGATATTGTCCCAAGACAACCAGGAAATGACATTGATGTTTATCTCAGTCCCTTGATTGAAGACTTGACAAACTTGTGGGACGAGGGGGTTGTTGTATTTGATAGGTATTGAAATGAGACATTCAAGTTGTGTGCAATGCTATTTTGTACCATTAATGATTTTCCAGCATAAGGAAATTTGAATGGATACAATGTTAAGGGCCATCGTGCATGCCCTATTGTTGAAGAAGACACGAGCTACGTACAACTTAAACATGGAAGAAAAATAGTTTACACTCTCCATCGACATTTTCTGAAACCTTATCACCCTTACCGACGATTGAAAAAAGCATTTAATAAAAATCAAAAGCATGAAAGTGCGTCAATACCGTTAACTGGTGACAAGGTTCTTGAGCAGGTTGAGGACATCAATACTACATTTGGAAAGACCCAAAATAAGCTTAAAAGTAAAACTTGCATATGGAATAAGAGGTCAATATTGTTTGATCATTCATACTGGTCTGATCTAGATGTTAGACATTGTATCGATGTTATGAAAATAACATCATTTTTAACTAAAAATCGATGTTGATGTTGACTAATCAACATCAGTTTTCAGTAAAAATCAATGTTGATGTTGATTAATCAACATCAGTTTTTAGTAAAAACCGATGTTGCTTAACATTAAACAACATTAGTTTTCAGTAAAAACTGATGTTAATCCACAAAAACAACATTGATTTTTCTAAAAACCAATGTTGATTCACAAAAAACAACATCACTTTTTGCTAAAAACCGATGGTGTATATTTTTGTTAACATTAATTTTTTAAAACTGATGTTAACGTTGATATTTTTAACATCTCTGGTTTCAACATCGGGTAAAAACTGATGTTAAAAGCCTATTTTCTAATAGTGCAATTTGATAAAGTTTATTTACTAGATAACCTAAATTAACTTTTTTAAGAAATTAATTAATAACAAGGTTAAATTTTAGAGTATTTCAAAAGTCATTTACATTATATAATTGATCCAATTGAATAAGTAAAAAATATATTTATATTATAATATTGTGGTTTATATTTCAAAATATATAATTATCTTCTGAATAATTCGTTTTCATCCAGAAATAATTCATTTTTATTATTCTTTTATCATTTCAATTCATAACAGTAATAAATAATTAATAAATAATAATTCACTGTTCACACGTCTTATAAATATCATAAAAATAAAGTAAAAAATAGCGGTCTGTTTTTATATTTACTTCTAAAATAGAAAAATTAACAGGAAGAATTACATTTTCTTTATAGAAAATAATAATTTTGCAGAAAATTTAAAATTATTTATTTAATATTTGTGATAGGATTATTTTATTAAAAAAATTAAAAGTCTCTCAGATGTTCATGATCAAAGTAAAATAAAATAAAATAAATAATTTTTTTTAGATAAATAAGTTTAGATACACATGAATTTCTATTCGTCTTTTCTATTGATGAAGACCAAGGTGTGAACGCTTGGATTTGATCGTTTCTGGATGCAAATTTCAAGATCCTTGGGATAGTTATTAGAACTTAAAGATAAAAGGTGGGGAAGATTAAGAAGATGATAATGAATGACACCACCATCCATAGTTGAACGATAAGTTGGAGTCACAAATGAAAGCTTCTTTGATAAGAATCAATCTGGATTCAACCAAAAACCAAGAAGAAGTTAAGCTCTCAATTCAAACAAATGCTTAATTTCATTAATCAAAAGTTGTCCAAAAATAGTAATATTTGAGTACTTATAGAGTTAAGCCTTTAATAAAATCTAAAAATGCATAGTTTGGGCCTATTTTAGTTCACGTTGAGATCCATTACACAAATAAATAAGAAATTACAAAATTACAAAAATTTTGAAAATTACGAAAGAAATTGCGCTAAGCACGATATTCGCGCTAAGTGAGTTGTTCAACAATCTTCAATGTGCTCCAATTCAGCTCCTTGTGGCTTCCTCCTTCCTTGTCTTTGATGAGTAGTTCATCCTTGATTCTCTTGGTCATCTCTTCTTGTAAAAGCTTGACTTTGGACCTTGTCATTGTACCCTTTAACTCATGAAGTGCTTCTAGATCTTTATGCTCTTTGGATAGCCCTCTATCATCCCCTCCTTATTGAAAAAAATTTGTCCTCAGATTTGCATCAAAAACACCTATATCACAAGAATAAATATGAGCAACATTAAAACTAGAACTCATCCCATACTCACATGGCAAGTCAATCTTGTAGGCATTGTCATTAATCCTCTTAAGGACCTTAAAGGGACCAACACCTCTAGGTTGGAGTTTAGATTTCCTTTGGGAAGGAAACCTATCCTTCCTTAGATGTATCCAAACCCAATCTCCGGGTTCAAATACCATGGACTTTCTCCCTTTGTTGGTGTGTCTTGCATATTGCTCCATCTTCTTCTCAATTTGGTTTCACACCTTTTCATGGAGATCCTTAACAAAAGTGGCTCTAGAAAGTCCATCCTTACTCAAAATAGAAGAATCATTAGGTAAGGGAATTAAATCAAGAAGAGATAAAGGATTAAAATCATAAGCAACCTCAAAAAGAGAAAAATAAGTGGTAGAGTTGGTTACCCTATTATAAGCAAATTCTACATAAAGTAACCATTCTTCCCAAGTTTTCAAGTTACCTTTGATGAAACACCTTAGGAGTTATGAGAGTGTTCTATTGACTACCTCGGTTTGCCCATTGGTTTGAGGATGACACATGATGGAGAAAAGAAGTTTAGTTCTATGTTTTCCCCACAAAGTTTTCCAAAAGTGGCTCAAAAACTTGGAATCTCTATCCGACACAATGCTCCTAGGTAACCCATGAAGACACACTACTTCTTTGAAGAAAAGATTCACCACATGACAAGCATCGTCCACTTTGTGACATGGAATGAATTGTGTCATCTTGGAAAACCTATCAACAACTACAACAGTCGAATCATTGCCTCTCTTGGACCTTGGAAGACCAAGTACAAAATCCATAGAAATATCAGTCCAAGGTGAGGTAGGAATTGGAAATGGAGTGTATAAACCATGATGCATGATTTTGGAGTTGGCCTTATGACACACAATGCAATTGGAACAAAATTTGATGACATTATGTTTCATTTTAGGCCAAAAGAAATGTTCATACAAGATGTTTAAAGTCTTTTCTACCCCAAAATGTCCCATTAACCCCCCTTTTATGAGCTTCACAAATCATGAGTTCGCACAAAGAACTTTTAGGCAAACACAATCTTTTATTTTTAAACAAGTATCCATCATGCCTAAGGAAACCTTGGTGAGATTCCTTTTCACACAACTCAAACAATTTATAGAAGTCATGGTCTTGAGAATACAAGTCCTTTATGTGATCAAATCCAAACATATTGGTTTCAAGCATGAGATTAAAGCATATCTCCTTGAAAGTGCATCGACCACAACATTAGCCTTGCCTTGCTTGCGTTTAATCACATAAGGAAATTGTTCCAAGAATTCTACCCATTTCACATGCCTCTCATTAAGCTTTCCTTGTTTTTTCAAATATGTTTGAGTGACTCAAGGTCACTATGAATCGCAAACTCCTTAGGAAGGAGATAGTGTTGCCAAGTTTGCAAAGTCCTAATAAGTGCATAGAATTCTTTGTCATAGGTGGAATAATTCAAAATAGCCCCCTTATGTTTCTCTCTAAAATAAGCAACTGGGTGACCTTCTTATAATAATACAACACCTATGCCAACATTGGATGCATCAATTTCAATTTCAAAAGATTTTGAAAATTTTGGTAGAGCAAGAATAGTGCATTTGTCAACTTTTCATTCAGTTCATTGAAGGCATTCTCTTGTTCACTTTTCCACTTAAATTCCACATTTTTCTTAACAATTTCATTCAATAGAGATGCTATGGTACTAAATGCCTTAACAAATATTCTATAGAAATTAAAAAACACATGAAAACTCCTCACATCACTCTCATTGTTAGGTGTGGGCCAATCTCTAATAGCCTTAATTTTCTCATCATTCACTTGGGTTCCCTTAACACTCACAACATAACCTAGAAACACTACTTGATTAGTGCAAAATGCGCATTTATCCTTATTAGCAAATAAGTTTTCATGTCTAAGCACTTCCAAAACACTCTTAACATGGTATAAGTGGTCATCCATTGTTAAACTATAAATCAAGATATCATCAAAGTAAACAGCCACAAATTTTCCAATAATGTGCCTTTAAACATGGTTCATGAGTCACATGAAAGTGCTTGGTACATTGGTTAAGCCAAAAGGCATGACCAACCACTCACAAAGTCCAAACTTAGTTTTGAAAACGGGTTTCCATTCATCACCTTCTTTCATTCTAATTTGATGGTAACCACTTTTCAAATCTATTTTGGAGAAACACAATAACCATGAAGTTCAACCAACTTATCATCAAGTCTAGGGATAAAATGTCTATACCTAACAGTAATGTTGTTGATGGGTCTACAATTCGTGCACATCCTCCATTTGCCATCTTTGTTGGGGCCTAGGATGATCCGCATTGCACATGGGCTCAAGCTTTCCTTCACCCATCCTTTTTGCATCAACTATTCAACTTGCTTTTGAATATCCTTGGTTTCATCTGAATTACTCCTATAGGCAGCCCTGTTAGGAAGTGAAGCTCCTAGAACAAAATCAAATTGATGCTCAATTCCTCTTAAAGGCGGCAAGCCATGGGATATGTCTTATGGAAAGACATCTTGAAACTCCTTTAAAAGTGTATTGAAACATTGAGGCAACTCAAGGGCACTAGAAGACAAACACATATAATTTAGAATGAGTAAATACATTTGTTGTCTTTTTACCTCCTTAGGTTTGATGAACAAACTCTCTTTTATCATTAATTATTTTTCACTCTTTTTCTATTTTCTTTTCTTTCTTTTCACTCTTTTTGCCATCTTTTTCTTTTCGATTTTTCTCTCTCAAAGGACTCTTTTCTTCTTTGGTTTTCTTTTCTTTTTCTTTTTTCAATCTCATTTTTATTTGATCCTCACACACTTCACTTGGAGATAAAGTTGAAAGAACTACCTTTTTACCTTTATGGAGGAAATGATAGCGATTGGTGACTCCATTATTGACAATAACATTGCCAAGGTCTTCCAAGTAACACATGGCCCGCTTCCATGGGAACCATATCACAAAGCACTTCATCAACATACTTTCCAATGGAGAATGTAAGTAACACTTGCTTATTCACAACCAACTCACCATTGTCACTCAACCATTGTAACTTATAAGGTTTAGGGTGAGGGGCAATTTTTAAACCAAGCATCTCCACTAATCTAGTGCTTATAACATTGATACAACTTTCTCTATTAATGATTAGAGAAGAAACCTTTTCATTCACCAAACATCTAGAATTAAAAATATTTTCTCTTTATGTATCATCTTGGTCTTTGCACAAACTTCCCTTGAGTCTTCTTAACATTAAAGGATCTTCATCTTTCGGTTGAAGAAAACCATCATCCTCCCCTTCACTAGAGGAACTATGAGAACTCTTAGATGACTTATTATCCATCTCTTCATTTTCCAACACAATCATGGCCTTTTGGTTAGGACATTGGAATGCAATGTGACCCTTTCCTAAACACTTATAACATTTAATTGAACTAGATTTATCGGAAGGGGGTTGAGTAGGAGAAGTAGGATTACCTCTTGAAGATTTCCTTTCAATATGTTGTGAAGAAGAACCATTCTTCTTGGAAGTGTCCTTATCCTTCCAAGATGAATAACCATACGAAGACTTCTTGTAGCTTGTTTTCTCTTCAATTGTTGCTCCACTTTCATAGCCCTATGTATAAGTTCATCCAGGGTGTCATAGCTATGAAGCTCTACAATATCTTGAATGTCCCTATTCAGACCATTCAAAAATCTAGCCATCGCAACCTCATTAGTCTCTTCAATGTTTGCTCTTGTCAAAGAAATATCCATCTCCTTGTAATAATCATCAACACTTTTACTTCCTTGATAGAGTATTTGTAACTTGTTATGCATTTCTAGTACATATTGAGGTGGTACAAATGTCTCCCTCATGATTCTCTTCATTACCTCCCAAGTATCCACTCTATGTCTTCTCAATCTGTCTCTATCAAATTGGACTTGATGCCACCACACCAAGGTATATCCCTCAAATTCTAAGCTAGCCAACTTCATTTTCTTTTCTTCACTAAAATTGTTGCAATTGAAAATTTGGTCCACTTTCATCTCCCAATCAAGGTAAGCCTCTGGGTCATAAATACTTGAGAACTTGGGAATTTTGACCTTCATATCATCTATATCATCCCTATTCCTCCTATGCCTATGTCTTCTACCATCTTCATAGCCATCATCACTGCCTTGAGAAGAATGACGTGATCACTGATGTCTCATTCTCTCCATGTCTTCCATTCGCCCACTCAACACTTAAGTGTCTCTTTGTATCTCATCAAATTTGTCTCACATCCTCCTCCCAACAGTTCTTTGTAACTTCTCCATTTGCTTAGTCAATGAAGCCATTAGCTTAGCAGTTCTAGGGGAAGGTGGATCACTATCAATGTCGGACACCATTGCTATAAGAAAAAAGTTAGTAAAATAAAACAATATGGTACCTTACCACTCACTAAATGTTTACACTCTTCAACCCTCGTGTTTCATACTTATAAGACTTTTTCTATAAGGTTCGCTCTTGTCTTTTTTCACTCACTAACTCTTCTTCAGCCCTTGAAATCAACCAAAGATTTCAATTCAAGGAGTAACCAAAGTGAAAGATGAAACAAATCCAAACTCAACTTAAGAGGTCAAATAAGAAAGAAAACTCTAAGACAAAACCTTGGAAATTTAGAATACAAGCAATAAAAGCTCAAAAAGAAAGTATAACTCAAAAGGAATGCCAAACAAGACAACTAAGAAGATAAAAAAATGCAAGATGAGAGTACTAAAATTTAAAATTTTGGGTGAACTTTTTTTTCACACTTAGGTCCTCATATTTTTTATATTTTCATTTTGACCCCAAATATTTTTAATATTTTCTCTTTGGTCCTTCATATTTTCTCTTTTAGGATTAGAAACTTTTGATATTTACACAAATGCCCTAATACTTTCCTAACAGAATTTTAAAAATCAAACTCAAAAATTTTCTAGTAGTGCTGTGAGTTTCATGAAGAACACAAAGAACAACCCATATTCAAAACAACTATGAATTCAACTAAAAGATAGGGTAATTGAAGGAAAATGTAAGATAATCTTATGTAAATATCACATAATAAGGTTTGGTCATATTCATGAGGATTCTGTAAATATGTCATTCCAAAAAGAGAAAAATAAAATCAAAACAATTGGGATTTCAGAAAAATACACAAGAAACACAAAATTAAACACAAACAAGCAATAATCAAAGGAATTTCATTTTCTGATTTTTTTTTTGGAAAAAAAATTGAAAAATTAAAACTGCAAGACACCGGGATAGTTATTAGAACTTAAAGATAAAAGGTGGGGAAGATTAAGAAGATGGTAATGAATGACACTACGAACTGTAGTGGAACGATGAGTCGAAAGAGAATTTGCCATAAATGAAAGCTTCCTTAATAAGAATCGATTTGGGTTCAACCAAGAACCAAGAAGAGGCTAAGCTCTTAATTCAAGCAAATGTTTAATTTCATTAATCAAAAGTTGTCCAAAAGTAGCAATATTGAGTACTTATATAGTTAAGCCGCTAATAAAACCTAAAAACGCATAGTTTGGGCCTATTTTAGTCCAAATTGAGACCTATTGCACAAAAATTATGACTATTAAGAAAGGAATTGCGCTAAGCGTGACATTCGCGCTAAGTGAGATGTTTGAAAATTTTCAATGTGCTCCAATTAAGCTCTTTGTGACTTCCTTCTTCCTTGCCTTTGATGAGTAGTTCATCCTTAATTCTCTTGGTCATCTCTTGTAAAAATTTGACTTTAGACCTTATCATTGGACCATTCAACTCATGAAGTACCTCTAGATCTTTATGCTTTTTGGATAATCTTCTATCATTTATTCTATAATTTACGTCATTCGCTTCTTTATTTTAAAATGGAAATATATATTTTAAAATAAAATATACAAAATATAATTAAAAATATTTTTCATTCTTAATATCTTATTTAAATTATATATAAGTTATATACAAATACATATTTTTGAAAAAAACTTTTATAAAAATTAGAATGATGTACTCAATTATCAATTTAAATTAATATGTATCCATACTTGTACTTATGATTATATATAGAGAGAGAAATGATTATAAGTTGATATTGTAATTTTACATAATCATTTAATTATAACTCATCATGTATACTAATAAGGGTGAACCCACTTGAGATGAGAGGGAGACAATCACAAAAAAAATCCAACAATAATATACTATTAAATTTTATACAAATTATTTATTATCTTGATGTTTCAATATATTAAATTATATTAATAATCTATTAAAACACATAATGTATTTTCATAAAAAAAAAACTCGTCTTTCTTATATGTCAAAATATATTCAACAATTAATGATTTTCAATCATTTTTGTTCAATGCATACTAACAAGCATTTGATAAAAAATTTATCTTCCATCTTATTACCAAGTATTATTTTGTTACTAAAATATTAAATATAAAATATGAAAAATTTAAAAATATTTCTTTTATGTGATGCGGTACCTTTCAATCTTTGCCAATGTTATCAATGTCACAGCTTGTGCTACAACAAATATTATTGTGTATTTTTATAGTTTAAAAATTATAACAATATTCAATTAATATAATAACACTTGTTTACATGAGATTTTTTTTCCATGTGTTATTTATATAATATTTGAAAAACAAAAACTCCTTAAGTTGCAGGAAAATAGAGTTTAACAATTAGATATTAATTATATATTAAGTAAAATTTAATTAAATATAATATTTAGATCCAATTTTCTTAAAAAGGATAACATTACCATTAATTTTATAATTAAAAAAAGTTAAGAGATAAAAATTGATTATATAATAAATAAATGTGATAAAATATATTGAGATAAGATTTCTTAAAAAAGTTACTGTTAATTTAATAATTTTAAAAAATATTAAGAAATAAAATTAATTACATAATAATTTAATTTTTTTACAAAAATATAATATTTAATTTTAAATTAGATTTATTTACACCGAGAAAGTATATTTCAGTTGGTTAAAAAAGGTGCATGCAAGTTATAAACTCTATAATATAGTGTTTAATTTCTAAAAGTAAAAAAAAATATATTTATTTACTTAATAAAAAATAATTTCTTTAAAATAAATATAATATTAATCTATTATTTTTTAAAATTGTCAAACATTTAGGGTGCCAAGGCCCTTCCTTTTATGGGTCGGTTTCTGTATAGTGACTAAGTTCTTTAAAATTGTTTTATTTCGGTACATAAACATTAAACACACACACACACATATATATATATATATAACATTATAAACCTGGCATGGGTGCAAGGCACGTACGTGTTATGATACTAATAAAATATTAAAGGCACAATTTTAAAGTGTATTAGTTATTGAAGCAAATCAACCATGCACTATTGCAAGAATAATCATATATGCTTAATGCTTGTTCCATATATACTATATAATGTTGCATCGCTTGAGAATATGTTATATAATAAATAACTGCAAATTATTGTGATGCTAATATCTATGAGGTTTCGAATACCAATAAACTAATGCAAGTCATTACTCTTTTTCGCAAGTGTCTTTGAACCAAATGCACGAGAGATCACAATTTTTCATGATTTGTTGCATTATTGTCATATTTCTAGCATTAATAATAGAATACCTCTAACTTATCTCCATTCACAAAAAGAACAATTAGATCAATTATATAAAATTTTCTCTTCTGTTCACAATATTGCTCTACAACATTTTGTCCTTATTGAGATTGTGTCTTCTCCATAAAGATCGTCATGTTCCCTCTGTTCAAGTGAATTACATTGCAGGTGAATCATCCCCATCACTGGGAAGTATGCCATCTTTGTATAATGGATTCTTGACCAATTTAGTAATTAAAAAAATTAATTACTAATGTAAAATAGAAAAAAAAAAATACCAATGTGGATATTTGTTTTGAACACGTAGGTTATTGGAATAATTACCAAAGCGTCAATTATTGGAATAATGCTATAAAAAAATCTAAATTTGTTTTTGACAATTTTTCAAGTCTATGTATTTTTTTATTATTGTGTGTGAAGCGTCAATATGTTGACTCGTCTGGTTGTGCGTAGAGTCACCATTGTTAAAAATTATAAGTCAATTTAGTAAAAAAAAAATTACTTTAACTTAAATTTGATAACACTTTTTTTAAAGTTACTTTTATAAGACTTTAATTATTAGTAATAAATAAAATTTGAAGATATAGGAGTAATATTTAAGCAAATATATGAAGACATAAAATAATGTGCATGCTATTTTATATAAAAGACTAAACTCAATACATATATTAAATATTAAATTGACTTTAGTACTAAAATCAATACATAAATTTCAATTTAATATATATATATATATATATATATATATATATATATATTGGTTTTAGGTTTTTATATATATTTTATAAATTATATAAATAAAATAGTATGCACGCTATTTTATGTCTTCATAAATTTACTTTCATGTCATTATCCATCACTACATTCATGTTAGTAACCGCTATAAATATAAGAGCTCCCACTAACTAAATGTAACCACCTCCATTCATTTGAATACAATCACAATAGATTTTTCCTAGTTCTCTTTCGACACCTCTCTTGATTCCCTCATTACTCCATTCTGAATCTTATGTCTTTGGTAGCTTGTGATAAACACCGTACTTACGTAACAAAAATAAAATTAAAAAGTGATGAATTCCACCATTTTTTTTATTCATTTTCTCTTCTACTACATGGACGACTTTTCCTGCATATGTGTGATGATGCAACTTTTATTCAAAATTTACGTGTGTCAAATAATAAATGATACAGTTAGTTCTCCCTTTGAAGAGATATAAAGTTATAAACTGTTTGTTTGAAATAATGGAAAATATTGCCCGATAACAATAACAACAGAACTATCATAGTCAAAGTGAAATGCCAAAGCAGTTGTACGTGTATATATATATATATACTAGTTTATACAAACAAACACGTGGTGCTGTCCTTTCACAGTTCCTATCTAGTTAATTGCACTGATAAAAGGTGAATTAACACTTTCACTTTTTGATTTTGTCTTTCATTGTTTAAACATTATAATTCCCGGGATCCGTTGGTGTAGTGCTTAATTAATTTCATGATGATTCAATTTTAAGTTACCTGGTTTAAGTTGGTGGTGAATGGATGGAAACTAATATTAAATAACCGAGTTAATCTCTGATTCCCTTTATTAATTAGGCGTCACATTTGAAAGCAACCATGATCACGCAGAGAAAAGGAGCACATAATTTTCTCAAAACCAACTTATAATAAGGATGAGTGTGACACAGCAACGATTATTCAAATGGCTCACCTCTATTTGAGAAACAGAATATACAAAACAATATATTACTAAAGCCTCTATTAATTCCAAATAAAATTCATTATAGTTTAGCCATCCAAGATAAAACAATTCCCAACTTAACATCAAAGCAATTTATCATGTGCTAGAACTCCACCACAATACCACAATTGTAGCCTTAGCACCAACTTCGATCACTGATCCATCACAATTATATAAGAGACACTTGACCCAACATTGGTGGCTTCCATCTCATATCCGACATTAGAACATTTCCAATGGGGAATACTTCTATGGTTTTTTTTGGTTGAAGAACATGTTCTGTAAAGAAATTGTGCACCGAAGAGTACTTCCGTGGCGGAACAATTTCTTGAAGAAAGAAAAGTGCTTCCTATATAAGAAACTGAATCTTAACAATAAAATAATATTATGCAGATCAACTATTTCATAAAAAAAAGGAAAAATAACAAGAACCAACAAAAGCACAACAAACCGGGAAGAGGCCACGACGACAGACAGTGGTGGCTCGAGGAAGAGGTCGCGTCGTGGGACGATGGTGGTGCGAAGAAGAGGCCGTGATGGCCGACGGTGGTAGCTCAAAGAAGAGGCCATGCGTGAGTGAAGAGACTGCGACGGTGGTGGCGCAAGGAAGAGGTGTTGGCTTGAGGAAGAGGCCGTGCACGAGTGGAGAGGAGAGAAAGAAAAGGCGTGGAGAAGAGAGAAAGCAGTGGGCTTTGGAAGAGAGAAAGATGAGTGGAGAAGAGAGAAAGAAGAGTGGAGAAGTGGACAGACAGAAAGCCACGCGTGGATAAGAGAGAAGGGACGCGTGTGAATTTTAAAAAAAAAATTGTGTGAGAGACAAACAAAAATCATAACAATAATTAATTTTTTTTTTCAAAGGAGAACATAGGTTCATGACAAGCAAAAATACCGTCAACTTCAAACAGATTTAATTGAATATATTTGGAAAATTTTCAGAAACGAAAATAACAATAATAAATTTATGTAATATTTTTTTCCATCGTTATGATTTTTTTATTTCAATGTTATTGTGTTTAATTATCTATTATTGTGTAAAAGTTTATTTTTTATTGTTATGCATCCCGTTTCAATGTTGTCATTTTATTATTTTTAATTGATATTTAATATTTTCTTCAATTATTCATAGTTTTTATTTGTATTTATAAAAACTAAAAAAATGATAAGCTTTAATAAAAAATATAAATGTGCGGATTTTTTAGAGTTTCTTGTAATTTATTACAATTTCTTGTATTGGAGTAAAATTTTGTAAAAGTTTCTTATAAATGATATGACACTCTCAGACCATACAAAATACAAAAAATCACAAAAAAAAAAAATGATAAAGAAACACAACTAAATACTCCCCGTTAAAGATGTTAAAATCATGACCGGAAAGTTGAATTAAAAGCGTAAAACATTACTAAGGGCCACCTATTTGAATAAAAGAAGGACCATCAATGATGTTCTTAAAATTATTGTTTGTTTATTTTTTATTTATATCTATCTAAATTAAAATAACATTTAACTTAATTTACATTTTGTAAATTATTTATTTTACAAATTGTTACAAAAGTTGCACTTATATTAGTCAATGTAGTATCTCTAAAATATTGCCCTTATGCTTGAACATAAGATTTGTAAGACTGAATATTTGCAAGTATTCCAATAACGATCTAATAGTGAATGATCCAATAGATTTAATAACAATTATTTATCTTCACTTATATACATTATTATGATCATATTACTAATAGATGAGATATCCAACAATAATACTTTATCCTAATCCTAAGTTTAATTTTTTTAAGGAAATGATTACTTAAAAAAAAACTCTAAAAATATGAAATATTTATTATGTAATTATTTTCTTACACTATAAATTATAAAACTGCAAGGATTTTTTTTTATGACAACTCTATTCGAGTCAATTGGATCATTAAATGCAACAAAATTGATAGAAACACTATATGGTTATATGATGTAGGTTTAGTTATCAAAGAGAGTAAGTTCTATTATTTATGTGAAAATAAAGGAATAAATATTAACTATTAGATATTATCGTGAATGATTGTTAGTATTTTTATAATAACAATATAATATAAAATTAATATAAACTGCCATTTTAATTATTATATTGTCAGGATAAATTTAAAATGTCTTTAATAACAGTTTAATTTTTATTAAATAAAGATTATATTGATAGGGATAATACAATATTAGATCTCAAATAACTGGCATTTTTTATATATAATGTACGGGAAATCTCTAGACATAATTTTTTTGTTGTTACAAATAAACGAAGTATGAAAAGGTTTTGAATTATTAAATCGTGTTTTTAATTTATTATTTAATAATAATATGAGTTCTAATTTCTAAAATTAAATTTTTTAATAAATTATTTGTTTAATTTTTTATTAGTTTGTTTTTGAAAGATAAGAAATAAATGTTTGGAAATGTAAATGAAATTAAGTACGTAGAAATAATAGTAGCTAGCCACTGAGAGGCGATATGATGTTTAACTTGTTTTTTTTAGATACGAACTTTAACTTTTTTACCTCAACATATTATGGGTATGAGTAAAATTAAGATTATTCTTTAAGAAAGGCGTTAAATTTAAATTTTTTAATAAAAAAATATGATTAAAATAACCTTACTAAAGACAATCAATCATAAAAAAATTGATGGATATACACTTCACACCAATACAATACTAACAGTAAAATTTCTAACCAAAGAACATTTGGATCAATGGATGTATGGTACTATGGTTCTAGTCTAGAATAACAAATTTCGGGTTCGAGATTGTTAAGATATTATCGAAAATGAACTTTTAACAAATTTGCTTTGGACAAAGAAAATATAATTTAACAACGTACTCAAAATAAATAAAAAAATGACGCATATTAATTAATAATATCCTTCTACTGTAAAATAATAAACTGAATACAGAAAACATGTGATTGCAGAAATGTTTCGATTTGATTATTATTATTATTATTATTATTATTATTATTATTATTATTATTATTAT
>CM023948.1:10542831-10602389 GCA_013407115.1 Glycine latifolia | reverse complement strand
GTGTCGCTTTGAAATATTTAATGTACTTTGTTTTTATTTGTTCAACAATAAAGATGCCAGCTGGTATGCGAAGTAAGTAGAATGTTTTCCTGTTTCAAATCATTGTACTCTTGGCTATTATACGTTTCAAAATACAAGGCTTACAAATTATTTTTCGAGAATTTTTAAAAATTAAATACCTTTTATTTTAAAGAAAAATAATGTTGATTACACATTTTTGGATATTTTTAAATAATTTTTTATTATTGGGGTGTATTCTCATGCTACCAAGCATCATTAATATCAGAATTTCGTTATTTGTAGTTTTTTTTTGTGGCACGCTATTTGCAGTTTTAAACAGAAAAAAGTTGTCACTATTGTATGTGACATTTATCACATATAATTATCTCTATTTTTTTTATCCTTTCCACTTTTAAACTAAAGGAACAATAGTTTTATGTCTCAAATTTGTAAATAACCTTAATATAAAGTGAATTCAAGTTATTTAATGTTATTAGCTTAAAATTTTAATTGATAATTAAGTGTTGAAAGAAAGATATTAACAAATAAAATATTAAAAATGCCATTAGCATCTTTCTTTAGATAAGTATATTTGTATTTAACTAAATCATCCTTTCTTTATATATATATATATATATATCTATCTACTTTTGTCTTTTCCACTTTTAAACTAAAGGAACAATATTTTTATGTCTCAAATTTATAAATAACCTTAATATAAAGTGAGTTCAAGTTATTTAATGTTGTTAGCTTAAAATTTTACTTGATAATAAAGTGTTTAAAGAAAGATATTAACAAATAAAATATTAAAAAATGACATTAGCATTTTTCTTTAGATAAGTATATTTGTATTTAACTAAATCATCATCTTTATATATATATATATCAATTAACAGAGTTACAAGAAATCAAGATAGAACCTAAAAAATGTATTTTAAAAAATAAAATAAACAAAATTACAAAGTGAATGAACTTACAAAGTTCTTCTAAAATGAACCATACAATTTTCTGAATAAAATCAAATTTGATAACTACTAATTACACAGTTTAAAGTATAACAATTTAGAGTTTAGTTTTTTATTCATAAAAATCAAATAAAAATATCAAAAGATTTTAAACAATTCACACAATACATATCACAACCAACATCCTTAGTACTTAGAGTTTAAAGTTGAGTAGAATTAATTTTAATAAAAACAACAGTGTCTTCAATAGTTTGTTATACAAGCCCATTAAATTTGAGTGTATATATATTATTTTTAATTTTGAACGTAATAGTTAATGCACATGTACATTTTTGCATATAAAGTTGATCTTTTAATTAAGTTGTCCTAAAGTTTTAATTAAATTGAAATATAAATGGGCAAAGGATTGCATTATCCTCCCGATGTCATGAGTCATGCCATATGGATGCAAAGTTGAAGGATAAGAAGAAGAGGAGAGTAGTGTAAGAAGAAGGTGGTCCCAAGTTATACAGAAAACGGCGAAAGAGCAGGGTTGAGTAGCGAGTACCAACCCCACCACCACTCCCTCAACGTTGCGTAACCGTAAGCTCCAATTCACTTGCAAATTCATCCCTCTCATTTCCTTGCTCTTCTTATATACATATACTACTCTACTCTCTCTTCCATATTCCATGTGCCTTCCCCTCACACACTCTAATCTAATGCTTCCTCTCCAATATCATCAACCATGCCCAACACCTCCTCTCTCCTTCGGTACGTTATCTTCTCTCCTCTTAAGTAATCTTCTATCAGATTTTAAAAGTGGATTATCGTCAGACTTCACATGTAATATAATGATACTCACGTCGTCGGAATTTTGATACCAACATAACATATCATATTAACACATTATTCTTATGTCCACTCTTTTTGACAGCTGGATTAGCAAAAAGTTACGACGAAGGAATTCAATTAGCAATGGAGATAGCAGCAGTGACAGCTTTCACAACGGTGTCAGTAGTGACACCGTTATGGATGACAATCCATTTAGCAGCGGGGTGGAGTGTTACGCCTGCACGCAGGTAGGCGTGCCGGTGTTTCACTCCATCAGCTGCGACAGTGCCTTCCACCAGTTGCAGTGGGAGGCTTCAGCTGGATCGTCTCTGGTTCCCATTCAGACTCGGCCCAACAAGGTTCTCGGCTTCCGGACCGTGTCCGGTTTGACCCGAGGACCGTTCGGGCGGGTTCTGGATCCGCGGAGCAAGCGCGTGCAGAGGTGGAACCGCGCGCTGCTCCTGGCGCGTGGGGTGGCGCTGGCGATAGACCCACTGTTCTTCTACGCGCTGTCGATAGGGAGGGAGGGGTCGCCGTGCTTGTACATGGACGGAGGGCTGGCGGCGATGGTGACGGTGGCGCGGACGTGCGTGGACGCGGTGCACCTCTTGCACGTGTGGCTGCAGTTCAGGCTGGCGTACGTGTCGCGGGAGTCGCTGGTGGTGGGGTGCGGGAAACTCGTGTGGGACGCGCGTGACATCGCGTCGCATTACCTGAGATCGTTGAAGGGGTTCTGGTTCGACGCATTCGTGATCCTCCCAGTTCCCCAGGTAAGGATTTTTCGTAAATTGCTAGTTTCATTCACTCTATCCCACGCTGCCAAGTACAAACACTCGCTTCTTTCGTTCTATCTTCTTTCTCACTCGCACGTGTTTGCTTCTTCGGTCTTCACATTGGAGATTGGAGGAGAACCGTGCGGTAATTGAAAAGAGTAACGTTAATAACACCTTTCACTTGTTTAAATATTTTCTGTTTTTTTGGGGGTGAAATGACCTTTTTTTTTATACAGTAATGGAAGTGTAATGGTAGAACAGACTAAAGAATTAAGGTGAAAGTACACCGAAAATTATGGTAACGAGTGTCTTATTAAAACTTTTTTATATGAAGTAAACTTTTAGTTCTTCAATTATTGCTCTCAACAAACTTTTCAATATTCTCTTTTTAAGTAAATATTATACTAGTTAAAAAAGCTGAACTCATTTTTTAATCCGATTTATATTATTTTAGTTAACAATCTGTTTATAGTATGTGTGATTTTGATCCTTCAACTTTGTTTCAAGAAATAAGTTTCTCTATTTTTAAAATTAAGCAAATTTCATCTTCCATTGATTTTCCCTACTTAAAACCCTTGATTTTATTTTATTTTTATAAAAAATAATGATTATGATGGATTAAGGATGTAAAAACAGTTTTGAACTTTAGAAGTTAAATTTTTTGTGAAAAAATAATAAAATTTGAAGGATATTATAGATATGAAATTAACCATGAAATGTTTTCAATTTTTTTTTATATATATAATTGATGTTTTGGTTAGTATATTTTGAGTAAAAGAAGTTTTAGAAGAATTCGATGGTTTCAGTTTCTGTAGATTTGGAATAGAAAATGAGAAACTTTAAGGGTTTTAAGTAGCTCAATTTTAAGTCTTAAAGCACTGTGCTTATAAGGTTGAAAGTTTGATTTCACAGTCTGCTACTTTCCATCGAGTATTACTGGCCTACTAAACCATAGACATTTCAGTGATTTCACATGGTCGGTAGTACAGTGAATATATTTAAAAGTATGTCAATGGTTCACAGTCACATCTTTGTCTTGGACCTGTTGGAGTCATGGTATCTCCATTTATGAGTTGCCTCCTGCTCAATTGACTATATTGAAATGGCTTTTCTACAGCATGTATTAAATTGAAAGTTTTGACTGAATTCGAGTTTTTTTGTTCTATCATATCAGTTGCGAATTAAATTATCTAAAGGGTGGCTTTAGAAGCCAATATAATTAACATATACTCACTAGTCTGTTCTGTCTCTGCCTGTTTTTCCTTATGTTTGCAGGTTGTGTTTTGGCTGATAGTGCCAAAATTGCTAAGAGAAGAGAAAATTAAAATCATTATGACAATAATGCTATTGATTTTTTTGTTCCAATTTCTCCCCAAGGTTTTCCATAGCATCTGCATGATGAGACGAATGCAAAAAGTCACAGGCTACATCTTTGGCACTATTTGGTGGGGCTTTGGTCTCAATCTCATAGCTTATTTTATTGCTTCTCATGTAAGCAAATCCCACAACTGATGTTTGAGCCTGTCTATGATCAAGTTGTCACTAAATTCATTGCTAAAAAAGTTCAATACTTTTTACCCTCATGGTTAATTTATAGGTTGCTGGAGGGTGCTGGTATGTCCTTGCAATTCAACGTGTTGCATCCTGCCTCCGGCAGCAGTGTGAGAGAACTAATGGATGCAATCTTTCTGTGTCATGCTCAGAGGAGATATGCTACCAGTCTTTGTTACCAGCTAGCGTGATAGGAGATTCATGTGGTGGAAACTCAACAGTGGTAAGAAAGCCTGTGTGCTTAGATGTTGAAGGACCTTTCAAATATGGGATCTACCAATGGGCACTTCCTGTCATATCTAGCAACTCTTTGGCTGTAAAGATTCTTTATCCCATTTTTTGGGGTTTGATGACCCTCAGGTATGTTGGTCAATAAACAAACTCTTATTGTTACTATTTCTCAAGTTCAGAAATTTGTGCTTGTTCATGTTATTGTATTTATTTATTTATTTATTAATCTATATACCACACTTAAACTCAAAACCTTAATGCTCAGGTTTATGTATCTTATCTTTATTTATATGGTGTTCAACTTTCTCATTTCTATCCAATATGAGGCTTTCACTTCACACTTATACTCCAACATATTTATTAATCTGTACATCAGAACTCAATGTTATTAAGATATATGTAATATTGTTTTATCTAGTTATTAATTTTAATGAGTTAAGAAAATAGATTGCATTTGGATTCATGCAAAAATGTTTCTTTAATGTGTATGATTGAGATGTATCCAAAGTTATATTGTACACGAAATAAGCCTCACACCTATTGTACTGAGCATCTGTGTGTTTGAATGATCCCTACCAATTCTTGCAGCACTTTCGGAAATGATCTTGAACCCACAAACAACTGGCTAGAAGTGATTTTCAGTATATGCATAGTACTCAGTGGACTATTGCTTTTCACATTATTGATTGGTAACATTCAGGTATGCAAAGTACATTATTATTATAAGTAAATATGAAAAAATGCTGGTTATTGTTGCACTTGCTGAAAAACTATTTCATACTTAAACATAGTCTAAACAAATGGAATCATCGCTACTGTGTAGGTATTCTTACATGCAGTCATGGCAAAGAAGAGAAAGATGCAGCTGAGGTGTCGTGACATGGAATGGTGGATGAGGAGGAGGCAGTTGCCATCACGATTAAGACAAAGAGTTCGCCATTTTGAACGTCAAAGATGGGCAGCGATGGGAGGAGAAGATGAGATGGAAATGATCAAAGACTTGCCGGAGGGGCTGAGGAGGGACATCAAGCGCCATCTTTGCCTCGACCTCATTAGAAAGGTAAGTAATGTTCAAATGAAAGAAGTTAGATAAATGCCTCCATAAGTTGGCTGGTATTCTTAGATGTTAGATTAAGAATTTTTTTTATTATTATTAATAATGTTGTTTAATCATCACTACATCAAAACACTAGAATGTTGTTTGACTGCATCAGAAATTATAACAGAACTTTTCTGTATCACTTTCCAGAAGAGAAATTAGTTCCTTGCTCAGCTGTCTCAAACACATGGGTCTCTGTGCTTGCATGATAGGCCAATCCATTGTTACAAAATTTTCTCAATAATCCTGCATACTACAAAGAGAATTCCCCGCAACATGTTGGAGATCCTATATTGACTAGTATATGATGAAAATATGGTATATATGTTGGGGGTAACTTTCACCTATAAACTAGTTTTTTGGAGTAAAGCTTAAATTCAAAATTTTAAAATAGTATTCAAATCTATCCTTGTAGTTGTTGTTAGGCCTATGGGACCACCCTTAATTGTTTAGTCCTGCAAATCTCATGCCTGAGATGTTCACATATTTATAGAAACAACAGTATTACTGCATAGGGAAAATTGCATCATCACTTTGTGATGTGCAATTAACAAAACCCTTTTGCTCTGGCTATGTAAGCAACCTCTCCTAATAAGTAATTGTTTCTGTTTGACAGGTTCCTCTATTCCACAACTTGGATGATCTTATTCTTGACAACATCTGTGACAGGGTGAAGCCCCTAGTATTCTCTAAAGACGAAAAGGTATTATTAATCATGTAAACAATTTGCATCATCTGACACCAAATTTTCTTCCAAGCATTCCATGTAGAGAAAGACCATCATGTTGTTATTGCTCTTGTAAAACAGATAATCAGAGAAGGTGATCCTGTACCAAGGATGGTGTTCATTGTCCGAGGGCGCATAAAACGCAACCAAAGCCTTAGCAAAGGCATGGTAGCCTCAAGCATCCTTGAGCCAGGAGGGTTTTTGGGTGACGAGCTACTTTCGTGGTGCCTTCGTCGGCCGTTTATCGACAGACTTCCAGCCTCCTCGGCCACATTTGTATGTCTTGAATCCGCAGAAGCCTTTGGCCTTGATGCCAATAACTTGAGGTACATCACTGATCACTTCCGGTACAAATTTGCGAATGAGAGGTTGAAGAGAACAGCAAGATATTACTCATCCAATTGGAGAACTTGGGCTGCTGTCAACATTCAATTTGCTTGGAGACGTTATAGGCAGAGGACTAAAGGTCCACTGACCTCTGTAAGGGACACTAATGGAGGCACTGAACGCAGGCTCTTGCAATATGCTGCATTGTTCATGTCAATAAGGCCACATGACCACCTTGAATGAAAGCTGGTGTGTCCATGTTTTTTCTCATTATTGATTCTTGATCCTCAATAAAACTGTGTCCATATTGAAGTTTCCGTGAAAGTCATGGAATCATTCATGAAATGTATAAATAGGAAAAGCAAGAAAGTGAGTATGAGTATTTGAAAAATCACTGAGGCCCGGTTCTTTCATTTGATTTTAAGTTTAGAATAATGATTTTTTTACGGGATTTGTATCTTGAGCAATCCCCTGTCGAGGCTGTTATGTGCTTATTGGATAATTGGTTGAGAAGTAGTAGAGTCAGTAGTTTTACAGTTTTGTTCTGGTATCAGAATCTAACTAAATATTGTCAAGTAGTTATTCAATTTTATAATAATACATACTAAAATTAGATAATATATCATATAGTAATTTAAATATGAATTCAACTTAAATATAGCAATTGCATGAATGTTTTTCAGTTTTGTTATTCATACATTTTATATAACACTTGTCTGTCTCAATCCATGCTATCATTTATTATATTATATTATATTATATTATATTGTATTTTTATTTTATTTTATGAATTATTGTATAAATAACATTTCTCAATGTTTTCCATACTAATATTCAATCAATGATAAAATTGTTAACTTTTGTAATAATTTATTTAAAAATCATATATATGATTCTAATTATTTGAGAGTGTAAAAAAAATTAACATTAGTATTGCATAAAAACATCAAACATAAATAATGCTGAGTTTATAATCCACATGTTTCTCACATGATTTCTATAGGACGTTAATCTATCAAAATCTAACATTTTTGGATCTAATATAAACCAGGAGATAGTTATGCATTTCCAAATTAATTTTACGAATAATAAATTTAAATGAAAGATTTGTAAAGAGTATATACGAGTGAAGTGAATGAAAAGCAATGAGGGTGTTTGATTTGGCCCCTTATGAAATGAAACAAAACAGAAGAGAAATACAAATGGGAAAGAACAGAACAGAGCCTTGAACAGAGCCTTTCCTTTGATTTCGGTTGTGTTGTGTCCAAATTTGGAAATATAATGTGGTGAAGTGAGGTCATCATTTCCTCTAAAAATGGCAAAGCATTTCTGCCAATCCCATTCCCAAATTTTTCTCTCTTTTGTTACCAACCTAACCTATCACAACATGGGTCATGAATGTCCTCATCATTTCATCCTCCTATTGGCTTCTCTAGGGTCTCCTACTTTCCTTTGGAGCCCTAGATTTTGCTGCTTTCTGCAATTTCAATTTCAGAGTCCTGATCTGCAGCTACATGTTCTGCTTAATTAAGTACCATCATTGATCATACCCCCTCTCTCTGTCTTTTATTTTAATTTTTCTTTGCTTTATAATGAGGCTGTGAAAAATTACATGTTTGTTGATTGCAGTGATCTAGGAAGGCAAGTGTATCAATTGCCCAAATGTTTTATCTTTTGTAAAGGAAATCTTAGAACAAAAAAATTGTAAAATTTGATAACTTTAACCTAACCTTTTTTGTTCATCTTGTACAAAATGGATCATAAATGCAATTTTTATAATTGATACTTTGGAGGATGTAGTAAATCTTATTTATTGTTTTAAATTGCACGTTGCAATTAGCAACATCATGGGAAATTGCATACGAATATGGCCTCAATGCTTTGTGGAGACCTCAAAAACCATAATATTGCGACTGCAATTGTGACTGGGGACTATAGTTTAAAACCGCTAACAATCTGATGTTGCTTGAAACCTATAATTTCCGCTAAGTGATTAATATAAGAGCAACTTCTATTAAATGTTGTTTGAATTATATTTGATCATTATTATAACATTGAAAAAGAACTAACAAAGTGAATAATTGTAATGCTTCCTTCTTGATTTTACTGAGTTAGATGAGAATGATTTTTTTTCTCTGCGCTTTTGTTGAAGTCAATTTGATCAGCCATAATGGGTGTAGCAGCTGCATCACCTTCGATAGCATGAGTTCTTTGCACACCTTCATGAATATTTGTTAGAAATGTGCACCCTGCAATGGAGTAGAATATGTACTATAAATCTTAAAGAATGACAAGATTAATGATATTGCAATATGTCATGTTTCTCGACATTTTTTTATGGTTGTCTCCTCAACAACTATGATAGAGATTAGACTCCTTCGAATTGAATTTCTTCTCTCTTGAATGTTTTTGCACCCGAACTTCAGTGGTTCTAGCAATCTCAAACTCCTAACTCAATATTTTTCATTTTTATTTATTGGTGGCATCCTCTCTTCACTTTTAGATAGTTAACCATTTTTTTTTCTTTTAGATTGTGCATCTAACCTATATCACTCTATATTTTACATTACAAACTTCTTATTTTTGTCAAAGGTACCTTGTCAGTGTGGAACCTGGCATATCAACTTAATGGGGTTGAAATTTACAAAGCAGGGACCACCTAAAATTGAGGATCCAAGTTTACATAATCAAATGATCAATTACCTTACCAAGAATTTTATTCGCAACTTGGTATCTAAGCAACGAAGAAGAATGCTTATTGCCGGTTATGATCTTGACATGTCATATATCACAGACCGAGTATTAGCAATGTCATTTCCTGCACAACGTATGCGAGCAGTGTATCGAAATCCTCTCTGGCAAGTCAAATCTGTGTTGGACATGAGACATTATGACCATTATAAGGTGCACCTTCAACCTATGGCCATGTATAGTGCATATTATCTTCTTGTCAACCTTCAATGTGATGTTGATAATAGTTGTGTAGTTCTGCTCTAATGTCTGTCTATTGAACTTGTTCATGGACATTTTTTGGTTGGCAATCTTTGAATTTTTTTTCTTTAAATCAATTTATTTTTTGTTCAATTTGTCTTTGTTATTTAATCTACTATAGCACATGACAGTGGTTCGAGTCTTGTACCATTCTTTCAAATGGCACTAATGACATATTTATTTGATGAAAAAGACTAGACTTATTCCCTTGAATTCAGGCCAATTTCTTGTGTACTTGTGATACTTAGAGGCCACTTGTGGGGTATTATGATTTTAGTTTGGCATTCCTTGCTACTGATACACAGTTTTCTTCGGCTGTTCGATGTAACTTGCACCTTCATAAAAGTGGATGACACTATTATTACCTATTTTTGCATTTGTCAGAATATACTCTGAAGATTGATCAAGATTGTTTTCTTGTTTGGCAATGCTAACAGATGACAATTGTAGAGGCTGTTGTTTGTACCTATCATTCTACTTTTCTCCTACCCCACTATCACTCATTGTTATAGCTAAGGCAATCACTTCTATAATTTTCAGGTCTATAATCTCTGTATTGAAGAAAGTTATGATCCAGATAACTTCTATGGACGTGTGGAAGCATACCCCTTTGATGATAACCATGTGCCATCTCTTGAAATGATCAAAGCTTTCTGTGAAAGTGTGGATTCATGGCTGTCAAGTGACCCAAAAAATATTGCCGTTATTCATTGCATGGTATGAGAGGTCACACTTCCTATTGGATCTTTAACAAATTTCAAATAAATGTTTAGAATTTTATCATAATAATTTTTGGGGATATAAATAACTGAATAAATATCATAATATGCCAGATGAGGTTTTAATTGAGGTGAACAACTTCAATCTCATATTCAAATGATGCATTGACATCTTTTCTATGAGTTTTGAAGTTGTCTTTAGGTCTGCTACTGATTGCATTAATTTGTGTGGACTTGCGACTATTCACTCTCATTGATCCTAGAAGCTTATATTTGATATTTCATAAAGATTATGTAAATTTCTTCCACTTAAAACTATGTATAAACATGACTCCCCTAATATATGGATGACCAATGCAATTTACAGTCTTGCAAGCAAAACTTTGGTTGTATGTTTCTAAGATTAATTATTTTGCTACAAAGAAGAGAATTCTTCAGATGTTAAAAACATGTGTAAAATAATTTCTCCTCTAGTATCTTTAACTATAAGTAGTTCCATCTTTTCTCATTTGTATTCTTTGGTTCCAATAATGCAGGCAGGAAAAGGTAGAACTGGATTAATGGCGAGTGCATACCTAACTTATTGCGGCATGTCAGCAGATGAGGCTCTTCAATTGTATGCAGATAGACGGACAACCAATAATGAAGGAGTAAGTTATGTTAGGTATAATTCCAACGATTTGAAATGTAAATCTATCTTCATTAGCACAAGTTTTGGTTAATGTTTATCATTTAAAAAAAAATGACAATTCATTGAATGAAACTAATAAGAAATGGGTTTGAATATGAAAATAATGTGTATTCTCTTACCCCCAGTGAAATTAATGGAAGAATTAAGTTCAACTACTTTTTTGTGCATATGTGGGATCAGGTATCAATACCAAGCCAGCGTCGATACGTAGCATACTGGGATAGTCTACTTTCAAATTCTGTCCCAAGGGGAACTGGAAATGGACCGACAAAGGTGAACTTGCCTCAGCCATGTGGCAGAGAATTACGGCGAATCCGGCTTTATGATACAATCAACATTGACACAATATTCTTTGTTATCTCAGAGCTACATGAGGTTAGTTAACCACAAGTTGTGATACAACAATGTTTTGAATATTGATTTATCTTTCTAGAATGGTTTATGGATCCCACAATATATTTTTATTTTCTGTTAGCAGGCTAATCTGCAGTAGCTGAGGGTAGTATTATAACATTTGGATTAATTATATGCTAATAGTCTCATTAAGTTTGTACAACACTAGTTATTGAGCCCAATTATTACTGTTTCACAACACATCTCATCAATACTAGTACTATTTATTTTCTCTCTTTTTCTACCAATCTCTAAAGATTCAGTTGCACCACTACGAACATCCTTAAATAATGGATTAGATATAAGACTGTTTTATTTTTGTCAAGACGGGTTCCTATTTGTTTACAGATTCCTAATGAGGTGTATCGTCCACCAGTGGAAGCTTATCGTGGCTGCTGTAGACAGATTAAGAAAGGGTATCAGAGAAATAATAGTCCTCGCTATTATATCTCTATTGTTGAAGGTGATAAAGATGGAAAGCAATCAGAAACAGAAGAACCTCGCATTGTAGTTCAAATGGACACAGAGAGTCCAGCAATATACCAAAAATTATGTTTGGACCATTATTTTGATAAACCTATACAAGTAAGTAATCAATGACACCATTAAATGTCCTACAAACTACTATGACTGATCAAGCAATCTAATCAGCTTTGCTCTTAGAATCCCTTCTATTATAAAAACATATGGAACTACACAACATCTACAAGAAGTATTGCTAATGGAGTTATTTTATCCAATATCAATTTTCACTTTTGTCTGCAAATATCTGATTTGAGTTTAAATTATTGGACAGGTAACAGGAGATGTACGGGTCACATTCTACGAGAAAATGATAGGAGGTCGCCTGTTCTACTGCTGTTTTAATACAGCTTTTATTAGGAACAGCTTACTACAGGTAATCTCATCTCATCCTTTATTCATGGTATTATTAGTTTTGTATGCTGATATATTAAATGGAAGGGAATTATACCTTCAAATTGATTAAAACCAAAAGGGAAACAATATTTCCTTTGTCATGGAAAATCTCTTCAAAGTGAGGCTTGTATAACATAAGCATTATACCATGAGATACAGAAATATAAGTGAGTAGACAAAACAAACTAAGTTATCATGATTTTAAAATGCATGATATTATTTTTAAAAGTACGGCTGTGAATATGAAATGAACTTCATATGGCATGTCATTTGCCTTCTATTGGTTTGACATTCACAATTAAATAGAGAATCCACAGTAGTGTGTTTGACTGTGTTTTCCCTTTTGTAGCTCCCAATACAAGAGTTGGACAAGGTTGGGAAGAAAGGAACATCAATATGTGGCCCTGACTTCTGCTTAGAATTATTGTTTGGTCCTGCTAATGCAGGATACTCATCGTCAAGTATATCCAATGATGAATATTCTAATGATGATTCTTTATAATAATATTTCCACATATCTTTGCATAATATTAAAGGCCATGTTCAATTTACTGCTGTAGCATATTCCTGCAAAATGATCCCAACAATGAGTCCCTTGCAGTGTGATGTAGTAAGTGCACTCATTCCTCTAACTGCATTGTCGTCTAATTTTTCATTGGAGAAAGGCATGCAGAGTAAGTGTAATTTTTGTATTATGTTAGTAATTGAGTAGCATTCTGCAGAAGATGAAGTTGAGAGCATTATAATGCAAAAGTTCACTAGTTTTCTTGGAATTAATTTTGATGTTTAATTTTTTTTTTTTATGAATCACCATTTCGTGTAAAATTCATTATTGAGTTTGACTGATGATTCCAGATAAAAAATTAGCATTCTTTCAATGATTTAGCAACATTTTAATAGTGTCACTCTTTTTACTGAGGGTGGATCAACAGTAAACCCTTATCAATACTTTAATTTGATCATCTGAAAAAAAAAATCACTGCAATTCAATCAAATTTTAGACATGTCATTGATTTTCTTTTTTGTTGACATTTTAGGTGATTCTCTAGTACATTTTTTTCCTTCCTCGTGTATTGATTCTCTTATATAATGAATATGGAACCAGTAATAAATTAATATATCATGTATTACTGTCAACATGTCTACCACATGTGTTTCTTTAGTAAATCAAACTATCAAAGTTTAAGAGGCTATCCCATTAAAAGGTCATGGTACATAAAATAATCCTTTCAAATTGGTTATAATAGAGAATCAAATAAGAACGTATATCGCTACATTATTAAAGGCGGAAAAAAAAAGGCTTGAAACAAGAGAAGGTAACGTGATTTCAAGAGAAAGTAATTATACTCATAAAATTATTAAAATTGACATGTCATAAGATGTAAGCTAACGAGCTAAAAAGGAATGAAGGGGATGCCGATAATGCATATAGATGTTACTTAAAAATAGGAGTTAAAAAATTTCTGTCTTTTCTATTTTCTTTTATCATCCAAATAAAAACCATTAGACACAGTAAGGCCCGAAAATCCACATAAAGAAAATTACAATTGCACTTTTGACGGCATCATTCCCCATTGCTAAGTAAAGTGGGGCTAGTAAGCACGTCATTAAGGAAATATTCTATAGTCCAAACAGAAGCTGGGTATTGGTAAGGTCCCCATTGTCATCTGTGAGCCTTGCACGGCATGCATAAGCTAATGCTAGTTTGTAGGAATCATTCAATCAATCAGAGACAATCTGGTCTCTGGTTTGTCTCCTTGCCAAGTACAAGCAAGCAGCCAAGCCCACAATCGGAAGAAGTTTGACTTCCTGTTATTGCTGTTAGGTCAATGTTGCTGCTTTACGCATTGCATAATCTTCAACAATACTAATCGAACTCTTGCTATGGCGCAGAGAAAACTCTGCAAGTAGAATCTGGCATTCTTCCACTGTTAGATCACCATGACGGCCCTACAAACATTGAAATTTCAGTCTGCTAAATTTCAAATGGCACGCAGCAAACTTTGATAATGACAGTCACTAACAAATTATAAAACCAGAGTTGAGTTTGATGTCATATAAACTTGTTTGAACAACAGATCTTGTTTAGTTATTTATTTACAGGAAATATATAAAATGGAAAAGAAAAAAGGGGGAAAACAGTGTTACTCTGAATAAGCACTTTATAGATAGCTTTGTAGATAAAAAGAAGATTGGAATATCCCATTCAAGAAAACAAATGCTCAATTGTAGTAGCATAGCAATTGGATTGTTATTAATCAAAATTGGAAACTAAATTGTTTTCCTATAGGAACAAGCATATGACCCATCTCTACAATATCAACGTTTGAATCACAAAACCCAGATATAAGATTCAATTAAAATTGATTTTTCATTCTGCACCACATAAAGTACATAAACTAAAATCATTACCATACGAGATATTCTATCACAAACAGAGTGGTGCATGAGGATTCCCGCAGCAACTGAAACATTGAAAGAGTCCACCATTCCTGCCATAGGAATACTACAATGCAAATCTGACAACTCCAATGCCTCATCACTAATACCCCTGCAACAAGAAAATAGCCACTGTTAAATACATACAAAACCTGAGCAGAATGTAAAACCTAAGTTACAGGAAATATGAGAATTATTTAATATTTTAATTCAATGTAGAGACAGTTGGTTATCCTCTGACTACTAATAGTCAGCAGACTCAGTACTCAGTAAACAACAACAAATGACAGTTACATTGAGCATCAAGAAAATGAAGGAAATAACCTATTTTCATTCCCAACCACAATTGCAGTCGGGCAGGACCAATCTAAGTCATGAATAGAAACCTGTACACAACAAGATTCATCAAATGGAGAAAAAAGATTCATCAAATAACGAATGCAAGGCAGCAATATATACTATGATTACTAGTTATACACAATTTCTCCAGAGAAAACCATGTCATAAACATTCAACAAAATTTCAAGTTGGCGCTTTGGTGGTCAACTGCCTAACACAACCCTCACCTTTATCCAGACATTGGTCCCCCCTATGTACATATTTGTAACAAAATAGCAGAAACAAACCATACCGCATCCATTCCCACATGAGTTGTGGCAATTCGATAACCACGTGATTTCAACATTTTAAAGCACTCCTTTGTAGAGTCCCACAGTTCAATGTCCAACCATTTCTCTGCACCCATGCTCACATGGCGATTATCTTTATACCTGCAACAAGGAAGCCAGGCAAAACATTTCAATTCAAAGCTGCAGTTATGGATTATAATAACAAAATCAGAACGCAACACCCCTCTTATAATCACCAGAAACAACAACAGCAGTTTCAACAATGTCCAAACAACACAGTTCGTAACTCATAATAATAACACGTCAATAATTCTGAAATTCAAATCACGCATTGGCATTACTTCTGTAAACTCAAAAATAAGTAAACATCATTTTGATTCCTGAACGTGTATAGCGTTATCACATTAGACCATAAAACTGAGGAAATTGTAATTCCAAACAAGCTCATGAAATTTCTAGTTGTTTCATCCAAGTCCTTAAATTTATCTACTTACTGTCATTTTAGTCCCTAAATATAGGGGTTAAAATGGTAGTTTACTTTACTCTGGCTAAAAAATGATGCAAAAACATTAACATTCCTGATTTAGATGGAGGCTACTTAATATGAATTATGATTACACTATGATACATTCAATCTATCTAGAGTTAAAAAAAAGAGTGCTACTAAAATTTCACCTCAACAACACCTTTTGTTGGTGTCACACGACACAACGTGGACGGACTGGACGCCGAGCGCGTCGGCGGACCGGAACGTGGCGGAGACGTTGCCGAAGTCGCAGAGCCCTTCCACAACGAGGCAGACCGAGTAGCTCCGGTTCCGAACCACGGTCCCGAACCTCTGCCTCCGGTCGTCGGAGATGCAGGGAGCGAGGGCCTGGACGACCTCAGCGCTGCTCAAAACGCAGCCGTTTCGGCAGCGGTAGGCGTCGAGGTAAGGGAACCAGCGAGCGTGCGGCTCGTGAGGGAGAAGAGGCTTGCGGTCCATCTTCATCAGCGTGGAGACGCCGTCGGGACTCGTGAGGAGGTGCTGAACGCTCGGAGATTGGGGTTCCGGTTCTTTGAGAAGGGCTGACGTGGAACATCTCCGAGTTAGGGTTAGGCGTTGGCGAGGGTGGTGAAGGGAGGGTTTGAAGAAGGAAGAGGAAGAAGAGAGGGAGAAACATGAAAGGGTTTTGCAAGCACTCATATTGCACAGTTCAGTAGTGACACATTCCCCGTTTTTGTGGATAGAGCAAAGATATTCGTTTGGGTGAAAATGAGAGACAGAGGAATTAAAGTTTTCTTTAGGTAATTTACATATTTTTTAAATATAAATTTTTATTATATGAATTATTGAAATGAAATTTTAATTTTGATGGGGAAAAATAACATAAATAACATCTTAAGAATTATATCCAAATTTATCCTTTTTGAAATTAAAAATAATGTAATTACATATTGTTAAAAAAATCTATTTGCTCATTCAAGTCATATCTCACTTACATACTAATGATTTTTGAGATTATGTTAGGCCATTCACAATAATGATATCTATCATTGTATTAAAAAAGGAGACATGTTTGTAGATTATCTATTGTCGAAGCATAATCTTAAATAAGACTAGGTCCTTATATAAACATTGAATCTTAAATAAATTGTAAAAGTACATGTTTGTATTTTTGTGAAAAGATAAAATATAATATATGCGATTACTTGAGAGGTCCATTTATTAAAATTTGTAGAATTGTTGGATTGGAGAAGTATTGTTCTTAAATTATAAATAATAGATATAGGAGATGTGTAATTGTAGGATTCATTTAAGAATCTCATACTTATACACTTATGAATTATGAGACTATATTTTAAAACCTAATAAGTATGTCAACTCACATCCCTAAATCACATTACTTATCATTGGAGAAAATCTCGACCACCATAATAGTTAATGATGTGATTCTCTCAATAATATCTTAATTACATCATTTTTAATAAGGAATACTTTAAAATATATTCATCTCTCTACTCTATTTCTCATGAGGACCAACATGTCAGACTTTAAAAATTAGTTTTCAATAACAAATTTTCGACCCTTATTTATTGCATTCCATATTCATATAGAAAAAATATCCAAACTAAACTAAATTCTACTAATACCATTCCTAGAATTAGTGTCCTCCTCAGTCCTCACTCTCCAGTATAATGTTGTTTGTGGCGAAAAAAACCCTACGTGCATCACATTCTCTCCCTTCCTCAATTGTTGTACAATGACTAACCAATGTTATATTGATTGTTAGCTTTTAGAAGTCCCAATATCGACAAGAAAGGATCTTATTTGATGAGTTATATATTCTTAATCGTTCTTCAACTCTTTCTTTCCATCACACTAGTGTCAATGGCTACCCGTGATACCATGAAGTCAGCCGCACAATGTATTTAATTAGCATTTTATTTAACTAATAACAGTTAAGAAATATTAGAGCTGTGAAGAGTTGAACGTCGTTACAGCCACGAGAAACAACGGAAAAGTTAAAAAACCAAATGAGGTAGAGAAAGAAGCAAAGAAAGACATTTTTTAATGTGTAGGTTTGCAAGTGTTGAATGTGCCTATAAAAGCAGCACATTAAGGAAGTATATATACGTACATGATCACCATAAGAGAAAAGATCACAAAACTATATCAACCGAAATTAAGAAATTAACATGGGTTCGTGTTCCTCGGAGAAAGAGAACCATGTGGTGGAAACTCCCACCCCACAAAGAGAGGACACTGATATTACCCTCCATGCCATGGTGCTTGGTTCCAATGTGGTCTTTCCTGCAGCTCTGAACGCTGCAATTGAGCTCAACGTGTTTGAGATCAATGCAAAGGAAAGCTCAGGAGAAAGTGGTGGTTTCATGTCACCCAGTGAAATTGCTTCCAGGTTGTTATTACCAACACAACACCACCACCACTCTGACTTGCCAAATAGGCTCGAGCGTTTGTTGCGCTTGCTTGCTAGCTACTCTCTTCTCACTGTTTCCACTCTCACCGATGAGGATGGTAGTACCGTGAGAGTTTATGGGATCTCACCATCGGGTAAATATTTCGTCCATGATGAAAATGGTGGTGGCTATCTCGCTTCATTCACATCATTTCTGTTTTACCCTGCGTTGTTAGGAGTATGGTAAGTATTTTCCTATGCTTATTGCTTAATATATAGATTGCTTTCCACAGAATTCTATATGTATCTATATGATATCTAGTATGAAATTTTGTTTACTTACTTGAAATTGAGTATGTCCCCCCTTTTCCTGCTAGGATTGGAAATCCTGATGTGATTCGAATCATTGTTATTTCTCACCATTGTAGTCAAGTATTAGTTACTAATTTGTATATATGCAAATATATATTGAAATGCTAACTTTTTTGTAACATATGTTGAATTTTAAGGAAGCGGTTATTGATCTCGAGATTAACCTATTCAAGAAGGTTCATGGAATGTCTAAGTTCGAGTACTTTGGGAAAGAACCAGAACTAAACCACGTGTTTAACAAAGCAATGAATGATATGCACAACCCATATGAAAAAAAATACTTTTTAAGTATACACAGGATATGAGGGCATATCAACTTTGGTTGATGTTGGAGGTGGAACTGGAAAATGTCTCAAAGTGATCATCTCCAAATACCTTTCAATTAAGGGGATTAATGTTGACCTCCCACGTGATTGAAAATTCACCACCCATTCCAGGTAATCAATCCATCTCTCTAGTCACAACTACTTGTTTCTGGAGGAGTAATTCAACCACATCTCCTAGAAGTATAATGATACGGTGACCAGTTCTATATTTTTTTTAATTTTCATAAAATCAATAATTTCATTTAGGGGTTGAGCATATTGGGGGGAATATGTTTGAAGGTGTTCCACAGGGTGATGCCATAATGCTAAAGGTTAGTAAACACATTACCTAAAGTTCAATAATTCTTTTTTGGATAACTTGATCAAATCTCACTGATGTAGTGATAACCAAAATCTGTGTCCTTATGTGGATAACATTGTTCCAGGCTATATGCCATAATGGGTCGGATGAAAAAGCCATAGAACTTTTAAGCAATTGTCACAAAGCTTTGCCACCAAACGCGAAGGTCATAGTTGGGGATCTCATACTACCAGAAGATTCAGAACCTACAAATGATTTCAAAATGATTTCAATTCTTGATATCATCATGTTTATTACACCTGGTGGAAGGGAAAGAACTGAGAAACAATTTGAGAGTTTGGGCAAGAATTCTGGAATTTCTAGGTTTCAAGTTGTTTGTCGTGCTTTCTCTACTATGGCAGTGATGGAATTTTACAAATTAGTAAATCATTTCGGAAAACAATTTGGCACTTCATTGAAATGCACATTTATTTTCCCATGTCATTTTTACACCATTTTATGAATAATAAAATTAAAACATATTTTGTTACAAATTTTTTTATATGCTGTTTAATGTTATGTTGACTTGGCTATTGTCTTCTCCCCTACCACCCACTGTTGTTTGAACTCATAAGACAAAAATAAATGAGCAAGTATAGCAGAAAAAATATGATTCAATGGTCCAAACGTATATGAAGCCAAATCTTAGTACATACTTATAAAACTTAGTTAAACAAAACAAATAGTCTATCCCCACTCATTTATAATAATTCAGTTTTATGAACAGTACTTGTTTCTACTAAACTGCAAAAGTCAAGAAATGGTGCTTTTTGAGATGACATCAAAGGATATTCCATTTTGTTGAAGTCTTTCCTGGAGATCAGTTGGACCAAAGATGATCCCAGGAGGGTAAACTCCTCCTTTTGGAAGGTTGTCACGTTGGCTGAGAAGAACAAGAGCACACTGAATAAGAATTATTGGTGTGGTCTGATATCCAACTTCAGGTCCCATAACCCTTGTTACAATCTCCATGTCAGGTTTTGTATTTCCCTGTGAAGCAATGCTCCCATCACTATAACCATGTCCAACAAACCACATCTTGAAGGAAGCACTTTCCACCTCCTCTTCAGAGGGGCCATTCTTCCTGAACCAACCAAGGCTGAATATTTCAGGAAATTTCAGAAGAAGCTGCCTTCCAAAACCAATACTTCCAAAAAGACCAATGAAAACTCCGACCATGATGATTCGGAGAATGCCCAAGAAAGATTTTGAGCCTATTTTCACACCAAAATGAGCTGGCTTCACAGATGACCAGAAGGCTTTCCTTTTCTCAACTGTCTCAGCACTCTCGTTCAGCCCAGGGAGACCATGGAGGTTTTCTGTTAGAATCCCTAGAGTTCTTCGAACTACAATTGAATCTGCTGTAGGTAACTTCACTGCCCAAAGACCAATTTTCTTGTTGTTCTCTATAGTTTCTCCTTTTGAAGGAGGAGGTCCAGGAATCTACAACAATGAAAATATAAGTTTTTAAATGACACAATGTTAAAATTATAAAAACGGATAGACACTATATACATTAGCTTAAGTTAATCTCAGTCCAAGACATTGTGAGTAGCCTGAGTCAACAACAGAAGCAACAAGCAGCTGGTAGTGGAGTCAATTTATCCCATGATCTTAGAAACCAACAGACAATTTATCATCCACTAGGAAAGTAGGATGCATACCTTCTCATGACAGTATTCTGAATTATGAATACCAGCAAAAATCTCTTTCATATGCCTTGTAAGGAGGACACTTGGAATCAGATTTTTTAATAACTAAAAGAACTACTCTTGTCTATCTACACCTATAATTGTTATTTCCATAGTTATCGATCTCAGATAGCAGTGCATAGCAGCCAACCCCCAAAACCCTATCCTGTAGCAAGATAGGTCATAGCAAGATGACAGCTATTGTGAATTTTTTTATACATATTAAATAATTAATTAATACTATATACATATAAATGCTACAAATTTAAAAAAATTAACCAAAATCCATAAAACATTCATAGTTAACAATGAAAAATTACACGTCTTGAGCAAAAATAAACAAGTATACCAACAAAAGTCAAGGAAATAAACAAGTTCAAGCCTTTAAGTCTTAAAAAAGTAACCAAACATTAAAATTAAACAAAAGTTCTCCTTAAGCATCTTAAGTTCATAAAATTGTTATTCTTAGTTCTTATTTTGTTTTATTACTTTGGTTTTCTCAATCTTAAAATTTTCCAAGAAAAAAAAGTAAATAACTGTTAAAAAAGAGATAAAATATGTCTTTTAGTTTTTATATTTTTATTGAATTTTATTTTTGTTTCCAAACTTTTATATTTTACAATATCAACATCAATAATACTTTTAACCCAAGTTAATTGGAATCAGTGGTAAATGAATCCAATGATATATCAGAAATCCGACAAAAAAAGAGAAAGAGAGATGGAAAGAAAAAGGAAAAATAAACTAAAATAAAATAAGGATAAAAGGAGGAAGAGAGAAATGAAGAGGAAAAAAACTAATAAAAAAAGAAAACGGTTGGAGCATAGATTAACCCTCCTCTAAACTTATAGTTTTTTCTCTATTCCATTCTAAAACACACCGTTCGTCCGTCAACCTATATTTCATTCTATTAAATTTTGTCCGTGAGTTAAACACAATAATTAAAAACACAATTTTAAACTATTGGCTTACTTCCTAATTTCTGCATCTGATTTTTTAACTTCAGAGTTCAGATTGGGAGGAGTAACTAAAAACAAGTTTTTTTTATTTATAAAATTCAGCTAACTAAATTTCATGATACAAAAGTTTAAAGACTAAAATGTAAAAACAAGATTTAACCAAAGATAAAAAAAAAAATTAGAGACTAAAAAGTAAAAATAAGGTTCAAAAAGTATAGGAACTAAAAACATTTTATTTTTAAAAAAAAAATGTTACCTGAGGCCTAGGTTTTCTTGGGCGTGACCTTCTGAGTTGCTGCAACTGGTGTGCATTGGCAACACCGAGAACCGCAGATTCGTAAGTAGCAAAGTTCCCCACAATCCTCTTCTCAGACTCAAGCGCCACGTAAGCCTCCACGCGATTCGGCGCGGCGGGCCCCACCCACTGCCTGGAGTTGAACATCACGCCGAGCTCCGCGGGCACGGAATCGAATCCACAAGCCGATACCACAAGCGCGCCTGTCTCCACGGCCCGCTCGTGGTGCGCGGCCTCCACGCGCTCCATGAACTCGGGCTCGCCGGAGATGTCGAGGTAGTCGCAGCCCGCGGCAGCGCAGGCTGCGACGACTGGCTCGCCGTGGAGGCGGAAAGGGCCCACGCAGTTGAGGAGGAGGCCCGTGCGGGCGCAGAGGGAGCGGAGGGAGGAGGGGTCGGCGGTGTCCGCGGTGAGGATGGGGAGGGAAGGGGGAGGGTTGGGCCTGGAGGCCCATTGAAGGGCCTGTGTTAGTTTTTGTGGGCTTCGGCCCGCTATGGCTATGGATTTGAGGGGGGAGGATGGGTTGTTGAGGAATTTGAGGGCTTCGCGGAGTACGTATTTGCCTGTGAAGCCTGAGGCGCCCAGGATTATGAGGTCGAAATGACCGCCGTTTTGTTCCTCCTCCATTTTCTTCTTCTTCCAAAGAGAACAATGAAACAAGCGTAAAACTGCAACTCTCACTCACAAGTTTTAAATGAAAATGATGAATGGAAACCAAAACCCACCGAGTAAGTGAATAACTGACCTATTCCCACGTAAATGCTTTCGTCACGTCTCGTGCGCAAATAAATGGCCTTTATGTAATTTTTCTTACGTGTACTCCAGTAACGTTGTTCATCAAATTATCGCGTGATCTGGAATAAATGATGTCTTATCTTATGTCGACTTGTTCTTCTTCATGTGTTAAGTAATTTTACTAGGCTTTGTCGCCAACAAGCATTCCTATAGAAAAGCGTTTTACATTATTAGAGTTCAAGTTCATTAATTTTGGCTTAATTATTATAAAAAAAACAATTTGTTTTTTTAGTCACCATAATAACGATGTTGACTATCTTTCACCAGTGATTATTTTTTTTTTATTCTATCATGGTCGAATCCGATAATTTGCTTAAGGATCTTAGATGCAGTAGACCAGTATCATTCGGACAACAGTTTGTAATGAACAATAATACTGTAGGAAACACATAAATATGACAAATCATTTTCCTAGCATTTAACTTTTATGAGGTTGAAATGCATTTATATATACAATGAGGCAATTTCTGTATCACTGTTAACCAAAAAAATGAGATTCGTGTGATAGTAAGACGGTTAAGTATGTTATCCACCTCACCTGAGACCTAAGACCGATAATATTTTTTTCTTGCTTTTTTTTCGGATCAGTAATAATGGAAAAAACAGTTGCGAGAATAGTAGATATACCAATTGAAATAATTGTGGTTATAATAGTTATGGATTACAGATATATTGCTTTTAAGACCAGATATTTTCACCGTGAAGAACGCAAAAATCTCTCGAGTTAACGTCATCAAACAATTAAACACAACAACCAGTCACACAAAGACATATCAATTTGGAAAATAATTATAATTTACAAGGCTTATAGCACGTAAGAATTCAACCGAATCAGACAATTCTGTTTCTTTTCTTATGCCTAGAAATTGTCTGATCCTTGTAACAACAGGTTGCTTTCGACTTTGACGTTTCAATTTCACGGTCCAAAGCTCATTTTCTTGTTGGAAACTATTTCTCTACCACCTCACATGACCTTCCTTCTGGACATAAGCCCAAGAACCTCATCCCAAAGCCCAACACTTCCCACACTCCCCAGCCCAACGACACTTGGGCTACACGCAGCCACAGTCCAATACCCAGCCCTTATCTCATCTCTCAATTGCTCCTTCTCCCACCCACAATACCCATCAAAGAACCTAAAATCCCCAAGCCCAACCATATTCCTCTTCACCATTTCAGCAGCACAACCAACACTTTCCTTTGCCCCAAAATACAAACCCTTCATCACTTCCTCAAACACCCCACTCTTCCCCACCCCATTATCTCCATCTCCCTCTTTTGGGCTCAACAAAAAAATCCCTCCCTCCAAGGGCCCCCCAAAGAACAAGGGACTATTGGAAAACGTGCCCTCCACATCCAGAGCCGTCGATCTAGTCTCCTTGATGGACATCAACGATGGACGATTCAAGATGATCCCTGATGGGCCTAAGGGCCCAGTTGATAGGAGAAGGATGACCGTCCGTTCGAAAATATGGACCCCATCAAGCTTTTCGGTGGCAATAAGTAAGCACCCATTTTCGGGCTCGTGGATTACGTGGGCCCATTTTTCACCAATGGTGATCAGTGGAGGATGATCCACAACAGTGTCTAGATCATTCATCTCCTCAACAGGCCTTGTTAATTGTTCTCCTGCCACCAATTTTGCACGGAAAGATCGCCAATCACTACTTAGGGTAGGTTTGTAATCATCACCAAACGGTGATGGTGATGACATGTGGCAGCCTATGATCACATCACAAATTCTAAGATTAAAAGGATTAGATCTTGAGACTATGAAATAAGTTTAATTTTCATGCACTATAAGTCTATAACTATAATAAAGTTGATCATAAACCTAAGATCACTACAGTATAGTTATAGTGATGAAAGTTTTGAATGGTTTATTCAAAATTCTAGGTTTAAATCTTAATATCATCATTATATATGATTTTTAAAGTAATATTGTATACCACCACAACTTAAATGATAATTTTTTTGTGATCAGATGTGTCAAAATGAACTATTTTTACCCATACTTCAGTGCTAGAAAATGAATGAATATTGATCTTAATATGAGGAACTTACATGATATGTGAAGTGGAATTCTAGCTTTTCTACACTGAAAATGTTGAGAAGATCGCTTATGGCGTGGTAAAGACCCGTTTCCTATTGTGGGGATGAGTTGATCGATGGTTTTGGTGAAGGAATTGTGGGAGAGAAAGCATGCTTCCATGTTAGTTGAGTTCCTTGTAAATTCAGATAAGATGTGAAATGAAATGAAGTGACGAGACGAGAGTCTGGTGGAATGAGTATAAATGTGGAATGAGGTTTAATCTGCACCACATAATGTTTTCAACAACATCTACATCTCTTTTTATAAAAAAAAATAAAAATAAATAAATAAAGGCATCTAATCCAAGTTGGGTGTCTCAAAAGTATGGGCCAGTGGATAAACTTTGACAAATGCCACATAGGATGACCAACACGTAGGGTTCCACGGAACTTTATTTGGGGGTATTGGATGGATCAAAAACTTTTTGGGTGATGTGTCAGGTTCTATGCCACTTACCAACTTCCAATTTTGAAAATGTTTTCAACTTGTGGATATTCGACATTATAGAAAAGGGGACACGTGGGATTAAAAGATAAAAATGTGCCAGATACAATTTCAGCTTAACCTTAACCTTCACCTTCATTTTTTTTTTTTAAATGTGCAATGTCATTGACGGATCCAAATATCATCTATGAAGTAATTTGTTAGGAGTAGGACAGACATGATGTAACAGAATCTTCTGAATATGGAAAGAAATTACTAATAGTTACCATGAAGTGATTCCAATGGCATACCATCTATATTTTCTTTTATTTTGGTGAATAATGGCATACCATCTATGGAACAGACTTTATGCATGCAATGTCATTCCCTATCAGTTCATCAGCAGTGACTGTTTAGCTAAGAATAAATACTCTATTGTGAGGATTGAATATGATCTACTTATACAGTCTATGCTGTAGTCTACTTGAGCTTGCCATGCTGGGACAATATTTCCTCCTAGTTTCATGAATGGAAGATTTATGAACTACTCAAAAGAAAAATAATTCCTAATCCAAAGTCTATTAAGTCAGATTAGCAACCAAATGCTAAAGAATGTACACAGTATAACAAATGAAGAAAAAGAATCAATGTATAGAATAAGATTTATTGCAGAAAAAGAAAGAGGTTTCCAAGTACTTACTGTCTAGAGTGAGAAGATGAAGGGCAGAAAAGTATTATCAACGTCAACAAAAACAAACATAGTATCCATTTGCATTCCATTATCCAAAATGAAGGCTTGCACAATTCACTTTGGCATAATTAGTCATCAAGAGAAATGAACCGAGATAAAACTAAAGAAGCATAGGCTGAGAGAAGTTAACACTGAGAAAAACAAAAAATGACAAATGTAGAGCAACATGTCGATTAGAGGTAGCAGGTAGCTCTGGAAATAATCTCGCTCAAGTAAATGTTTTGAGTTTAATAAAAAGGGCTGAATTGGCACCATGGCAACAACCAGCACACAGAAATATTGGTACAGTCAAGAGTGGAATTGCCACCCAGTATATATATGTTAAGTGTAGCTTCTTTTTACAATAAGTAGTAGACAGGAAGAATCAGAGCATTTTCTCTTCACAATTTTCCCTTTCTTTGACTTTACAAAAGAGCTCCTGCCAACGTTAGTAGGAAGGCAGATGATGCTTGCACCAGATGCATAGGTTCAGCCATGCACATAACTTTGTTTCGTGATTGCTCATCAATATTATAGTCTTTCTTCCATTCTTTTTTTCAATCTCCCCAACATATTTAAAAGGTAAAACCATAAAAGAACTTCCAAACACAAAATTGAGCAACCAACTGATAACATGCAAAATTTGACCAAGTTGGGATCACTAAACCAACAATGAGATTCATTCTGTAACAACCAAGCAATTACTGTGATAGGCAAAATCATCCAAGAGATATCACGCCTTGCTGAAAGCAGGCAGAGTTTTGGGATCCATACTGTGATGCTTGCACCAGAAGCATAGGTTCAGCCATGAGCCATGCATACAACTTTGTTGTTAAACCAGTGGTAGTGATGAATACAATGATTTGTTTACTTGTTTTTAGTAAACCAGCAATGCGCTGTGCTCAACTAAAAAATCATATTCATTCCTTGAAGCATCATTCCAGCTGTGCTGTGCTGTGCATACTAATGCAATCAAATGATATTCAGTCATCTCTACTGATGTATCATCGGAACATATCCAACCTGCCTGAGGTCCTGTACCAATCCGTCAATCATCTGATATATATCATCTGATTTAGGGTGCGACTGATCAAATACAGTAAATTCATGCACTTCTTCTTCTACCTCTATGGAACTGGCTCCAGAAGGCTTTTGACCTCCTGTATTCTTCATTTGTAACCTTACATTGACAACATTCATCCAATCTCCTGCTTGAGCATAAATATTTGACAGAAGGGAGTAATTCCCTGGATCTGTTGGCTCCAACTTAAACAGCTGTTCACACACAGCTCTAGCAAAATCTACATCATTATGCATCCGACAAGCATTCAAAAGAGTACCCAATATGATGGCATTGGGTTCCATAGGCATGCTGCGCAAAAGCGTGAAAGCTTCTTTCAGGTGTCCACCGCGGCCGAGAAGGTCTATCATACAACCATAATGCTCAACTTGAGGAACAATCCCATACACTTTCTCCATCGAATAAAAGTACTTACGCCCTTCATTAACAAGGCCAGCATGAGTGCAAGCACACAAAAGGCCAACAAATGTATATGTATCTGGCTCAAAACCTTCCAGTACCATCCTAGAAAAAAGCTCAAGCGCTTTCTCACCATGTCCATGCATGGCAAATCCCTGAATCATTGAATTCCAAGACACCACATCTTTCTTCGCCATCATTCCACTAAAGACATCAAAGGCAGCATCTAAACAACCACACTTGGCATACATATCAATAAACGCATTCAACACCTTCGTGCCACATCTAAACCTCCACCTCCTCATAGAAGTATGAATTCTCTTCCCCAACCCGAGCATACCAGACTCAGCACACGCCGCCAGAATGCTAATCAAAAACCCATCATCAGGCCTCAACCCAACCTCCTCCATCTTCCCATACAACTCCGTCGCCTCCCTTGCGAACCCCTTCTCAGCATACCCTGCTATTATTGTCGTCCAAAGCACCACATTCTTGGCTGGACACCTATCGAATAACACCCTCGCCATATCCATGTCACCGCCCTTGCTATACCCGCAAACCATCGTTGACCACGAAACGATATTCCTCTGGGGCATTCTCTCAAACAGCTCAAACGCCCTGTCCATCACCCCTGCCTTGGCGTACCCATCCAACATGGTGTTCCAACTAACCATATCCCTCTCAGGCATTTCATCAAACAGCTTACAAGCACCCTCCAACTCACCACATCTGATCAACCCACCAATCATGGAGTTCCAAGTGACCACATCCCGCTCCTCCATGGCCAAAAACAAGCTCATGGCCCCATCAAGCCCGGCACTGCCACACCTGGAGTAGGAGTCAATAAGCGAATTGGGCACAAAGATATCCCCATAAAAACCAAATTTTTCGACATGGGTATGAATCATTCGGACCAAAGGAAGTGAGGAGGGGCCAGTGCAGGCCTTAAGGAGAAAAGGGTACGTGAAATTATCCGGAAAGAGTCCATTTTTCTGCATTTGGAAGAAAGCGTTGAAGGGGCGAGAAGGGTGGGAAGTGTTGTGGGCGTGGGCTCTGATGATGGAGTTGTAGAGATGGACGTTGGGGTGGGGAACGTGGTTGAAGACGTTGACGGCGGAGGCGAGGTGGCGGCAGAGGGAGAAGGCGGCGATGAGTTTGGGAGCGACGAAGAGGTCTTGGTGGAGATTAGCTTTGAGGACTTGGGCGTGGATTTGGTTCACAGAGTCCAAATTGGTGCACTTGTGAAGGTCGCACAGCTTCTCTTCGAGGAGTCTTTGCTGAGAGAACCATGTGGGGACTCGCCCTCCCACCGGAACTTGCATTTGCATCGCCACTCACACACACTGCATAGCAAACGGCTTCACTAGACTACCACGCTATCCTTACATTACAATTTGAAAACGACTACCAACACATTTTTCTTTTTTTTTTTTTTTTAAATTAAATATGTTTCTAGTATTTTATTTTTACTTTTATTGAGAAGAAAAAACTTATATTATTTCGTGTAGTAAAAGAAATGATTGAATACAATGTGGACTAGCATAAGAGTTTTTTTTATTAAATTAAGAGTTTTTTTAAGGTCAATATATAAGAATTGTCTGTTAACTTTTTTTTAATTGGTTTCCTATTTTTTAAAAGTTATGAAATAATTTCTTATTTATTTTATTAATGGCATATTTAGTCATTTATAAAAACTTATCATTCTTGAGTTTATTAGAATAACTTTTTTGATTGATTTAAGATGTAAAACTTATTTTATTATATTTCTCTATATGAAAATTATCGAAACAAATTAGTTTTTAGAGAAAAAAGAAAAATATTGTTAAAAGTATGTCTTATTAGTAACTAGAAAACTGTAAATATAATTTCATATTTTTTTATTATTATTTATGAGACTCACTTTTTATATGATTTTTATCATGTTTATTGTCCTTCTGTTTCGAACATTAATTGATTCTTATAATTTTAATGTAAGTAAATATAATGAAAAATGTTTTATGTTTTAAATTAATAAAAAGGTTAAAAATTATGTTCAAAAATTGAAAATGATAAACATTTGGAAATCATTAGCATGTCTTTTACTAAATAAGAGGATTAGTTTAGAACTTTCAAAATTAGAGAGGTAATTTAGAAATAAAAACTGAAGTCAACTTATCATTCTTATATTTTAGTCATTTCCTTATTAGGTATTAAATCTTTGTTATTAGTTTTTTTATGATGTGACTAATAAAGTGTTTTGTCAACATTCTCACGGATAAGTGTGTGAATGTATGTCACATCTCATAATTTTTCATGATTGCATATTACATGTTATATTTCATTTTCAATAATTTTTTAGTTTGCCAATTTAATATTTATTAAGGTTTTTATGATATGAATATTACATTGTTTAGTCAATATACACGTGTTAGTGTGCATGTTAGTCACGCGTCATTTTTTTTTCAATTTTTTCAGATATGTAAACTGATAGAAAATTTATTCATAAATTCTTATGATGAAAATCATCACCCAATAAAATCCTAGAAGCACATATTAGATCATAAAAAAAATCTTAAATAAATAAAGCGTACATGTTTCCATTGCACCAGTTATTTATCTTTAATCTTCAAACTGTTAGTCTTTCCTTATGAGTTTCAGTCTTGCTCAATCGCTTCTTAGAGAGTATTTTATCTAGATGAGAAAGAAAAAAAACTGAAACTTGATTTGACCTATTGAAATCATAATCCTATATAGTTTTTTTATTTATTGTTAGACCATTAAGCTCTCATTATACCTAATTGGTACAACACTAGTATTCACTTATTTATCTCATATTTACTTAGAAATCTATTTGGACATATTTAATTGATCACTTTAATTTACCCAATATATATTAAATAGCATAATATAATTATTAATACAATATGTAGCACATAATAATAATGTTAGGAAATTTAATTTCCTAACATAAACAACATATCATATTTTATTTTAATGATTTTTCTATTAATCCACTTAATATTTGTTATCAAGCTTTTTTATTATTTGACTAATAAAGTGGTTTGCCAGCACTTTCACTTATAAGTGTGGATGTATGTCATGTGTCATTTTAATTTTAACATTTCCAAAATGTAAGAATTTCTCCTTAAATTATTTTCTTGGTTTTAAATTGGTTTTCTAATTTTAAAAGTTTTTAAATGGTCACCTATTTATTTTTCTAATGACACATTAACCCTTTCAAAAAACTTATTATTTTTTATTTATTTTCAGACACGACTTTGAAAATATTTTTTATTGATTTAGAAAGTGAAACTTGTCTCATTATATTCACTCACATAAAAATTATTAGAATAAACTAACTTTAAGAGCAAAAAGACACATAACCATGGTGAAATTTATATGAAAAATGAGTTCCATTATCAACTAGATAACTACAAAATCTAATCTTATTTTTTTTAATTGCTCATGACACTCACTTTTCACACGATTTTCACCATGTTTATTGCTCTTTTTGTTTCAAACATTAGTTGATTCTCGTAGTTTTCATGTAAGTGAATATAATGGAACAAGATTCATATCTTAAATCAATCAAAAAAAAGTTAAAAATTGTGTCCAAAAATTGAAAATGATAAGCTTATAGAAATTATTAACATATCTTTTAATAAATAAGAAGGTAATTTTAGAGCTTTCAAAATTAGAGATCTAACTGAGAAATAAAAATTAAGTTAACCAATCATTCTTATGTGTTAGTTGTTTCTTTAGTAGTTAATACATTATTTTTCGTTAAAATTTGTATGATGCGACTTATAAAGTATTTTGTCAACACTCATGTGTAAATGTGCTTGTATGTCGCGTGTCATGATTTTTTCAATTTTTTCATGTATGCATATCACTTGTTATATTTCATTTTCAATAAATTATTTATTTGTAAATTAATATTTGTAAGGTTTTAATTATGAGTATTAAATTGTTTAGTCATCACACACATGTGTTAGTGTCCATGTTAGTCACGTGTCATGTTTTTTCTCTCCAAATTTTCTAGGTATGTACAACACGTGTCATTTTATTTTAATTAATTTTTTATTAATCCATTTAAGATTGGTTTTTAAGTTTTTTATTATGTAACTGATAAAGGTTTTATCAGCACTCTTATGTGTAAATGTCCATGTATGTCACAAGTCATTTTATTTTTAATAGTTTCTTAGGCAAAAATGTAAGAAATTCCCCTGACCTTATTTTCTTGTTTTTAATTTGGTCTCCTAATTTTTAAAAGTTCTTAAATGGTTTCCTATTTATTTTATTTATTGCACATTAGCCCTTCCAAAAAATTTATTATTTTCAATTTTGAGAAACAACTTTGAACACATTTTTTTTATTAATTTAGGATGTGAAACTTGTCTCATTATATTTACTTACATGAAAACTATTAGAACAAATGAACTTTGAGATAAAAAAGACATAAACATGGTGGAAATTTGTATGAAAAATTAGTCCCATTAGCAACTGAAAACTAAAAAAATCAAATCTCATTTTTTCTAATTGTTCGTGACACTCAATTTTCACCATGTTTATTGCTCTTTTTGTTTTAAGCATTAGTTGGTTCTCATAGTTTTCTTGTGAGTGAATATAATGGAACAAGTTCCACGTCTTAAATCCATTAAAAAAAGGTGGAAAATTGTGCCTAAAAATTAAAAATGTAAGCTTATGAAAATGATTAACATGTCTTTTAATAAATAAGAAGGTCATTTTAGAACTTTCTAAATTAGAGATCTATGTTAGAAGTAGAAACTTAGTTAACAAATCATTCTATTGTGTTAGAAGTTTCCGTATTAACTAGTTTATTCTTTGTTGTTAAGTTTTTATGATGTGACTAATAAAATGTTTTGTCAACACTTTCATGTGTAATTGTGCATGTTATTTTTTTCATTTTTTTCATGTATATCACATGCTATATGTCATTTTCAATAAATTCTTTATTTGTCAATTTAATATTTGTTAAAGATTCTTATTAGTTAGCACACACACATGCCCATGTGCATGTTAATCATTTGTCATTTTGTTTATGTACAACTCATGTCATATTTTATTTTAATGAATTTTCTATTAGTTCATTTAATATTTGTTTTTAAGTTTTTTATTATATGATTGATAAAGTGTTTTGTTAGCACTCTTACGTGTAAGTGTGTATGCATGTCACATGTTCTTTTATTTAAACAATTTTTTAGGCCAAAATGTAAGAATTGCTCCTTAACTTATTTTATTGTTTTTGAATTGGTTTCCAATTTTTTTAAGAGTTCTTAAATGGTCTCCTATTTATTTTATTAATGACACATTAACCCTTTCAAAAAAACTTATTATTTTTTATTTTCATATACAACTTTGAATATATTTTTTATTAATTTAGGATGTGAAACCAGTCTCATTATATACACTTGCATTAAATTTATTAGAAAAACTAATTTTGAAAGAAAAAATAGACATAAACATGATGGAAGTATGAAAAGTGAGTCTTGTTAGCATCTGAAAACTACAAAATCTAATCTATTTTTTCCTGAATTCTCTTAACACTCACTTTACACACAATTTTCGCCATGTTCATTGCTCTTTTTCTCTTATACATTAGTTGGTTCCCATAGTTTTCATGCAAGTGAATATAATGGAACAAGTTCACGTCTTAAATTCATAAAAAATGTTGAAAATTGTGCTCTAAAATTGAAAACAATAAGCTTATGAAAATGATTAACATGTTTTTTAATAAATAAGAAGTTCATCTTAGAACTTTCAAAATTAAAGATCTATTTTATAAATATAAACTTAGTTAACGGATTATTCTTACCTGTTAAACATTTCTTTATTAGCTAGTTTATTAATTGTCCTTAAATTTTTTATGATGTGATTAATAAAATATTTTGTCAACACTTTTACGTGTAATTGTGTATGTATGCTACATGTTATGTTTTTTTCATTCTTTTAATGTATGTATATCACATGTTATATGTCATTTTCAATAAATTCTTTATTTTCCAATTTAATATTTGTTAACATTCTTATGATGAGTATTAAATTGATGTGTCAGTGTGTATGTTAGTCATGTATTATTTTTTTTCAATTTTTTCAGATATATACAACACGTTTCATGTTTTATTTTAATGAATTTTCTATTAGTCTATTTAATATTTAATTTTAAGTTTTTCATTATGTGACTAATAAAGTGTTTTGTCAATACTCTTATGTGTAAATGTGCATATATGTCATGTGTCATTTTATTTTTAACATTTTTTTAGGCTAAATTGTAAGAATTTCCCCTTAATTTATTTTCCTATTTTTAAAAAGATACATAAACATGGTGAAATTAGTATGGAAAGTGAGTCTCGTTAGCAACTGAAAACTAAAATCTCATTTTTTTTTGTTCATGACACTCACTTTTCACACAATTTTTACCATGTTTATTGCTCTTTTGATTTATACATTAGTTGGTTCTCGTAGTTTTCATGTAAGTGAAGATAATGGAATAAGTTTCATGTCTTAAATCTATCAATAAAAGATGGAAAATTGTGCCCAAAAATTGAAAATGATAAACTTATGAAAATGATTAACATTTCTTTTAATAAATAAGGTCATTTACAACTTTCAAAAATAGAGGTCTATTTAAGAAATAGAAACTTAGTTAACAGATTATTCCTATCTGTTAGTCCTTTTTTTATTAGTTAGTATGTTATTTTTCGTTAAGTTTTTATGATGTGACTAATAAAATGTTTTGCCTACATTTTTACGTGAAAATTGTGCATGTATGTCACATGTTATGTTTTTTTATTTATCATTTCATGTATGTATATCACATGTTATATGTCATTTTCATTAAATTTAATATTTGAAATTTTAATATTTATTAATGTTCTTATGATATGAGTATTAAATTGTTTAGTCGGTACACACATGTGTGTGTGCATGTTAGTCACGTGTTATTTTTTTCTAGGTATGTACAACATGTACTATTTTATTGTAATGAATTTTCTATTAGTCCATTTAGTATATGTTTTTATGATTTTTATTATGTGACTGATAAAGTATTTTGTCAGCACTCTTATGTGTAAGTGTGCATGTATGTCACCTGTCATTTTATTTTAACAGTTTTTTTAGTCCGAAATGTAAGAATTGCCCCCTTAACTTATTTTCTTGTTTGTAAACTGGTGTTCTATTTTTTTTTTATAGTTCTTAAATAGTCTCCTATTTGTTTTATTCATGACACATTAGCCTTTTCAAAAAACTTATTATTTTTCAATTTTCAGACACAACTTTGAACTCATTTTTTAAAAAAAAATTGGATGTGAAACTTGTCATGTTATATCTACTTCCAAGAAAATTATTAGAACAAACTAACATTGAGAGGAAAAAGAGACACAAACAACGTGAAATTAGTGTAAAAAGTAAGTGTCGTTAGCAACTGAAAACTAAAATCTCATTTTTTTCTGCAGCTCGTGACATTCACTTTTCAAATAATATTCACCATGTTTATTGCTCTTTTTGCTTCATACATTAGCATGTTTCCATAATTTTCATGTAAGAGGATATAATGGAACAAATTTCACTTCTAAATTCCATCAATAAAAAGTTCAAAATTGTGCCAAAGAATTGCAAATGATAAGCTTATGAAAATGATTAACATTTCTTTGAATAAATAAGAAGGCATTTTAGAACTTCCAAAATTAGAGATCTATTTTAGAAATAGAAACTTAGTTGACAGATCATTATCATGTGTTAGTCTTTTGTTTATTAGCTAGATTATTCTTTGTCGTTATGTTTTTATGATGTGACTAATAAAATATTTTGTCTAAATATTTACATGTAATTGTGCATGTATATCACATGTTATGTTTTTTTCCTTCTATTCATGTATGTATATCACATGTTATGTTTTTTTCCTTCTATTCATGTATGTATATCACATGTTATATGTCATTTTCAATAAATTCTATATTTGGAAATTTAATATTTGTTAAGGTTCTTATGATATGAGTATTAAATTTTTTAGTCGACACACACATGTGTCAGTGTGCATATTAGTCACATGTTATTTTGTATTTCATTTTTTCTAGCTATGTACAACATGTGTCATATTTTATTTTAATGAATTTTCTGTTAGTCCATTTAATATTTTTTTAAATTTTTTTATTACATGACCGATGAAGTGTTTTGTCAGCACTCTTACGTGTAAGTATGCATGTATGTCACGTGTCATTTTATTTTAACAGTTTTTTACTTCAAAATGTAATAATTTCCCCCCTTAACTTATTTTCTTATTTGAAAACTGGTTTTCTTTTCTTTCTTTTTTATAGAAAAATTTCTTAAATGGTATCCTATTTATTTTATTAATGACACATTAGTGCTTTCAAAAAACTTATTATTTTCAATTTTCAGACACAACTTTGAACTCTTTTTTTTTTTTTAATTTAGGATGTGAAACTTGTCTCATTATATCTACTTCCACGAAAACTATTAGAACAAACTAACTTTGAGAGCAAAAAGAGACATAAACATGGTGAAATTAGTATAAAAAGAGTCTCGTTAGCAACTGAAACTAAAATCTCATTTTTCTGATTGCTCATGACACTCACTTTTAGCACAATTTTCACCATGTTTATAGTTCATTTTGCTTTATACATTTAGTTGGTTCTCATAGTTTTCATGTAAGTGAATATATTGGAAAAGGTTTCACATTTGAAATCCATCAATAAAAGGTGGAAAATTGAGCCCAAGAATTGAAAATGATAAGCTTATGAAAATGATTAACATTTCTTTTAATAAATAAGAAGGTCATTTTGGAATTTTCAAAATTAGAGATCTATTTTAAAGGTAATTCATATGTGTTAGTCCTTTCTTTATTAGCTAGTTTATTCTTTGTCGTTAAGTTTTTATGATGTGACTAATAAAATGTTTTGTCTACATTTTTACGTGTAATTGTGAATGTATGTCATAGGTTATTTTTTTTCCATTCTTTTCATGTATGTATATCACATGTTATATGTCATTTTCAATAAATTCTATATTTATAAATTTAATATTTGTTAAGGTTCTTATGATATGAGTATTAAATTGTTTAGTTAGCACACACACACATATACACGTGTCAGTGTGTATGTTAGTCATGTGTTACTTTTTTTTCTTCAATTTTCCCACATATGTATAAGACATTTCATTTTTTATTTTAATGAATTTTTTATTAGACTATTTAATATTTGTTTTTAAATTTTTTATTATGTGACTGATAAATTGTTTTGTCAGCACTCTTAAGTGTAAGTGTGCATCTGTGTCACATGTCATTTTATTTTTAATAGTTTTTAGGCCAAATTGTAAGAATTGCCCCTTAACTATTTTCTTTATTTTTTTTTAAATTTCTTTCCTAGTTTTTATATCATTTTTAAATGGCAGTCTATTTATTTAATTAATGACACATTAGTCCTTTCAAAAAACCTATTAGTTTTTATTTTCAGACACAACTTTGAACACATTTTTTATTAATTTAGGATGTGAAACTTGTCTCATTGTATACACTTGCTTGAAAAATATTAGAACTTTGAGATCAAAGAGATACATAAACATGGTGAAATTGGTATAAAATGTGAGTCTCGTTAGCAAATGAAAAATAAAATCTCATTTTTTTATTGCTCTTGACACTCACTTTTCGCCAAATTTTCACCATGTTTATTGCTCTTTTTGCTTCATACATTAGTTTATTCTCGTAGTTTTCATGTAAGTGAAGATAATGGAACAAGTTTCACATCTTAAATCCATTAATAAATAGTTGAAAATTGAGTCCAAGAATTGAAAATGATAAGCTTATGAAAATGATTAACATGTCTTTAAATAAATAAGAAGGTCATTTTAGAACTTTCAAAATTAGAGATCTATTTTAGAAATAGAAACTTAGTTAACTGATCCTTCTTATGTGTTAGTCCTTTCTTTATTAGCTACTTTATGCTTTGTTGTTAAGTTTTTAGGATGTCACTATTAAAATGTTTTGTCTATATTTTTACGTGTAATTGTGCATGTATGTTACATGTTATGTTTTTTTCATTATTTTCATGTATATATATCACATGTTATATGTAATTTTCAATAAATTCTATATTTGTAAATTTAATATTTGTTAACATTCTTAAGATATGAATATTAAATTGTGTAGTTGGCACACACACACATGTCAATGTGCATGTCAGTCACATGTAATTTATTTTTTTCAATTTTTCTAGGTATGTACAACATGTGTAATATTTTATTTTAATGTCCATTAAATATTTGTTTTTAATATTTTTATTATGTGACTGATGAAATGTTTCGTCTCCACTCTTACGTGCAAGTGTGCATGTATGTGACCTGTCATTTTATTTTAACGGTTTTTTTAGTCTAAAATTTAACAACTTCCACCTTAACTTATTTTCTTGTTTGTAAACTGGTTTTCTTTTATTTTATTTTTAGAGTTCTTAAATGATCTCCTATTTATTTTGTTAATGACACATTAGCGCTTTAAAAAAATTTATGATTTTCAATTTTCAGACACAACTTTGAACTCTTTTTTTTTTAATTTAGGATATGAAACTTGTCTCGTTATATCTACTTCCATCAAAACTATTTGAACAAACTAACTTTGAAAGCAAAAAGAGACATAAACATGGTGAAATTAGTATAAAAATTGAGTCTCGTAAGAAATTGAAAACTAAAATCTCATTTTTTTCGATTGCTCATGACACTCACTTTTCGCACAATTTTCACCATGTTTATTGCTCTTTTTGCTTTATACATTAGTTGGTTCTTGTAGTTTTCATGTAAGTGAATATAATGGAACAAGTTTCATGCCTTAAATCCATCAATAAAAATTTGAAAATTGTGCCCAAGATTTGAAAATGATTAACATATCCTTTAATAAATAAGGTCATTTTAGAACTTTCATAATTAGAGATCCATTTTAGAAATAGAAACTTAGTTAACAGATCATCCTGATATTAGTCATTTATGTTGTTTTCTTCTCTGTTGCTTGACTAAGTCAAAATCACATAAGGTGGTCCACTCATCCCCTCTTCTTAGGAATAAGTTGTTGATCTTATCCTTTATTTTCATCAACTATGCCCATGTTTTATGCATATAAAAAAAACTCTTTGATGGGAAAAGGTTATAAAAGGAGATGTGCACTATGGCCAAGGTCTCTATGCTTGCTATCTGAAAAATCTCAATATACCATCAGTGAGTGATAAGTGAGAGCATAGAAGATCCTTAAGCCAAAAGTGAGATTATTTTGGAGACTCATAAACTGTTCACGGATTATCTGACGCTTGTACCACTTAACTCAGAGACAACTTCAACCCATCTTCGAAGCAAATAAGAATATAAATGACGAGAGGTATTTATGATCTTAATTTTTCCGCATTTGATCTAATAGCTTCTTATGTATATAAGCGTGATTAGATCATTTAGTTGATTTAACATTTGGTATCAAAGCTTCAATTGCATCTGCCTTGTCCATTTTCGATATTCGGTATTGTTCTGATCTAATTTTGTTTTTTATATTTAAAGCCTCTATTGTTAAAAATAAGATTAGAAATATTTATTTTGATTGATTTCCTTGTTTTTTGGGTTTTGAATAGTGTAAAACGATACCCAAATGAGTGAGAACCGATTAGGTCTGCATATGGGTTGAATTGACCAGTCAAAGGTTGAAGGCAATGAACAATAAAAAAAAATAAAACAAAAAAATGGAATGTTTTGCATTGCCTAAGTCTCAAACCCGTGATCTTCCATTTAGTGAAACTCATGTGAGCCATTGGGCCTTTTTAGGCTATTTGATATTTAGTTGTTTTTCTATATCTTATATGCTTATGCTTTTATGTTTACTTTTGGAAATTGTGGAGTTTTGATTTTTTTTTATGCATGTGTATATTCTGGAAAAGTTTATTCTATGCATATATGTATTAAATCAAATGCATAATATTATGTTTCAATTATGCAATTGTAAATGATACTTTTATTCATCATTGTATTATATCTTAATCTTGAAGTGCATAATATGATTAAGTTTTATGCCTAAGTGATCTTTATAATTTTGATTAATTATGGATTAGTCACAACATCTATAATTCGATTAAAATTATATATTAAGTTGATTAAAGATCATATAAGGAATTAGGCATAACATTGTAATTAATTGTTACACTTTTCAAGTTATTATTTGTGATATTAAATTATTTGACATTATTGCTTAGAGCTTGATGCAATAATATAAAGATAATGTTAGTGATCTATGTAATTTAATTAATTAAGGCTTAGCCACAACAACTTTAATTATTTATGTTATATATTAAGAGACTTTAGATTACATAAGGTAGATGATATTAATTGTAATTAGTCATATATAATATAGTAGATATTATCCCACAGGAATTTCTAGTATAATTTTGTATGATTAATTAGGATAAAATATTAAATTATATATTTTTATTTGCCCACAGGGATCAAGAAATATAACTTGATTGTTTTATCATAATGTTTATGCGAATTTAATTGAATTAAAATTTTAGCCCACAAGAAAATTTTATGTCGCTAAATTCAATATTTTATAAGCATGACTTACATTGGTAAAACATGATATATTATTTTTGTCTCAAATTTTAATGATAAGCATATATGTTGAAATATTTTTCAACTATACAACCTATTAATACAATTGATGTCTGAGAATTGAGAGGAGATTATTTTTCTATCTGGAAGGAAAGGATTTTGCTAACGTTAGGGTATATGGACATTGATTATGTTATCAGGAAAGATGAGCCACTAGCAATTACAGAGAAGAGTGAACCATAGGAGATGGATCTGTATGAGAAATGGGAAAGATCCAACTGACTATGTGTGATGTTCATTAAGACTAAAATATCGGCTAGTATTAGGGGCTCAGTTGAATAGTATGACAATGTGAGAGTGCTCCAAAAGTACATTGATGAACAATTTGAGACTTCAGGGAAGGCATTGACCAGTACCTTAATAATGAAATTTTCTTCCATGAAGCTCAATACCCTAAGGGGTGTGTATGAGCACATCATACATATGAGGGACATTATAACTCAACATAAAATTCTAAAGGTGGACATGTATGACTCCTTTCTGGTGCATTTTATTCTGAATACTCTCCCAGCATCATATGGTCCCTTTAAAATATCCTACAACACACATAAAGACAAATGGTTTATTAATGAACTCATAACCATGTGTGTTCAGAAAGAGGGGAAGTTGCAGTTGGAACAAGGAGAGAGTTCTCTTATGACGACTGGAAAGAATGATAACACGAAAGGCCATAAGAACAGGGAAGTGGTAAAATACCACCTCAAGCTGGAGTTAAGAAAGAATCCAGGTGTTTCATTTATAAAAAAAGGGCACATTAAGAAAGATTGTCCTATGTTCAAGCTATAGTTTGAAAAGAAAGGTATGCCTACCTCTTTAGTTTGTTATGAAACTAATATGATTAATATTAATCATAACACATGGTGGATTATTTTGCAAAATGGTTTTTTCTATATTAATTTGCAAAATGATACCACTTATGATGATATGCATGTTAATGTTGGCATGAAACGATGTGTTATGAATGAGGATTCCTCTGTGTTGTGGCAGCAAAGATTGGGACATATCTCCATTCAAAGAATTAAGAGATTAGTAAATGATGGAGTACTTAGTACTCTATATTTTGCTGATTTTGAAACTCGTGTAGATTGCATTAAGGGAAAGCAAACAAACAAGTCCAAAAAAGAGTGTCAAGAGGAGTAATAAATTATTAGAAATCATACATACCAATATATGTTGTCCAAACATGGACGCATATGGTCAAAAATACTTCATCTCGTTCATAGATGATTATTCGCGATACATGTATCTCTACATGCTTAATAATAAGTATGAAGCATTAGATGCCTTTAAGGTATTTAAATTGGAGGTGCAGAAAAAATGTGGTAAGCAAATTAAGATTGTGAGACCAGATAAAGGTGGAGAATACTATGGTAGATACACTGATGATGGACAAGCGCCTAGTTCATTTGCAAAGTTTCTTGCCGAGCATGAGATAGTTGCCCAATACACTATGCCTAGTTCTCCATATCATAATAGTGTAGCAGAAAAAAGAAATCGAACATTAATGCACATGGTGTGAAGTATGCTTAGTAGCTCCAAGCTTCCTAAGTCATTGTGGACTTAGCACTAAAGACGACACAGTGAACATATTGAACCGAGTTCCAACTAAGGTTGTCCCAAAGACACCATTTGAGTTATTTAAGAGTTGGAAACTGAGTTTGCGACATGTACGCGTTTGGGGATGCTCGTCTGAAGTGAGAATCTATAACCCACAGGAAAAGAAGCTTGACCTAAGGACCATTAGTGGATACTTCATTGGATATGTTGAAAGGTCTAAGTGATACAGATTTTACTGTTTATTTCATAGTACAAGGATTGTGGAATCAAGAAATGCTAAATTTCTTGAGAATGACTTGATTAGTGGGAGTGATCAATCCATAGATTTTGGTTATGAGAAAGATCATTCAATTACTCAATCATTCACTTCAAATCTTAGATTGGTTGTTATTAACAATACTCTTCCAGCTCAACTGGGTGTTGTGCAACCTATCATTCAAGATCGACATCATTTTGATAATCTAGTAGATCAAGTTGTTCATGAAGAGAAAGAAGAAATTGTTGATCAACCAATTGAACAACAAGTTCCTCAAGAAGATAACGAAACAACATTAAAGAGATCTACCAGAATAAAGAAATCAACAATATCGAGTGACTTTGTTGTGTATTGATAAGTACCATATTTTAGTTAAATTCAGGCTTACAATGATGGCACTTATCTTTTGATTTCAGTAAAATTGTTTATAAACCTGCCCTAAAACCTAGTTGATTTGTATTTAGTACTTGTATTAATGTTGTTTTTCACATTTTGGAAGATTAGTCCAATCATATTTTGTATTTTGATAGGTTTCGATGGTATCCGAAGCATCCAAGCAAGCAAAGCAAGCAAAAGGGACATAAAAATCAAATTTGGGAGGTGTCAGAAGCAAAATGGCCCAAAACTGGTCCAGGCCCATGACCTTTCTTCATCATTAAGTCTTTAATTCACCCAGGCGAGTGGAACTAGTGTATTTTGCTCGCCCAGGCCAGTGGAGGTTTCTAGAAAGATGTATTAACTCGCCCAGGAGAGTGAAACAAGGCCAAATTTCTCGCTTGGGCGAGTGAGCTTAAGCAGGTGACCAAATCCTATATCTAAAAAAAATGCAATATAATAAAAGTAAATCATTTTTAACACGATAAGCTAATTCTTACGTTTCCACACTAAAGTTAGATATATTATTTTATTATTTCTCCATTTTATGCCCATTGGTGTTCCAAGAGTACCCTTTCGAAGCCCTGGGGAAGAAGATGCATCTTGGGTTGATATATAGTGCGACTTGTTAGATATAGTAGGTCATATGGGATTTCCCCGTTTTCTCCCCCAATCGAGATATCCTCTCTTTCACCCCCAAAAGAAGAATGATTGAATCATAAAAAATTTGGAGCGTGAAGTGTAATGAAGTACAATTCTATCGATTTTTTGATTTTTAGAGGGGGTATCCAGATTATTACTCGAAATTTTGAATAATTTATGCATGCAAGGTGAAGATGGAAGCATGCTTGGAAGGCCAAGGAAAGCCTTGGACGAATTTTCTAAGCTTAGGAACGTAATTTTAGCTTAGGATAGCTTAGGGACAGTGAGAGAAGTGAGGAATTAGTGTGGAAACTCTGTCGGAAAGAAGCGGTGATGGTTCCCTTCATCAATTCTTCCATTAAGGAGGTGCTCTCCACAATGATTGACTAGCTTCTCTTAAGGATTGAATGTAATCTTCTACCCTTAAGTATCTCTTTTAATATTTAATTATGCATAAGTCTTTTCTATTTATTATTGGTAATTTCATTTTGTTCTTAATGCTTGATTGTACTTGATCATTAGTTTCATGAAATTGGATTCTAAGTTTAACTGGAAAGTACTCTTAGAATTTGAACTGAATGATTTTACTCTCTACGTTACATTGCTAGGGATAGAGCATAACGTTTAGATTGCAAATAGCACACAATTATGATTGTAATGCTGGGTTATTTACTTCTTATGCGAGGGATCGATATTCGGTAAATATCCTTAGAATTCTCGATTGCGAGGGATCAATTCGAGGTGAATTAATGTGTGCATCAATAATAATAGAAAATTATTTATACATCGTAATATTAATTGGATACTGAGGGTATGAATGATGAAACCCAATCCTACGTTCTCTTCAATTAATTTCATTTTATTAGTTTCCGTACTTTTTAGTTATTTTTCGTTATTTTTGTAAAACATCAAAACTTCGACCATACTCGTTGTACATAACTATTAAACTATTAAGTTTTATTTGGAAAAACTGAGTAGATCAAGTCCCTGTAGAGACGAACTTTTATAAATTTTGTAACTTACAACGACAATTGGTATGCTTGCCAATAGTCTAACAAGTTTTTGAGAAACTAACCAATCATGGTGTAGAGGAAGAGATCAACAAAAGACATGACTAAGGTAGCGATCCCCGACCCGTTCCTACAGAAAATGATCCTGAAAATCTTCTCACAAGCCATGAGTTCTAAGGAATCAAACTTGTGGCATGATGCTATGAAAGATGAGATGAATTCTATGGCATCGAATGGAGTCTTGGATCTTGTTCAGTTGCTTGATGGTGCAAAAGCCATTGGATGTAGATAGGTCTTCAAAACTAAGAAAGATTCATTAGGAAACATTGAAAGATATAAAGCAAGACTCGTAGCCAACAAATTTAATCCAAAGGAAGGAATCGACTACAAGGAGACATTTTTTCCTGTATCTAAGAAAGATTCTTTTTGCATCATTTTGGCACTGGTTGCACATTTTGACTTAGAGTTGCAACAAATGGATGTGAAAATTACTTTTCTCAGTGAAAACCTAAAGGAAGAGGTTTATATGAAACAACATGAAGGATTATCCTCTACTGAGGGTGAGCAATTGGTATGCAAGCTTAAGAAATCTATATATAGATTGAAACAAGCCTCCCATCAGTGGTACTTTAAATTTCATGACCCTATTTCTTCATTTGGTTTCGTAGAAAATGTTATTGATCACTATATATACTAGAAGGTTAGTGATAGCAAAATTTGTTTCCTTTTTTTATATGTGGATGATATTTTACTTACAACCAATGACAAAGGTTTGCTATATGAGGTGAAACAATTTCTCTCTAAGAACTTTGATATGAAGGATATGAGTGATGCCTCTTACGTTATTGGCATCAAGATACTTAGAGACAGAGTAAAAGGTGTTCTTGATTTCTCTTAAGAGAGCTATATTAACAAACTTCTGGAAAGATTTAGAATGAATGATTGTTCACCAAGTGTAGCTCCCATTGTGAAGGGTGATAGGTTCGATTTAAATCAGTGCCCGAAAAATGATCTTGAGCGGGAACAAATGAAAAACATTCCTTATGCTTCAATTGTTGGAAGCCTTATGTATGTTTAGGTCTGCACAGGACCTGATATTGCTTTTGCGGTTGGAGTGTTAGGGAGATATCAAAGTAACCCAGGTTTAGATCACTAAAAATCTGCAAAGAAAGTGATGAGATACCTTCAGGGAACTAAGGACTACATGCTTATGTACAAACGAACTGACAACTTGGAAGTGATTGGCTACTCAGATTCAGACTACGCTGGATGCATTGATTTGAGAAAATCGACTTCGGGATATATTTTTATGCTAGCCAGTGGAGCTATGTCTTGGAGAAGTGTCAAGCAGACCTTGACTGCTACTTCCACTATGGAGGCTAAGTTCGTTTATTGTTTTGAGGCTACCTCATATGGTGTATGGATAAAGATTTTCATTTCTGGGCTTAGATTTATGGACTCCATTTCTAGGTCATTAAGGATATATTGTGATAATTTAGCTAATGTTTTTATGGCTAAGAATAACAAAAGTGGTAGTCGAAGCAAGCACATCAACATTAATTATCTAGCCATAAAAGAACTTGTTAAAGATAATACAATTGTTATTGAGCACATTAGCACTGAATTAATGATTGTTGATCATTTAAGTAAAGGCATACCACCATTTAAATTTAAGGATCATGTGGAAAGGATGGGACTTGGTTCCCATATGTGATTTTCATTGTAAGAAAAATATTAAGAAACTCTATTGTGATGTTTTTCATTCAGTTTATGCGCATCTATAGTTATTTGTTCTGAGAAACATAAATTAAGTTTGGACCTAGAATAAACATTAGGTTTATTCATTAAGTTGTATGAACTTGAGAAATATAATGCAATGTAATACATCAAAGATAATACTCGTACATATTAGAGGAATTATAGCCATGATTCATGTATTTTATTTCTCACTAAAATGTATGATGAGATATGTGGGCCAAGTGGGAGAATGTTGTTTTCTTTTTTGTTGCTTGACTAAGTCAAAACCACATAAAGTGGTCCACTCACCCCATCTTCCTAGGAATAAGTTGTTGCTGATCTTATCCCTTATTTTCAACAACTATGCCCACATTTTATGCAGATCAAAAAATAACCTCTTTGATGAAAAGAGGTTATAAAAAGAGATGTGTACCATGGCCAAGGTCCCTATGCTTGCTATCTGAAAAATCTCTATACACCATCAGTGAGTGATAGTGAGAGCATAGAAGATCGTTAAGCAAAAAGTCAGATTAGTTTGGAGACTCAAACTATTTACAATTTATCTGACTCTCAGACCACTTAACTCAGAGACAACTTCAACCCATCTTCAGAGCAAATAAGAATAGCAATGGTAGGAGGTATTTATGATCTTAATTTTTTCGCATTTGATCTAATAGCTTCTTATGTATATAAGCGTGATTATATCATTTAGTTTATTTAATACTTTCTTTATTAGCTAGTTTATTCTTTGTCGTTAAGTTTTTATGATGTGACTAATAAAATGTTTTGTCAATACTTTCACTGTGATTGTGCATATATGTATCGTGTTATGTTTTTCTCATTCTTTTCATGTATATATCACATGTTATAAGTCATTTTTAATAAATTTTATATTTGCAAATTTAATATTTGTTAAGATGCTTATGATATGAGTATTAAATTGTTTTGTCGGCACACCCACTTGTCAATTTGCTTGTTAGTCACATGTTATGTTTTTTTTCAATTTTTCTAGGTATGTACAACTTCTGTCATATTTTATTTTAATGAATTTTCAATTAGTTCATTTAATATTTATTTTTAAGTTTTTTTAATTATGTGAAAGTATTTTGTCAGCACTCTTACGTGTAAGTGTGCACTTATGTCACCTATCATTTTATTTTAACGGTTTTTTTAGTCCAAAATGTAAGAATTACCCCCCTTAACTTAATTTCTTGTTTGTAAACCTTTTTTTTTCTAGAGTTCTTAAATGATCACCTATTTATTTTATTATAGACACATTTGCACTTTCAAAAAACTTATTGTTTTCAATTTTCATATACAACTTCGAACTCTTTTTTTTAATTTAGGATGTGAAATTTGTCTCGTCATATCCACTTCCATGAAAACTAATAGAACAAACTAACTTTGAGAGCAAAAAGGGACATAACACATGGTGAAATTAGTATAAAAAGTGAGTCTCATTAGCAACTCAAAACTAAAATCTCCTTTTTTCTGATTGCTCATGACACTCATTTTATGCACAATTTTCACCATATTTATTGTTCTTTTTGCTTTATACATTAGTTTGTCTTTGTAGTTTTCGTGTAAGTGAATGTAATGGAACAAGTTTCACGTCTTAAATCCATTAATAAAAGGTTGAAAATTGTGCCCAAGAATTGAAAATGACAAGCTTATTATGAAAATGATTAACATGTCTTTTAATAAATAAGAATGTCATTTTAGAACTTTCAAAATTAGAGATCTAATTTAGAAATAAAAACTTAGTTAACGGATCATTCTTATGTGTTAGTTGTTTCTTTATTAGCTAATTATTCTTTGACTTTAAGTTTTTTATAATGTGACCAATAAAGTGTTTTGTCAATACTCTCAATGTAAATGAGCATGTATGTCATATGTTATGTTTTTTTTCTTCATTCTTTTCATGTATGTATATCACATGTTATATGTCATTTTTAATAAATTCTTTATTTTCCAATTTAATATTTGTTAAGGTTTTTTTGTATGAGTATTAAATCATTTTGTTAGCACATGCACTTGTCAGTGTGCATGTTATTCACGTGTCATTTTTTTTTTATAAAAAAATTAGGTATGTAAAACACGTTATGAATTTGATTTTAATGAATTTTCTATTAGTCCATTTAATATTTATTTTTAAGTTTTCATTATGTGATTGATAAAGTGTTTTGTTAGCATTGTTACGTGTAAGTGTGCATTTATTTCACGTGTTATTTTATTTTTAATAGGGTTTTAGGCCAAAATCTAATATTTGCCCCATAATTTAATTTTTTTTAAATTGGTTTCCTAATTTTTAAAAGTTCTGAAATGGTTTCATATTTTTTTTTAATAATGCCACATTAGCCCTTTCAAAAAAATTTCTTATTTTCAATTTCAAACATGACTTTGAACATAATTTTTATTAATTGAAGATGTGAAGTTTGTTTCATTATATTCATTTATATGAAATCTATTGGAACAAACTATCTTTAGAGCACAAATGAACATAAACATGGTGAAAATTGTATGAAAAGTGAGTCTCGTTAGCAATTAGATAACTAAAAAATCTAATAATTATTTTCAATTACTCATGACACTCAATTTTTACACAATTTTCACCATGCTTATTGTAACGACCCGCCTCGTCGCTACTGTATCACTAACTCTTAAACACGACAAATCTTATTTTAGTTGAAGATCTCTTTAATTTGATTATGAAAATGACAATAAAATCTTTCTCCGTGAGCACATAATCATTACCACAAAGCAAAACATGAATACACGAGTATATAATACATCGTAATACAAGTACATGTGAAAAGCATAATTTAGTTGTAATTACAATTATCCAAGTTTGAATGTATAAGTTTTTCAAATAAACAAGAGATCAAACAACGAAGAACCATCAAAATACAACTATTGTCTGGGATCTGATCTATCGTCATCCCGGCAACTCGACGGCTCCAACCAAAATGATACCTCCCTCCAAGTCACCTAATGTTGCCCGTCTGCTCACACGAACATGGTTCGTGATCATCACAAGTACCAAACCACACGGTACAACAAAGCAAAGGTGAGTTTATCATGTAAAATAACAAGCAACAGATAACATCAGTTAAGGAAGGCAATCCAAACATCACAATATCACCACCATATACAAGCATTTCATCACGCAACTCACATGAACAACCATCTAAAAGCATTCCACAAGTCAGCTTATAATGCCTAGCATGATGCATGCTCCTGACTCATCTCTCAGCATGCAATGTGGTACCATCCCGGAAATAGTCCATCTCACTAGTCAGATGATGCAGTAGCTTGTCAGGGTCACTCTGTCGTGCACAGGCCGCTCCCCCCAATGGTGATCAGCCATGGGTGTCAGAAGGAGTTCCAAACAGACGTGGCCCCCCAGTATCCTGGTACCCTACAGCCAATCATCCTATTTCCACATCATGCAAATGTAGTATGTCACATGGGCACCATCAATGTATGGCCCGGCCAGGAACAAATCTTTCCTAGCTAGGTAATCCGCCATACACCCTCCATGTATGTACATACCACCCCAATCACGGGCCGCCCCAACATGGGCTCAGTGATGCACTGACCATGGTTCTTGCAAGGTTAACCACTCGGTCCTGGCATCTCATGTATCTATACATAGCATATCACCACGGCACCATCAATGTATGACTCGGTCCAGGAACAAATCCTTCCTGGCTGGGGTAACTCTTCATACACCCCTGTAGGTATCTATGTATATCCACCCGCATTCGATAACCATGGGCACCATCAATGCATGACCCGGTCCAGGAACAAATCCTTCCTGGCTGAGGTAACTCTTCATGCACCCCCCCCATGGTATCAATGCACATAAACCGACCTTCACTGTTCCAACATTATCATATATGTTCATTACATCTACATCAATAGTAACACAACATAGACTAGGGAGCCGACATAAAGTATTGGGTGTTCGGGTTGGCACTTAGGTATAATAACTTTATGGTTATGAGGTAAGAACTCGAACAAGGTCGGATGAGGTCGGACAAGGGCGGACATGGTCGGACAAGGGCAGACATGGTCGGATCTTGGATTTTATAAAATACCAAGGACGGACCCAGCACAATGCAATCGATTACATAAGCGGTTGTAATCGATTGAAACAGACAGCACTTACTTAATACAACAGGTAAGGCTTTTGGTTATATTAATACTATGAACTTGCACAAGGTCATCCAGTTTACGAATGCCGAGTAGTACAAGGTAAGTTTTCTCAAAGGAAGGACACAAGCTCAACCGAGAAGGAAATATGGTAGCTCTCTCAAAGAAGGAAACGAGCTCATCCGAGTAAGGAAACCCGATAGCTCTCAAAGAAATGACTTGCACTCAACAGCTCTAAAGAACAACCCCGGGTAAGGAATCCGGGATATTAACATCCACCAAAAAAGGACTACTAGAAGTTGCGTCCCGCATATATATATATATATATATATATATATATATATATATATATATACTACATAACAAGTTCTTCCTGGCATACCCAAACCCGACAACCGGCACCTCCACAACACAATACTAAAAGGTGTTTTTGGGATTTTATAGCATCAAAATACCGACTTCACACGCATACACAGGGAGTTCTTACAACATCAACTCTCCCATGAGAACACCATGAAATCCTTCACACAAGAACATCAATAAACATAAACATATCACATCCCATCCGTTACAAGGCATAGTTCTTCTGGAAAAATAACACACAACAGGGACATGCAGATAACTTCATAGTTGGACTCCCTGGCCCTCAACTATGGTATCTAAGATTATTATTAACATAATAAACTCCCCCTTACCTAAATCGGAGTCCTTCTCGCACAGTCCAACGGTGTTGTAACATGATCTTCTTAAACAGAAGCTTACTCGAACGCAGCGTCCTCACGAAATCCGAGAAGAAGAGGGTCGGGCTCCGTTCTCTTCGAACTTTATGAAGAGCGGTCTAAAGGTTTCACTCTGGTCACGAGGTTCCTCTTAACGTAGGGGTTCCATGACAGGCTACGGTGGTCCTCGGTGGTTCAGAACGGTTGAAGGGAGCGGTTTCAGGATGTGGGTAAGCTTGAGAAAGAGGAAGGAGGAAAAGGCGCAAAGAAGAAGAAAAAGGAACACACTTTCATTGCGTACTCTAATGCTTATATATACACAGCTGCAAGACATGTCCACTTTACGTGCATGGTCAACAACCACAAACTAGCAGAGTTGACTTAACATATCAATAATCAAAGACACATACCAAGGCAGAAACGCAACAAACAACAATTATCAAAATAAATTAAATAATCAAGCAACCTAACACACATCAAACGTCCAGCTCAGCAATTCAAAATTTTAGGGTGTTGCACTTATTGCTTTTTTGTTTCCAACATTAGTTGGTTCCTATAGTTTTCATGTAAGTGAATATAATGGAACAAATTTTACATCTTAAATCAATCAAAAAAAGGTTAAAAATTGTGCCAAAAAATTTAAAATGATAATAAGCTTTTGGAAATGATTAACATGACTGTTAATAAATAAGAGGGCCCACTACTAAAAAATATGTTTTTAACATCAATTTAATATCGATTTTATGAAAACCGATGTTAACATAAAATGTGGTGGCATTTTTGTAAACAAAATGACTTTGTTAACATCAGGTTTTATTTTTTTAAAATACTCTCTTGCAGTCTTGCCTATTGCCTTATTCTTCTCTCTCAGACCCTAATTAGATATGAAACTTGCTTCGAAGAACCAAAAGTTGTGCCTCGAGGACTACTCTATGATTCATTTTCCTTCTTTCTTCTCCCCGGGTCATCCGCATCCATAGTGTCAAGAAAATCCACTGCGCTCCTAAGGTTTTGTTCTCTCTCATGCTAATTTTATGCTCTGTTTCGTTGTCGTGCTAATTTCATGCCTATTCTCACTATTTTTTCCTTAGGTTTTGTTCTCTCTCAAGCTTTTAAGGATTTGAGTTTGCGCTCCATGAATCTTCAACGAACAAGAGATTGTTCTTGAATAGGTTTTCTTTTCAAGAAAAACTGCTAAAATGTTTTCTTTTCTTTTCGAAGAATAACCATATGTGTTTGATGCGTAGAAGGTGCTGATAGATGCGGTGGAGTCATTGGATCTGGTAGATCTTTCGCGATCGACAGTGCAAGAGAGCGTGTCGACGTTTGCGCGATGTCACTGGAGGACGTGGTGGCTAATCTCAACGAATTGAACTGGCAGGAGTGCTGTGTCACCAAATTGATGCGTTGCTCTTATATTTGGACCCAGGAATCTGTAATCACTTTCTCTCAGCTTCCTACGTTAGGTTTTTTCACATTTTTGTATTTCAAAATTTTCGAGTGTGAATCTTGCAAGGCACAACATCAACATTTATAACTATTTTCCATTTTCATTAGAACCTTTTTTATTGAAGGAAAAAAAACCAGTTTTTGTGATTTTGAAGAAATTATTAAAATTTGATCTTGATGAAGCTGATTTTTTTCATTCTACAATTTTGCATTTCTTTGTTATTTTTAGGCAAGCAAGCCAAATGAAGTGATGAAAAGGCATGTATATGGTCAATTTGTATGGGAATGCTTTTCTACTGAAGATAGACCTTGACAAGCAATACTATTTTTGTATTTTACTACCCTGTGTATTTGGAATAGTCTAGATTCTTCTAACTATTTTGATTTTTGAAACTATCTTAGACTCTTAGTCACAGTGGCATTGTTGCATGGTATCTCCTTCAAATGATATATGGGAGTGCACTTTCCCGGGCTCAGAGGTATCACTTTGCAAAGATTGAAGATGTTGACATTACAATAAGGTTGGAAAAGATTTATGTTGAAGAAGGTCTTGAATCTGAACAAGTTGCTTTGGACTTCATTGCTGCTAGATCTTGTGGTTCTCTTAGGGATGTTGAAACTATGCTTAATCAACTAAGTTTTCTTGGTAAAAAAATTATTGTTTCCTTTAGTCCACGAGCTTTTAAGTGTTGTGCTTTGTTCTATGCGTGTATGTCCTCAAAATTGTCTTATTTTTTTCTTTTATAAGCATTATGTTTTGCCCTCTATTATTTTGCAGACCGGGGTCATTTTTGATGATGACTTGCTTGATTTGCTGGACTTGGCTTTATCAACTGACACTTCAAATATAGTTCTAAGAGCCCAAGAACTTGTCAGGACAAGGATAGATCCTTTACAACTTATATCATTGTATGCAAATCTTATTATGGACATTCTTGCAGGAAAATGTGAACTTGGTGATTGTGAAATAAGAACAAGACTTTGTAATAGATACTCCTGTAAGTGTTTTAAAATATATTATATCCTATTTAGCTTTGAGCATATCAACCCTTTTTGTGCTTGCAACCCATACTTATGTATGCTTTTATCTTATTTCTATTGTCTGAACTTTATTATTCTCTCAATCATAGTGGAAGCAAACCTGTAGAAACTAAGTCAGGCATCAAGAATATTGTTTGAAATATAGAAGCAGTTGAGAATTTCCAATAATCAAACAACATGGTTCACTGTAGCTCTTCTACAGCTAAGCTTCGTAGATTATTCATCTACGGATACAAATGATACTAAGTTGTGTGCATGATCTGCGTCCAATAGAGGTGGTGAGATTGAATTTTTTTTATCCACTTATTGTGTTTGTGGGATGGAGTTGGCAGAATTGGAGTCTATTTTTTTTATCAGGTTAAACCATTATAAGCTTGTCAATTAATAGATATAGATGGTGATATTTGCAGTACATCTCCTAAAGGGGACAACTTGGAACATCTTGCTACAACAGGTCAATGTGATGACAAGTCATATACATTAGGATTAAGAGTACATGAGGATCACATAGGAACATTGGATTCTATATGGTATAAAGCTACTAAGATGTGTCAATCTAGCATGCTCAAAACTTTTCGCAGGAAACAAGGGAAGTTGTCTTCAGTTAGCATTAGTCAAGGTACATATTGTACTTTATTTACATTTTTTTTTTGTACAAAGGCTAAATTTGCTATTCATCACAATTACTGCCATCAATATCATGTACTATAATCTTGCCCCACGGTTACGGTCAATCCTTTTTGTGCTTGTTTTTGTCAACAAAAAATGCTTGCAACATATTCTTTGACACTTTCTTTTTAATACTCTTTATTATTGGGTGAAATCCGATGTAGGTACCACTACTAGAGAGTGGGCATAAGTTGTTTAGGGTCTATTTGGATAAACAATTTAATTAAGGTCTTATTGAATAAGTTTTATTATTCAAGTATGCTTTTGTAATCAAAGGGGACAATAGGGTTAAACTGTTTTTATATAAGCTAGAGGTTGTTATTATAAGCTATCATGTAGAGCTTATTGAGATAGGCTGAAAACAATGAACCTATCATAAGCTATTCTCATAGCCTCTCCTAATTGCATTGACAAGTGCTTATGTCATTAGTTTTCATCATTCCATTCTTTAATGTTGGAATTTTTTACGTGGAAAAAAATCAAGTATTAGGATTACTTCCCTTAATATATTTTTTGTTTAACAAAAATAAAATTATGTATAAATATTATAAGTCTATGTTAGAGTGCAAAGTGCTAGCGATGTAGTCCATGTTAGATGAATTTATTGAACAAATTATCATAGGATATGTTAATTTCTATCTTATGTTGCAGAGTATAGGATATGCTAATTTAGCAAAACTTGATCCTCAATATGGTCTGTCTAGGTATCTGCCTTCAATTTATATTTATTATATTCTATATTGAGGCATCACATTTATTGAATTTGCGTCTTGACTTGAGAAGTTCTAATGACTTAAAGAAGTACTAATCATTAGTTTGTTGTGCTATACTCTGGGGATAGATTCCTTCAAAACATGTCCTTCCGGGGCCTAGACCATATCTTGAAGTTGTTGCCATGCTTACATCGGGATTAACAACTTCAATTGCTCTAGAAATTAAAGGTTGACTGCCTCGTCGCTACGATATCACAACTCTAAACGTGAAATTTTCAATTTTTAATAAAACTCCATTAATTTGATTATGAAAATTAGGGTAAATTTTTTCGCTATAAAACATTCATAAAAAATGCACACATATATAAATAAATACATCAATATATGAAACATATACATATTATTCCTATGTCAAAACATAACTCAGTTTTTACATATATATATATATATATATATATATATATATAAGCTTGAGATTACATGTTCGATCAAAGAGAAACAATGAACCAACTAAGAAAGAGTTGATAACAAAACAACACTCGCTCACAAATAATTTTAACGTTGTCATGTTGGCTTGACGGCTCCAACAAAAGAAATCTCTCTCAAATATCACCTACTACTGATCATCTGCTCCCACGAACAAAAGTTCGTGATCATCACAGGTACCAACCACACAATACAAAAATTGCAAGGGTGAATTTATTAAACAAAACCAGCAAGCATCAAATAACAATAATTAAAAAAGAAACAATAATAACCACCACAAACATTCGCAATAATTCATCAGTTCAATACACACTAAACAAACAAGTCATCCACTTCATTTCACAAATCAAAACAATCATGCTCAGAATGATGCATGTACCTGACTCAACTCTAAGAATGCAATGTGGTACCATCCTCATGGAAATAGCCTCTCTTAGGAAAGTGATGCAATAGCTCATCGAGGTCACCCCCCATCGTGATCAGCCCTGAGTCTCAAGGGAGTTCCAAACAAAGTGATATGCCCTTAATATCCTCGGTACTTACTGCCACCATTCTATTTCCATCCATGAAATTATGAAGTATGAAACATGGGCACCATCAATGCATGACCATGGATAGGAACCAATCCTTCCTTGCAAGGATATCCAATCATGCACCCTTATGTACATACACAACATACAAATATGGGCTCATCGATGTACTGACCGTGGCTAGGGACCAACCCTTCCTTGCAAGGATAACCAACAGGTCACTGCATCCTACATGTACATACACAATATACAACCATGGGTACCATCAATGCATGACCATGGATAGGAGCCAATCCTTCATCGCAAGGATATCCAGTCATGCACCCCCATGTGTATCCATATGTATACACATCATACAATGACATTGTCCACATCAACATTATCTCTCATCAATGTCATTATCAACATCATCACCATGTCATCTCAATGTCATTAACATCTTCTGTTCATTGCATTGCATGAACATGATCATTAACATGCATACATAAATTTACTAAAGCATTAAAGTTGTTCATTTTTTTAAAAGAAAGTAATTTCTCATGGTTAAGTTTTTGGAAAAACAAAATATTACTGATTTAATCGATTACACAAGGATATAATCGATTACCATCTTCTATTAGTTTCTGGAAAAGCCGTGAAGAACACTTTAATCGATTACAAGGTAATCGTAATCGACTACAAGGTAATCGTAATCGATTACATAGCTGTATCTCTAAAACATGCATGACGGATTTAATCGATTACCACATTCTGTAATCGATTACCTAAGCTTATTCTGAAAATTGCACATGATTGTCTTAATCAATTACCACATTCTGTAATCGATTACATAGGCTTTTTGGAAATTGCATATGACTACCTTAATCGATTACCACATTCTGTAATCGATTACATAGGCTTGTACCAAAACTGAACATGACAGGTTTAATCGATTATGACTTGTATTAATCGATTACTTTGTTCATTACAGTTTTCCAGATTGAGCTAAGAACATTTTAATCAATTATCTGGAAGTTTAATCGATTACATATGATAATTTAATCGATTATGATGACGATTTAATCGATTACCTTCTGTTATAAAAGTTGGTTATAAATAGACTGTGAGTTTTTCTGAAACCATCACTTCTTGACTTCGAAATTTCAAAGCATTCATAAGCCTTCTCAAAGTTAGAAAGGATTTTTGAGTTAGTTAGTTCTTGTCCCACCTTTTAAATCTTCATGGTGTATTGAAAGATTTCTTGGGCAACATTTTCAAAGAAGCTTTTGGAGAGAAAGTTCTGAAATTGATTTCTTCATTTCAACTCTGATTGGTAAATCATATTCATTCATATTCATTGGATAATGTATGTTAACAACGGTTTTTGAAATCGATGTTAACATTAATACTTTTAATGTCAGTGGTTTTGTTTTGTCAATACTTTTACATGTAAGTGTACATGTACATCATGTGTTATGCTTTTTTTCATTCTTTTCATGTATATATATCACATGTTATATGTCGTTTTCAATAAATTCTTTATTTGTCAATTTAATATTTGTTAAGGGTTTTTTTTGTATGAGTATTAAATTATTTTGTTAGCACACGTACTTGGTAGTGTGCATGTTAGTCAGGTGTCATTTTATTTCAATTTTTTCAATTATGTACAACACGTGTCATATTTTATTTTAATGAATTTTCTATTGGTCCATTTAATATTTGTTTTTAAGTTTTTTATTATGTGATTGATAAAATGTTTTTTTGTCAGCACTCTTATGTGTAAGTGTGCATGTATGTCATGTGTCATTTTATTTTTAATAATTTTTTAGGCCAAAATATAAGAATTTTCTTGTTACTTATTTTTTGTGTTTAAATTCATTTTCTAATTTTAAAAAATTATTAGATGGTCTCTTATTTGTCTAATTAATGACACATTAGTCCTTCAAAAAACTTACCATTTTTTATTTTCAGCCACAACTTTGAATCTTTTTTTTGATTGATTTAATATGTGAAATTTGTCTCATTATATTCTTCTACATGAAAACTATGAGAACAAACTAGTTTTCATAGCAAAAAGGAGCATAGACATGATGAAAATTGTATGAAAAAGAATCTCATTAGAAACATGAAAATTATGTATATCACATGTCATATTTCATTTTTAATAATTTATTTGCTAATTTAATATTCATTAAGTTTTTTATGATTTGAGTATTAAATTATTTTGTCAGCACACCTACGTGTTAGTGTGCATGTTATTTACGTGTCATGTATTTTTTCAATTTTTTCCACGTGACAAACTAAAAAAGCAATCTAAATCCTAAGTTACTTTACCTTTCCAAATTTCCATTATATACCTTTGTTGTTACTGCTCCATTTCATCCTCTCTAAATCAGACCTTATTTCACTTTGGGTGCACTATGGCAATGAGTATGAAGTTTTCGTCTTCATCGATCTGGTCATGCAAGAAGATTGGATATGGAGATGATGGGGTGCTTTTCACAACTAGTAGCTGTGCAAAATATCCAGAAAAAATGTTTCTCATAAGCCCTAATTGGAAAGTGTGTACCTTTTTCATCTCTAGTCTTTGTAATATCCAATTTTATATGTCTGAATTCTTGAATATTATTATTAAAACTATGCAGTTTACCCAAAAAAAACTCTTTGACTTACTTAAATTTCAAAAATTAAACTTAATTGAAAGAAGACGAAGGCTATAGTGAGAGATTTGGCACGTGTCTCATAGTGGAAAACATGTTTCACAGTGTTAGATCTATTAATTTTTACATTTATGGTTCAAGTTTTTCTTTTTTATCTTTGACTTTTGTTATCAATTTTTTCCCAATTTTTCCTTGCCACCCAATCTCCTTTCTCCCCCTAAGGCCTCATTTCTTCCTCTCCACCTATGGTAAGGCCTATCTCCTTTTTGACAAGGACCTACTGTCCAACTAAAAAAAAATCTATCATCACCTCCAAGGCCTTTGTCCTTTTTGACAAGGACCTACTCTCCAACTCCAAAAAATGTCACATCATCTCCAACAAAAAAATGCACTTTTGAGTTTTAGATTAAAAAAAAACTTTCTTATTCATTTGCAACTTACTTGTTCAAAAACCATATGGTTGGATCTCCTTTGTCAATTGTTTGATGAGGGTTTGGATTCGCTTAGTTGGAGTTTGGAAGCCACAAATGTTGTTGAAGGTTTGGATGCTCTTCATTGGGTGTTTGGATGGGGTATGTGGGATGTAATTTGTTATGAATTTGAGTAGCACGAGGAGAGGTGGCTGTGGTGATCTTGGTCAGCCTCACATCAATCGGAGATATGTATCTAGCGAGTCCCAAACGTTGCTCTAATCCTTCGACAGGAACAATAATGCCTTCAAAAAGATTGATGGTTGAGAAAAATTTGTCATGCATGGCTTATGCGATAAACTCGATGTGTCACCAAAGAGGGAAGGAGAAGGTTTGGAAAAAAGAAGTATATGGGAACAAGAAAATGGTAAATTGGGAAAGAAAGGGAGGAAAAAGAAAAAAATTAACGTCATTTATATATATATACATACATACATATACACACACACACACACATATATATATATATATATATATATATATATATATATATATATAAGTGTTACATTGCTTTACCACTTTCTTAGTTTTGATTGATTTAGGAATTAATGAATTGGAAAAGATTAAAAAAAGGATGAAAATGACAACTTTTGGTAGTTTGGTTGACATGGAAATAAAAGAACAAATAACTTGTGTGGATCCCACCAGAATTTTGTTTCTCCCAATTAAAGTTGTAAAATGCATTATGAAAAACAATGAATGCACATCCTATTTAAGAGTGACATGTTACTTTTACAATTCATATATATATATATATATATATATATATATATATATATATATATATATATAT
>CM023948.1:10528873-10542821 GCA_013407115.1 Glycine latifolia | reverse complement strand
TCTTTTTAAAATTAAAAACATTTTTTTAACATAACTAAATATTATTTTATGTTAAGAAAGAAATTTATAGTAAAATTTAGATATCATTTTTTTATTTTTGTGGTTACCTCTTCCGATGTAATTTAGTACTTGATAGTATCTCGAACAGAATTGTAATATTTGTTGAAAACAAAAAATAATAATTAAACTCTATTAATATAACATTTTTTTAATTTCCTACCATTTTACAAAAATTAAAAACTTGACATTTACCAAGAAGACTCTATAGAGAAGCCAGAAAAGAAAACACATTTGGTCTTGATAAGAGAAATAGCATGCAGAAACAAAAAGTCATGCTGAGAGATCCAAATAGTACACGGACCAGCAAGTAACTTCAACGACACAACACGAAGCTCAGATCTTTGATTCGTGTGCTCCACCCCTTCCAATCATGTTACAATAACCTAACACCTAACACTAACTTGTCTTATAATACTTACAAGGAACACCTTGATTAAGGATACGCCATTTATGTTACTATAAAAAGTTTGGGTCCTTTGGAACTTTCTACGTACGCTATTGTTTGTAAAATTTAAGATAAACTTAATTGGAACGGCATGTAAATGGCACGTTAAATTGGGTAAGCGAGAAGTTTCATCTTTCCTCCAATTCTATATATAATTGTTAATGTTGATGCTTCTTCTTCTCTCTTTATCATTTTTCATTGTTATAAATTCTTATCACATCTTAATTAATTGTTTTTGCTCTCAATCTTTTTCAATGGAGGCTAAGGTTTTAAGAGCTACCATGTCACCACCACCATTTCCTCTGTCTGTTTCTTCAACAAAAACTCACAGGGCTTGCTTTCCCTTCAACCCCATCTCATGGAATGGCAAAACATTGGGTCTTTCTCTTCAGGCATTTCCCCCATCATCCTCTGGGTGAGAACCCTTTTATCAAACTAGTTGGCTTTTTGGAAATTTATTGTGCATTTGAAAAAAAAAAATTAGAAGTTTTGATATGTGACTTAGTCATGTTGTTAGAAACTGAGAGATATATAAGGTTAGTTGGATAGTTAAAATAAAAAGTGAAGGTAAGTTTCATATTTTATGTTAAAATAAATTAACAAAAAAATTATTGTTGGGAACATATATGCGTGAGGAATATCAGAGTTTATGGTTGATATTTTACATCATAGCTGCCCTCGTGGCACGAAAAGGAAAAGAAAAAGGAAACATTTTTTAATTATTAAATATTAGAGGATAAGCAATTGCCCTGCAATTTAGCTCGTTGCATATACTTGACTAGAAGTCAGCGCTGTTAAATTTGGTAGACATCAACATATAGGTCGCTGTTATGCCATTAGTTTCATTTCTTTGTCGAGTATCATCGTGTGATTCTCCTTGTCAAATGATACAATCTTATGAAACTAGATAATCAATAGAATGTTGTACATCCATGTTTCTTCAATTTTTCCAATTATTTATACAAGACAAAATTCATAATTTGGTTCTTCAACTCTATTTTTTGTCATTTTAATCCTCTAACTTTTCTATTTTCATTTTGGTCCTATATTTTTTTTTTGTTTCTATTTTTCTGTAAAAAATTGTTTCTATTTGGTCAACTGTAGTGATCTTTGAACTACCATAAATTATGGGTGTTTTTGGTGTTTTTTTTGTCAATTGTGATTTTTTTTATTGCCACAATTAACAAATTGGACCAAATTGAAAGAAAAAAAAGAAGATAAAGATCAAAATAGACTGTGTATACTGAATAGAAAAGGTTATATATAGTGGGATGAGGGTGCTTTTCAAGGCATGGGAGTCTGTGAAGAAGAATTAAACAAGTAGAAGTATCATTTATTCATTTTATTATATTTCATGCTTGTAATTCTTAACTATCTTAACTACTTCAATAAATTCTCATCCTCACTATGTCAGCTTATACTAGTAATTAGTAAAGCCTAGTTTCCTACATCATCTTTTCATCCCTAAGTCAGTATGTGCATAATTCGTTGTTTCTGTGAAGGATTAATATTTCCTCACTTTTTTGCCTTCCAAGTTTTTGTCTGTCAAATTTTAAAATTAGCTTATTTCTTCCATGCAGACATGTGCCATCAGAGAAAAGTGATGATGGAAGTGAAAACCTGACCCTTGAAAGTATAAGACGTAGTTTAATTCGTCAAGAGGATAGCATAATCTATAGCCTTTTGAAGAGAGCACAACATTTATACAATGCAAAAACATATGACCCTGAAGACTTCTCCATGGATGGATTTCATGGCTCGTTGGTTGAATACTTGGTCAGGGAAAGTGAGAAGCTTCATGCAAAGGTATGGAACTAAAAGGGTGGGATAATGATCAAATGAAAAACACCATTGAGAAAAAAAGGAATCTAGTGAAAATGTTAAGTGCCAAAATATATATCGATGTTGTTTTCCTGACTTGGTTTCCACTGCACTGAAGGTTGGCAGATACATGTGCCCTGATGAGCATCCTTTCTTTCCTCATGACCTACCTGAATCAATGTTACCTTCTCATTACGCTCAGGTAAGTAATATGCCTTAAGTAACACTATTAAATCATGGTTGTTTTCTTTAAGTGGATTTTAATTTTCCATGGAGATTATTACATTTGCATGGACAAAACTATGCTTCCATGTTGGTATAACAAAATAATTCTTTTAAGATCGCACATCAATTAAAAATGTGGTCAATGTTGTCCTCCTTATAAGGTTTGACAACCCATAGTTTATAAATTGATTTTGTAGGATTGAGTTACTCCCTTGACTTATGTTTCAAGACGATGTTAGAGTCTATGTTAGATCTGTTATTGGGGCCTCTTACCTTTTCTTTCTCACTTAATGGATAAAGTTACTTTAAATGATATCTTTTTCCTAAGTATACCAATTCTATTTCTGCATACCTTGTTAGTATAATTCCATTTCATTATATATTTTGAAACTGAATGGAAGCTAAAAGGTAATATGTATAAAGAAAGGTAATTTTAAAAAAGAAGTTTCTTTAAATTAACGACTTTAAGGGAGCACGAAGAGAGCCTTTGTATTTAATTTGAAATGACAATGTTCTCTTCTGTTTTCAATTATAGCAGAACAAAAGCATATTTTAGAGAAAGGAAAAATTGAATACCAAGCTTGCAAATCCCTTATGAGATTTGTAGTTTGTGAGACCATTTTTACCCAACACACATTAATAGTAAAATGAGGAATGAAAGAAAAATCAGTCTGCTGATTTCTTAAACAAGAACAATTTAGTCCGGTCTCATAAATTCATAGTGACATGTACATTATTAAATATGAAAGTATATTTTATTAGTTAACAGATTCAATTAATTGATGAATTATCTATTTACAAGCTCTCTCACTTTGTTACATGTTCAATGGTAGTTTGAGCTGTTGCTAAATCTTTATATGGTAATTGATTCTTAACTAAATCTCTGTGTAATGTGCAAACAGGTATTGTATCATAATGCGGATTCAATTAATATAAATGATCAAGTCTGGATCATGTATTTTGGAGATCTTATCCCAAGATTAGCCAAGGAAGGAGATGATGGCCACTATGGATCCACTTCTATTTGTGATATAATGTGCTTGCAGGTACACCTTCTTAGTTAATTAGCTTTTACTAAACTAGTAACAAAACAGTGTTCTTCAATCTTTCCTCATTCAAATTTACCAATTGAAACTTGAAAGGTTGATTTCCCTCCCTCCAAGTTTTGAGATTGTAACCTCAATCATTGGCCAATTCATAGCTTCCAAACTCTTCTTACATTGCTAGAAACTTCTGATTCTTGTGATTGCAGGCTCTCTCAAAGAGGATCCATTATGGAAAATTTGTAGCTGAGGCAAAATTTCAAGCAAATCCGGATAACTATAAAGATGCCATTTTAGCCCAGGTACAAAATACATGTGGTAGAGCGAGACTAGCTTGTATGCAATTCTTGTTATTTTTCTAGGGAAATTTCGTATTACCTTTCTCCTGATGATATCATTGTTAAATCAGCTTTGAATAACTAATTCATCAAAATAGATAGAGTACTAATTTAATTTTTATGTATTATCAGTGTAAGTCATCAAATTTATCATACATGCTAGTTAGTAATAATCATTCTTGGGCCATACTATTTTTCAGACCATGTATAAATATTTTGGCTTACTGTAAAATAGTACTTATTTTATGTACATAAGTTTGAGTTTGTAACCATTGGTGCATAATTTGCAAATAGTGGAGAGACATCTTTGTGGTGCCATTCGCATTTTAATTCTGCAAGTTAGATTTGCACTGAATCAACTGCATATTGTCACATTGATTTTGCAGGACAAGGATAGGTTGATGGATATGCTAACATATCCGAAAGTTGAAGAGGAAAACATGATAAGAGTCGAGGAAAAGGCCAAAAAATTTGGCCTAGTAGTGGATTTAAATGCAAAGAAGCCTCGAGCTGAGCCACTGTACATAATAAATCCAAGTGTGGTTTCTGATCTGTATGGCCATTGGGTCATGCCAATGACAAAGGAAGTGCAAGTTGCATATTTATTGAGGAGGCTGGACTAAACATATAGTGTTCTTGGTTATGTTGGTGGTAGAGAACCAATAATTCATGTACATAAATAAAGCTTAGACTAAGAGTAATAATGTCTTTGAATGGACTTGAATTTGATAGAAATTAACAAACACCGTTTTCTTTCTTTGGATGATGTCTTTTATATCCTAAGGATTTGCAATTTGCAAAGGGGCATGTTGGGGTTGTGTTCTTATCACATAGTTGTCTTTGAACATCTTTTTCTGTGTTATTTTTATTGTAAATTTCGTTCATTGAAGATTTTCCAGATGTTGGTTGTTCTTGTTCCGAATCAACTCAACAAGTTTTTTAGATTCTTAAATCTTTTTACGAAGGGCCTAAGAGGAAGTTATATCTATTGAAGGGTGCTGGAGATAGCTAGCAATACTGGCCAGGATTAGTTTCTGTCAAAGCAGCCTTCGAGACTGAGTTTCTGGCCAGGAACTGAACTTAGAATTGAGGACATTTCTTTAGGGAAAAAAAGTATATTAACAAAATAAATAAATAAGAAGGTATAAATATGAAATAACTAAAAAACAGATATTTATAAATTGTTGCTGAAATGTTAAGGTCGGCCCATTTGTGTTGGTAAGGCACACTGCATAGTTAATAATTACTTTTATACGAAAATAAGAGAAAAGTATTGATATATTGTTTGATATTATTATGAATAATTAAGATTAAATAGTATAATATATACTTTTAAGGGATTTTATGATTTTTAAAAAACTTTTAATATATATATATATATATATAAATTAACCTTTCATACGAGATAGATGTCCTTACTGGCATAATATATTCTTTTATTTTTAAATTATTTCTCATTTTGAAATTTGTAATTTATTTTTGAAAATTAAAAATTATTAATTGTATTAAAATTAAATATTTAATTTTAATAAAAGGTATATATGATCTTAAATTATAAATAATTTAAAATAATAGAGAGTACACGATTTCTTTTCTTCTTCTTTTTTTACAACGTACATATCTTAAACAAGGATTGAAACAACCAAAAATTGCTCAAGAGAAAATACGTAAATTAGTAAGTTACGTACCGTGTTAATTCTTGTAAATCATTTTCGTGTACAAGGAAAGAAAGCCGTTACGTGGTAAGATTATTGATGACGATTAGACAATGATAACAGCCTGTTTTGTTTTGATATAATTTTTTCTAGAAATACTTTTTAGAAGAAAAGAAGAAAAAAAGTAAAAAATAAAATAAAATAAACTTTTTCATAAGTTAAAATGTATTTTTTATTAATTTATTTGTAGATGTCATCTCATCTTTTAAAAAAAGTTATATTGATAAATTTTTAAAAATTAATTAATGAAAAACTTATTTTTACTTATAAAATTTCTAACTCATTTTTTTTTCTTATTTTTTTTTAAATTTTAAAAAAAACTTATCTAAATGTGTCCAACATAACATATCATTTGGAAGAATGATTTAACAATTTCCCTTGGGTACGGATCTCAATACCCACAATCAAATCCTATGAAACTTATGTATAGCCAAGTTTATATATTTTTATAAAAAAGATGATTATGAAAGCATATATATAAACTTGGTTAAACTATTCGTGTGATCTTTATTTTAAGTTTTAGTCTTTATATATATATATATATATATATATATATATATATATATATATATATATATATATAAAAGATAAATAGTTATTTTTGTATCTAAATGCGTAAAGCGCTTATAAATTCATTTTTGAAAGATAGAAATTCAAAATTTTGTATCTGAAAGTGAAAAAAATACGACAAATTTATCCATAAGTTAATTTTCCTCCATTACCGTTAATAGAAAAAGCCTACGTGATATATTTAAGAACAAATTTGTCAGCATTATGCACATTTATAGACAAATTTGTCAGCCTTCTATTCTCATTTTGTAATCATTGCAAACATAAAATTGTAATAAATAATTAAAAATTAGGAAAAGAAACATAAGTTAAAACAAACATAAAAATAAGTATAATATTTTTTAATAAGCATAGGTTTTTTGTTGCTATGAAATTTTTATTGTAATAATATTAGATAATGACAAAATCAAGTTGAATCTCATTTTTTTGTAATAATTAATTTAATGATTATGCATTTTAATTTGTTTGAGTCTTATATTTTGGATAATGTACCATCTCATATTTCTAATGATATAAATTAATGATTATGCATTAATTTAATGACTATAAAATTTCTAATGTATACAGTATTTTACTCAGAATATGATACTCAAATAAAAATGCATAATCATTAAGGTAATTCTTAAAAAAAAATGAGACTCAACTTAATTTCGTCATTACCTAATGTTGTTACAATAGAAATTCCAAAGTAAAAAATAAATTATGCTTATTAATCAATATTATGCTTATTATTAGTTTGTTTTAACTTATATTTGTTTTCCTAATTTTTAAGTGTCTATTATAATTTGATGTTTGTAATAATTAAAAAGGAAAAATATGAAAATTAAACTATATTTTGGGTAGAGATGATAAATTCGATTCTGAATGTGTAGAGCGCTAACAAATTCGTCCCTAAATCTGCCATGTAGACTATTTCAATTAACGGTAACGAACAAAAGTTAAAGTTAATAGAGTGATGAATTTGTCATATTTTTGTTACTTTCAGGGACAAAAATTTGAATTTTCATCTTTCGAGGATTAATTTGTAAGCGTTCTACACATTTAGTGATAAAAATAACTATTTACCCTAAAAGAAATTGTAAACTCTAGTCTCTAATTTATATTTGTGAGAATTCGTTCTCTCTAGAAAAAGTTTTCTCTAGTACTCTCAACGGGATGAAAACTTACCTTTTATATATGTAGTGTAGAGACTAATACCCTAATAGCATGTTTAGTTTCATGTTTTGGACGTGGTTTTTAGAAATTAATAGTCATAATTTTTACATCTCAAACATAATTCCTCTATTTTCAATTTCAAAATATCCTATAAAACTTACAAATTTTTTTATATAAAAACTAAATCTTAAAATAGAAACAATTTTTAAAGTTCAAGTGAATAATTTAACCGATAATTTAGGTGTGTTGACGAGGTAGGGTTGAGTCTCACGCCTGATACTGAGTGAGTGCTGAAAGTCTCGGATAAGGACAGTGCCAATTGGCTGGCAACTTGCTTGGATGTTGGAAGCACGTCTATATGTATGATTGCTGCCAAATATTGCCAATTGTGGATCAATTATAGCAAGCCAGTGGTATGGTTTAATTTTACCAACTCGCCAAACTCAACTTGCACTATGCGAAACAGTATCACATATTTAAGGAGCAAAAGTACAACAAATAATAATGCTCACACGCTTGTTGACCTCTCTCCCTCTATCCTTCTCTCCCACCTCCATGCATCCAACTAAACAAAAAAAATAAACCAAAGAAGAAAACTTTGTTAATTCCACTCAGTTGTGTGGAACTTGAACAAATTTTCAAGTTGTGTAGATTGTTTATATATCTATACAAACTCAACCTTATTATTTATTATCGTAATTATAATGCTTACAAGTATAAGGTGTGTAAATTAATTAAGACTGTAGCAACTTTATTATTTTAATTAAAAGTAACACTCAAATTGACTAGATCTGATCATAATCCCACTCTCTATAAAAGATAAAAAAGTTCACATTAAAATTAAGATTTTTACTCTTAACAAAAAAACATATTTTTTTTTTGCCATTTAATTATATACCGGAACAAGTTTTATACTATACAATTTAGTGATATATAATATTAAGATTACGTATATTACATTAATAAATTAAAATTTACTCAATTTTATCTTATATAATTCTGTAAAAAAAATGAACTGAGTGAAGAAGAAAATAAACGTGTCCTAAATATTTCGGACACCTTAAAGGAGAATCAAACAGTGCATTTGGGGTAACAATTACAAGTATCATTTTGCTGGCGTGATAGTGAACTCAAATTTTAATGTAGTTTTAATTTTTAGCCCACTTGTGGTGTTTTATTGAGGACCACATTACTCGTTGGTCCCTTTAGCTGGCATTCATTTGTATTTATTGCTACTTTAGTTAGATGACTTATTTATTCGTAGCTGTCTAGTATTTTATTTTATTTTTTAAAATTAAGGTAAATAATCATTTTAGTTCTTCATTGTGTAGAGTATCGATAAATTTATTCCCAAAAGATGAAAAATCAAATTTTAGTTATCGAAAGTGAAAAAATGTGACAAATTCATTCATCCGTTAATGTATGCATGTTACCATTAATCAAAGAGCATACGTGACACATTTATGAACGATTTTGCCGGCGCTTTATACATTCAAGGTCAAATTTGTCAGTGTTCTACCCAAAATATAATTTAAGATTCTTCTTCCTTCTTTTTGAATCATTGCAAGCATAACATTATAATAAATATAAAAAAAATAAAAATAAACATAAGTTAGAACAAAGATAATAATAAACATAATATTGATTAATAAGTATAATGTGTTTGTTGCTCTAAAATTTCTATTGTGACAATATTAGGTAGTGATAAAATCAAGTTGAGTCTCATTTTTTTAAAGATTAACTTAATGGTTATGCATTTTAATTTGTTTGAATGTCATATTTTTTGTAAGGTATTATCTCATATTTTTGCTTTGAAATTTATATTGTGATAGTACCTTATCCAAAATATGAGACTCAAACATATTAAAATGTATAGTCATTAAATTAATCCTTACAAAAAAATGAGACTCAACTTGATTTTGTTACTAGTTAATGTTATCACAATAAAAATTTCAGAATAACAAACATATTATGTTTATTAATCAATATTATATTTATTATTATGTTTGTTTTAACTTATATTTGTTTTTTTTGTTTTTTAAGTGTTTATTATAATGTTATTCTTGCAACGATTAAAAAGGAGAAAAGATGAAGATTAAATTATATTTTGAGTAGAGCGCTGACAAATTGGACCTTGAATGTGTAAAACGCTTATCAATTTATATCTGAATGTGTTATATAGGATCTTTCATTTTTCATAACAAATAGATAAATTTGTCACATTTTTTTACTTTTGGAAACTAAAATTTGAATTTCTATCTTTCGAAGACTAATTTGTTGATGCTTCTATACATTTAAGGATGAAAATGGTTATCTATTCTTAAAATTATATTCAACGCAATATCAAATATTATGCATGTTAATACTTTTCTTAGTGAAAATTTCATTGTATGATAGAGAATTAACATTTCCTAATTAATATTTCAGTATTAAATAAAATATTGTATATATTCAACTCGATCGATTTATATGATACGGCTAAAAGAAACAACATAATATATATAACTGTATAACGTACTCACGTTAACTATAGAAGTATATAACTTCAATTTTACTGCATTGAGAAGTGATTATCTTTTTTATTATTATTAAGGAGAAGTGATTATTACAATAGCACATAATTCGGTTTCCTTAATTATTGTGGAAACCTTTCTATCTATTTTTTTTCCAATAACCTTCTCCATCAGACAATTATTAAGCTCGACAAAGTCGACAGTACTGAAATGCGTATTGAAAGGGAAAATTAAAAATGCCTACTAATTTCTAATATAATTTGTATTTTAGTATATGAATTGTAAATAATAAATATTTATTGTACATAATTAAAATTTATAATAAATAATTATAGTTATATATAAACTATATTTTAAATTTCCAATGAACAATATAAAATGTTATATAGAGTTATTTTTAAATATTAATGATTTTAAAAAAATAATTATTCAAATTTAATTTAAATATAAAGATAAAATAAGACAAATTAAAAGAGATAAACAATTAAAAGTAAATATATAAATAAAGATAAAAATGATAACTAGAGATAGTTGAAAGAGAATTTATTTTTTGCTATTTGTAAAAGTGGTATGAGAAACACACATTCAAAATAAGGAAAATGAAAAATATTGATTATGTTTAATAATAAAGAGAGTGAGTCTCTTTAAATTTGTGTATTTTAATTTATAATATAAAAGTAAATTAAAAAGAGTTTTTCTTTTTCAGATTTAACGCTTCCTTTTTTAGCATTTCAACCCTGCCTTTGTTCACCGACTTGCCTTAATCTATTTGCCTGATTAGTCAATTTTAAGCGCACAACAACTTTCCAGGGTGTTGAATTGATGATTTAACTTTCTCCACGTATACACCTACCCAGATCCATAATTATCAAAACAAAACTATCTAGGTGCTTAGAATATTTCTTCTTGGGAAAATCAAATTAATTGATTTTAAATAAAAATTTATTTTAGTTAAGATATGCATTTAATTTTACATGATTCGAATTTGATCCAGTAAAATACATGCAACAATTTTTTTAAGTAGTCTTCAATGCGTAGATCCATTACAACATTTTTCTCTCTCACTTGTGTGCTGATTTGGGACTGGCGTATTCTTGGCAATTGGCACTAGTATAAAAATCTTTTGAATAAATTTTATTGATGCTTCATAAAAAATTTCTTGAGATTACGTGTAATTTCTTGTTTTCGTAATGTTTACAGTAACTTCTCTAGCAAGAGATATAGTGTAATGTTTATTTTATAAATAAAATAATGTATAAGGGGAGTTAGTGTAGAAATTTAGAAAAGAAGGAATAACAAACATTATTTGATGAAACTTCATATATTACCAATGTAATTTACTCAATATTTTAGGTTTAAAAATGAAATTGTTCTATGTTAGTTAGTAGTTTTTTTAATTTTGATCAATATAAGTTTTTTTTTTTACTTCATGTAAATTTATGTTTTCTTTTTTAATTTTTAGTCTCTACTGTGTATTTTTATTAAAAAAATTGACATGACAAATAAAAGGTGACATAGTGATACCAAACTATCCAACTAATAGCGGCTAAATATTTACACGTCATTTTTTTGATAAAAACTAAAATGTGTGATTTGCAAATTAAAAGTATCTATTAATTTTTTTAATGAAATATGCATCAAATTGGACCCATTAAGTATAGCTCAGCAGTCTCATGATAGCACTTATTGAATTTATAGAAGATTTGATTTTAATTCTCACATAATATATCTTGCTAGAAAAGGACAAAAAAAACTTTAAATGGACTAAGTCTTAAATAAAAAATCAGTCTTATATGACCTAAAAAAACTAAAATTTGTGAAAATATTTTGACATCTTATTAGAGAACAAAAAATTATAATTAGGATGATTAAAAAAAGAGAAATCTTTATAATATTATTTTTTATATAAGAGAGAACTTGTTGTTTTTAAGAGTAAATGAGATACATAACTTGCATTGATTACAAATTAAACCTAATATAGTTTTTTCTTACTATCCATATGAAAGTAATTACAAAAAATAGAAAGAAAACTACAATCTAAGGCATCGTTTGAGGTGGTTTTCTGTTTCCAATTTTGAAATTATTACAAACTAAACCTACATTCAGTTTTGAGTGTTAAGTTTTTGTTTCAAAATTTTAGAAGTTGTTTAAGTTAGAAATAGATAAAATAATCTATTGTTCTATTTTATTGTGTTCCATAATGAAATTATGTTATATAAAAAATAATTAAACATAATAAAAATAATTAAACATGGGAATACTCAAAAGTGTTGGTCACGCATCATAACCTTGAATTGATTCAGTTCAATTAGAAAAAACTAGGGACAGAAAAACAACGATGGATCCATCCCTTATTTTCATTTCATCACTTTCACTTTCCAATTTTTAACCTAATTCGCGTTTGATCCTTTGTTTCTTTCATTTAGTTCTCAGGTGCTTTGAGGGACACGTCAGTGATCGTGGTGATGTTGGACGTTGACGAGGATTTCATCATCGCGAGCCTCTGCACCAGAACTGACACTCAAGTAATCTACGTCGATCTTATGTTAGACATTGATGAGCTACTCCTCATCGCGATGAGGCTATTTGCGAGTGTTCGAATTACCAGAGGGAGGGGTAGGGACAAATCAATGCACCAAAGGGAGAGTGAGAGCATCGACGACCTAAAACAGAATAGAGATACACGACATTGGATGAGAGTAGAACAAAAGGAAAGATCCACGAGTAGAAGGGGCAATCGACAATGGCAGCGGTGGCGGGTGGTAGAACAACGACATGCAAGAATGGAGACTTGTACAGTCCAAAATGGTAAAGTTACACATGACCATCACTGAAATGTCACTATACACGTGGACACCTTCCACATCAGCACTGTTACATTAATAATGCTTATTCATTCTCCAAGTGTCAACCCGGACACTCTTGTTCGTCCTCCTTATCAGGCTTGCTACAGGAACACGAACATTGACCTTCTACAGTAGCACAGATGTCTACTGTGCATATCTCCTTATTAACAGCGTAACAACTATGTTTGGTTATTCAAATAAGTGTAACCACCTTCTCACATAATATCTCTACAAGTTATCTACAAGCTACTACTTATTTATAAGTAACCGTATATCAATAAGTTACACATTATCTTCTATCTAAATTAAATAATTGTCTGTTATTCTGTTATTATCTTATCATCAGATTACTAACAAACAAAGGCGCAAAGCACACACTCCACACTATAAGTACATGTTCTCTCTAAACCTTCAATCATCTCATCTCATACTCATTCCCATATTGAGTTCATACATACTCAAAATCTCTTTATTTTCTTATTTAATTATTCTACATAATTGATGTGTTTACTTGAGCGTCGAAGTGTCTTTCCTTTGTTTTGCAGGTCTTTCCTCTAAGCAAGGTTGATTATTCATCTGACGTGCAGAATTTGGAACCCACTTGAACTCGTCCATCATCATACGTGGAATTTCCAAATTTGGTAAGAATAAGACTTAAGTCAAAAACGAGAGAGAGAGAGAGAGATAATTCACTAGTTCTTTTCTTTTTGTTTAAAACTCACCTCCTAAATCCTAAAACCTATTTTTATTCTTTTTAAAATATGGTAAAAAGTGTTTTAAAAGCTAGTAAAACATAAACTCATAACAAAATTATCCGAACATGTTTTGGGTTAAAAATTGTTCCGTTTACGAGAAACAGAATGTACCCAGCAAGGTTTGCTGGGATTTGCTATGGGATCAAACTCTCCCTCTCTGAAGATGCCTATGGAGATGAAGCACCCCCAGGAAGATGATCACTGCCGGAGACAACACAAGTGGTGTGCTGTGTGTGCAGTGTGAATGGAAAAGAGAGAGTCAGAATTGTTGTGTACCTTTTACCATGAATGAAGCTGTATTTATAAGATGATACCTGGATCCTGGATAGATATTGTTGAGGCCCATTATCTTTGGTTAAGATATTTAGAATATCTTTATAGCTAACTATCATTAATTGTGAATATATCCTCTGTTATATCTTCTATCTTTTGGTGGTTGCATAATTTAAATATTGGATTGGG
>CM023948.1:10484250-10528773 GCA_013407115.1 Glycine latifolia | reverse complement strand
ATATCTTCTATCTTTTGGTGGTTGCATAATTTAAATATTGGATTGGGCCTATCCGTAACAAAAATAACATTTCAAAACTGAAAATTGGTAACTTACAATCATCCTAAATAGGGCCTAACATAATCTATAGTTTAATTTGGCTCAATCTGTATTGAAAGAACTAATTGTTCAACCTATATCAATAATTTTAAAGAAAAGTATAATGATTTTGTTTCTGTGTAAAAAAAATTTCAAATTTTAACAATATCCTTGTGTACAACTGAAAAAAATATAATTATTAACCGTTAACTAAAGGTTGTATTTTATCCATGTTAAATCCCTTTAACTGTTAATATTAAAAATCTTAAAGGTCCTATATAATAGGCAAGCCCTAACCATGATGTGTTTGAGAATTGTGAAAGCATGGTGTTCTAGTGTGCCCATGATGTCGGGATCTCCTGCCCTCTAGGTTGGGAGGCAAAGAGAAACTATGATATTTTTTTGGTATCTATTATCTAACAGAGATAGAAGAAATAATTATTATTAATGAATGGTAACACACATTTCTATAATATTACAAGGAATAACAAAAAGTAAAGATGCATGATTCATAGAGACTTATATGTCAATCTATTTTCAAATAGAGAAAGTGATAAGAAAAATACACACATATATATATGAGATAGGTTATATATATAGAAAGGAGTAACTCTTTATTCTTCATCCTTATTATTTATTTTCTTAAGATTTAATAATTATAATAAGTAATTAACATGAATCATTATATCTCAAGAAAACGAATGGCGAGGATTAAAAATAACTCTAAAAAAGTTATTATTGAAGTAAGTGAATCGTCTCTTATATATATAATGTGTTTATCAAAATAGAAAGAGAAATTAGAATAAAAAAAATTAAGTATTTCCTTTTTAAAATGATTATGTTGGTTAATTATTATTAGTTTTTGGTTATTAAAGAGATAAAAATAAGGATATGTGTATTTTTTTAATACTTTATAACTGAAAGAAAAAGTTATTTTATATTTTTTGAGTAATAAAAATTAAAGATTTTGTTTTTAAAATGTTATTATTTGTTTGATTTGTTGTTTCCTAATCTTTTTTCAAATCAAAGGCACCCTAATTTTTTTTTTAGAATTTCACTTGTCTGTTTTCATAAAATTTCCTTCCCAAATACTTTTTGTATTAATTTTTATAGATCAAATTACTTGTCTTTTATATATAAAATTCCTTTCAAATTGTTTCTAGTATTAATGGATTTTTTATCTCAATATCTTTAATTACTGTATACTTTTGTACTCAATAAACAATAAATGTTTTATTAATAAAATAAATTCATTCCCTCTTATAAGGGTTGAGAAAAATGACGGACACATATAAATTAATTAGATAAAAAATAATTTGATGAAAAATTAATATAATGAGTCAGAAATCCTAATAAGTCGAATATTAATTTTGAGTTGCAACTTAATGTACCATATCATTTTATCCCAAAAATAAATAATTTTTGTTTGAGACGAAAATTAGTTGGTTCTCAAATAAAATCTCATACACTTAGTTATGCATAAAGTATTTTTGTAAAATAAGAAATTATTAATAAATTTAATATTATTAATTAAATTAAAATTATCTTTTAAAAATTATTGTAATTAAACTGTATTATTATGTTTTTAAAAAATTATATTATCAGTATAAAATCTAATATTACCGTGACCAAAGAATTAAAATAAAGTAATTTAATGGATAGGGAGTATTCGTTGATGCTTGGTACTGATCCGTCCGTCTCATTTATGAGGAAAGAAACTCGTACCCACTGTGATCTATGACAAATTATATCCGCAGATAAGTGAATTTTTCTGTCATCCGTTGATTGAATGTAATAAAACAAACAAAAAGAAAAAATAACCAAACCCGAAAACAAAGAGCATTGAACAAAAACGGTGTACATACGATACCGATAAATAATAAATCGAAAATCAATAATAATCATAATAATAATAATAATAATATCGAGTTTGCACGACACGAAGTGGACTTTGGCTACGAGTGTTGAAGATAACACGAAACGAAACCCATCATTTAGTTGCCATCCATCTCCCACCGATGTCCACTCCCAACACCGATTCCGGCACGGCGCCGCCACCGCGCCCCACCATCACGCTCCCTCCGCGCCCATCGGCCGAGGCCTTCTTCTCTGCCGCCGGCGGCGCCAGCCCCGGCCCCATGACCCTCGTCTCCAGCTTCTTCGGCTCCGACGCCGCCGCCGACTGCCGCTCCTTCTCTCAGCTCCTCGCTGGTGCCATGGCCTCCCCGATGGCCTTCTCCGCCGCCGCAGCAGCCACCGACTACTCAGGCAAGGACGACGATGGGCCCCACAAGGGGTTCAAGCAGAGCAGACCCATGAATTTGGTCATTGCTCGTTCCCCTGTCTTCACTGTACCACCCGGGTTGAGCCCTTCTGGGTTTCTTAACTCCCCTGGCTTCTTTTCCCCTCAGGTGATTCATTTGACCAATAATAGCGCTTCCTGAACTAAAAAGAACAAATTTTGTGGATTAATTTCAAAAGGGGTGTGGTGATTTTTGTGAAGATGTGATTTTTTTTATAGAGGGGGGTGGGATCGGTTGATGGGGATGTGGGATTGAAGTTTGGTGATTTTGGGGTTTATCATTGTTTTTATTTTAATCTGATAGTAGCATGTTACTCTCAACAATTCAGATTTGATCTGAATTTTAGTACAATTGTACAGTGACATGTGTTGTGTTTTTAGTGGACTGATTCAGTAGTTTTTGAGGATTTCTGGGTATTTGAAATTTTGAATCGCCTATGTGCAGATGAGGAGTTGATCTTTGGTGCATTCGATATGTGAATTAATGAAGTCTTTGGTATTATTGGAGGGATTGATGGAGTGGTAGGAATAGGATTTTTAGATCACACTTTTACAAAAAAATTGGAGGTACTGTGTGTCGTTGTAAAATGATTTTTGGTTGCATTGCCTTTATTCTCTTTGATGATAATTTTGCTAGGGTGTTTTGGCAACAATAGAAAATTAAGACAGAGTTTGCGGCTGAAATACAGTCTGTGCTAGTTACTCCGATAGTGAAAACAAATGAGATATTTTCCAAGTCTATGTTGAATAAGCAACTCAATGATTGGATTTATTTGTCTTCTAAGAACGAATTTTGTACCTGTTCTACTCGTTCATGACTTGACTGCATGTTAAATTTCATAAATGTGATTAAGGATCCGTCTTCCCCTAGTTAAAAAATAGTTTCTTTTTCTGGGTAATTGTGCAGGGTTTGCATTATATTACATCATTTGTTGGTCGTGCTGCTGAGTTTTTTTTTTCTCGTTATTATTATCAATGTGATCTTTTTGCCTTGGGGATGGTGGATATACTTGTTTGAGGTTTTTACTATTGCTTCAATTCAATGCATACAGAGCCCCTTTGGGATGTCCCACCAACAGGCTTTAGCACAGGTTACAGCTCAAGCTGTCCTAGCTCAATCCCATATGCACATGCAAGCTGATTACCAGATGCCTGCGGTAACAGCTCCAACCGAACCACCTGTACGGCAGCCGTCTTTTGCTCTAAATGAAGCTTCGGAGCAGCAAGTGGTATCATGTGTATCATCTGTATCAGAACCTAGAAATGCTCAACTTGAAGCATCGGAACTCTCACAGGCTGATAAGAAATATCAACCATCTTCCCAGGCCATTGACAAACCTGCAGATGATGGCTACAACTGGCGTAAGTATGGGCAGAAGCAGGTTAAGGGTAGTGAGTATCCACGAAGCTATTACAAGTGCACACATCTGAATTGCGTTGTGAAGAAAAAAGTTGAGCGTGCCCCTGATGGTCACATAACTGAAATTATCTATAAAGGCCAGCATAACCATGAAAAGCCTCAGGCAAATAAGCGTGCCAAAGATAATAGTGATTCAAATGGAAATGTAACTGTTCAGCCCAAATCTGAGTCAAACTCACAAGGTTGGGTTGGACAATTAAACAAGTTTAGTGAAAACATTCCTGATTCTTCAGTTCCTAAAAGTGACCAGACCTCCAATCAAGGGGCTCCTCCTAGGCAACTACTACCTGGGTCAAGTGAGAGTGAGGAAGTGGGTGATGTAGATAATAGGGAAGAGGCAGATGATGGCGAGCCAAACCCTAAGAGAAGGCAAGTTTATCCATGTTGATCCTTTATCATACAGCTATGCACTTCTATAATTCTTTCTGATGTAGGCTAAATTTCTGCCTTTCAGGAATACTGATGTTGGGGTTTCTGAAGTATCTCTGTCTCAGAAGACTGTCACAGAACCCAAAATCATTGTGCAAACAAGAAGTGAAGTTGATCTTTTGGATGATGGCTACAGGTGGCGAAAGTATGGTCAGAAAGTGGTGAAGGGAAACCCTCATCCTAGGTGATTACTTTAATTATTTTTATATGCTACTATAGTTCTTCTAAAAGCTTCTTAGGTTCATATCTCTCAAAAATTCATAATGTGCTTAAATCTTAAAACAAATCATTGCTTTGGAATCATATAAATAATTGCATAGAGTTTGATTACCTTAATGGATATAAAGTTAAGCAAACATATGAGAACCCTTATTATGTTTTCTGTATCTTCTATTGAGGTCATCTAGAAAAACATTGAAGACAAATTAATTAGCAAGCACCGGTTTTTTTATGGTATAAGTTGAATTAATGCAACTGGGGTATAAGAAGTTTTAGTTGTTAATTCAGTTTCCTTCTTGTTTTTTAATTTTAAAAATGGAGAAATTTATCATGGCATCCTATAATTTAATAAAAACATTAATTTCTTTTGTACCCACAGAAAAAAGATATCTTTATTCCTGCATTATGTGCTCCTATGGCTCTGAAATATTTTTAATGTTTTTTTAACTTTCTGCTCTATTGATATTCTTACCTCGGAGAATCTTCTGTATTCCCCTACGTACTTTGATGTTGTTCTATACTTTTGGTGCTGTTTCTGGTTGCATTAGTCAGCATTTCTGATCAGTAGCTCTGATATGGGTTCGTGCATTTCTGTATGACATTGTGTAACTACTCGTTTTCATCATGAGATAGTCATATTCAAGTTTCGTTCTTCAATCCTGTAACATTCTTACAATATGGGTTGGCCATCGGTTTGACCTTATTATCATGATTCAGTCCTGTAACTAACTACTAATGGGTATCTATCAAATTGTTTCTAAAGATACAAACTTCATTTTGTGAATGTTTATGAGGGGACACAGTCCACTCATTCTTTCAATCTGAGAACAATTTCTTAACCAGTAATCTGATACTGAATTTCTGTGAGCAGGAGTTATTACAAATGCACTAGTGCAGGATGCAACGTGCGCAAGCATGTTGAGAGAGCTTCAACGGACCCCAAAGCTGTCATAACCACGTATGAGGGTAAACATAATCATGATGTGCCTGCTGCTAGAAACAGCAGCCACAACACAGCTAGTAGCAATTCAATGCCATTAAAACCGCATAATGCGGTGCCGGAGAAGCATCCTTTGCTTAAGGATATGGATTTTGGAAGTACTGACCAAAGACCTGTACATTTGCGCTTGAAAGAAGAGCAAATCATAGTATAAAAGTCTGGTGCCAAGCTCACTTATTCCACGTCCAAGTACAGAATGAAGAGAATGAAGTTGTCTAGAAGATGAAATGGATAATATAATATGAAGGTGTAGTCACTAGTCATAGTTGGCAATGTCTATTGTTTTCTAGTTTCTTTTGTATGTAACACCACCTTTTTGTACATCTAAATTATGGAATTGGTTGTATAAGATGTTGTTTACAGGTATGAATTCAACTAATGTACGAACATTATTATATAATATAATTTATAAATACTCCTTGTAAGTTGTAAGGGCAGTTCTAGATTACAAATAAAATTGAAGAGCTGGCATCCTACGATTGAACTCCTTTTGTATGTTATGGAAGTTTAAAGAATGACTTTGCTAATATTAATCAATTATCGATTTATCTATGCAGCCTTCCCCACTAAATGGGACAAGGCTTAGGCTTGTTTATTGTTACCTTGTAAACTTATATTGTTCAACGCATGGATTCAGTCACTACTTTTATTTGAGATATATACTTTAGTGTATACTTGTTCCCTGGGGTTAGGCATCCCGCAGGTAATTCTGAATATTGATTTTGTTCTTAAGAATTTAAAGGAAACGAATTCTAATTGAAAAATGTTTAATTATATTTTGATTTTTTTATTATAATTAATTTGTAATTTTGATATTCTAATTATCTTTTATTTAAATTTAGTTTCACTATTTTTTTAATTCTTACAAAAAGTTATTCAATTTTTAATTCTTTCATTTTTCATCAAAAGAATTCTCTTTTTTTTTTTTTTGTAAAGAATTCTTGAATTGAATTCATTAAACCAGTTTAAATTTTCTTCCACTCAAAACTTATCAATTAAAACATCATATTTCATCCAATTTTTATAGTTTTTAAATCCAAATTTCACTTTCTTTGATATCATAATCTCACACTTCAGAAATCTTCAAATTTAACTTTTTATTTTTTACTTTTAAATCATTTTCCTATCATATCGATTTTAAATCTCTAATTATTTGGGTTTCTTAAAATTAAACATGAAATATTAAGAAAAAGTGGTATAAAGACTTGACTATAACATTTTTTTTACTTGACTATAAAAATTAAATATTACAATTACATGTTTTCTTACTGCACAATTACATGTTAACCGTAATAAAGGAATACAAAAAAAAAAAACCATAAAAAGGAACAGATTCTTTTGTTATTTATATGTACTATTGAATTGAGGGCCTCTATATCTTCTTGTTGATATAACCTGATAAGAAAGTAGAAAGTAACTACCTATCTGTCGCTGCCTTTATTATTTTCTAATTAAAGATGGTCAAAACATTAAAGTGTAGACTTATTTAATTTAACTCATTTTTTCATGTGGTCACTTTACACGTGGGCCGTGGCAAGGTATCTTAGCAACAGGATTTCGGCTTACGACAAAGTTGTGAATATTATGTTCATTTTATAAAATGTGTGAGAAGATTTTAAGTATTTTAACCAGAGTAACGTTTAGTAGTTTTTGATGAAGGAAAAAAAAAACTTGTATGACTCTCACATTTGGGAGCAAAAGAAAAGTGTTTTTCTTTTTTAATTACGACAAATAACAATTATTATGAGTCAACATCATAGAAGAATTTCATCATAAAATATATTGATCGAGTGGGAGAATTTCATAGATTTAAGCATTATATTAAATCCTTTTCTTAGTTCAAGACGGGAGCACTACACACAAACTATTAAGTGATGCTTAAATAAGAAGTTTCACTCTTTTTTTTATATTATTTCCTACTTATATTTTTTTCGAAAGCAGTTTTATTTGAAGAATGATTTAATATTAAATGTAAGTATCTCTTCTAATAATGAATAAAAGTTCAAATTTTATTCACTACATAACAAGGGATTAGTCTCCTTCTATTAGCCCCAATATTTGTTAATAATTTTTTAATTTTTATATCGTTAAAATAAAAGTTCAATGCATATTTTTCAATTCACAATACACTTTTGAATTTTGTAAGAGATAACTTGATAGAATATATGATAAATTTTAAATACAATTAAGTCTTAAATAGATTATTGGTCCAATAACTAACTTAAAATATTAAAACTTGTGAGAAAATATTATCCCACAAATAGCTAAAATCCTAATTATAATTATTAAAAATAATAATATCGACATGGTGTAAAAGTAAAACCTTTTTATATGTCTTTGATAATTATACATGCATCACCAAACATGTATATAATAATATATCATTAAGCATGTATCACTGCTTTTTCCGTACAAAAACAATCAAGGGAAATGAACCCCCAAAACATGTTACTCCTACTACATCACGTTAGTCACATTATCAAAATACAACCAAAACCAAAACCAAAACCAATCATGCCCCACGTAGGGTTCAATAATTTAAAGAAATAAATCATAACCACAATCACCCAATCAGGCACATCAGAGAGGTGTCAGGTCACAATTGAGCAGCAACTCAACTCAATATCACAACTAAAAGAACTGTCAAATTATTATTCTAAGTTTCTAACCCAACCAACTAACTCCATGATGCGTTTGAAATAGTGCTGTTAGAGAGTTAGCATGCAACCATCATCACCATGCCATTACAACACACTCTCTTCGTACTTCTCTCTGTATCCAACCAAAGCGACAAACAAACACAAAACTAACACAGCCTCCAAACGAACGGTTACGTTACACCTTTCTCTCTCTCTCTGTCTCTCCTTTTTCTTTCTCTTACGTTAGAACGAATACCAAAAAGAGATGACCCATTGGGACCCGCGAATGTCTCACGACCGTTCGCGACATCCTCGAAAATCCTCCGCAGATCTCGCAAATCGGTAGATAGAGATGGAGAGAGAAAAAGGATTGTTGGATTGTGTCGTTTTTGGAAGAGAGAGAGAGAGAAAAAAAAAACGCAGAAACGAAGGAGCGAGGGAAGAGCAACAAAGTTACCATCTTTCCCTCTTTCTCAATGCTTATGTTTCTGGCTTTCGCTCCGTTTTCTCTCTGACAGCTTAGTTTTCCTCGGAGCCGGTGCTCACGACCCGTTTCCGCCGCTAAAATGGGTTGCGCGAGCTCGAAGAAGATGGTTGCCGGAGACGGCGGCTCTACGCCGGAGGGGCCATGCGTGGTGCGTTCGAGTTCGCGGAGACGGAGCAATAATGGGTCGGGGCGGAACCGAAAATGTGTCGTGGCGGAGGCGCGTGAGGGGGAGGCGTGTGAGTGGAGCAAGGGGAGCTTGAGAGGGGGGACTGGGTCGGTGTCTTTAAGGTTGTCGTGTAGGTTTGTGGAGGCTGAGCAGAATGTGGCTGGGTGGCCACCTTGGCTTACTTCTGTTGCTGGGGAAGCCATTCAAGGGTGGGTCCCACTCAAAACAGATTCTTTTGAGAGATTGAATAAGGTACCTCAACAACCCCATTTCCCAACTTGTTAGTAAATTTGAAAGATTGGATAAGGTTCATATTTACTGTCGTGCGAAAAATCTTCACTTTTGCGCGTTAGAATTCGTCATTTATCAATGCATGGATTTAACATTTAAGTTTATAATCATGTGTTTCATTCTTTCTCAAAGTTTGTTCAAATTGATGTAATTAATTGACCAATATTATGTTTGTTGGAGAAAAATTGGGCTTGAAACTCCCAAGCATGTCTTAGATTCGAGATTTCTGAATGAAAAAAAGTAATTGAAATTTGAAAGAGGAAACTTGGTTAAAGACATCAGTCAGGTCGGTAACAAAAAATAATTGATGTAATTAAATGAAAAAGAAGGACAAAACTTATCGGATCAAAATAAGAGTTTCATTTCGAGAATGTAATTAATAAAGATTTGCATTAAATGTTAGCACAGGTTAATGAAGTAAAATTCCAATTTTAATAGGAGAATAATACTAAGTTTTGTAGTTGAAAAAAATGGATGCTTAATGGGGGATTATGTTATATGTATATGATAGTTGGGTCAAGTTGCTTTAACTTTTGCAGTAATGATTTTGTTTAAAGATGCAAATAAGCTTTATAGTGTGATAGACCAGATTATTATGATATGTAGGCGATTTTTTTTCTTACTTTTTATTTTTTGGAGAAGAATAAATGATGGGAATGGGACAGTTGTTTTTCAATTTTGGAGGCAACTTCAGTTGTGTTGCAGCGATGCCTATGTAAAACAAAGCTAATTACTTCTTCAATTTTTTCCCTTCAATTATTCAAGCAAAACCTTACAATATTAAATGTTCTGAAATCATGGAATGTTTATTAAATAAACGGAATAATACTATATAAAAAGTTCCAGGTTATTAATTCAATTTTGGAAAGTATTACTTGGTGAAATTTTTGCATTTAACTATTAGAAAGTTTTTTATCTTGTTGTTAATCCCTGTCATGAAGATCCAATGACATTACCTTTTTCTTTTTTGAATTCAGACTTGGAATCCAACCGGCTATGTAAAGGTTTGCAAAAACATAACATAGACAGAAAATTTAACTATTAGTCTATTATGAATATGAAAATATTTATGTTATATTTGTGAATCAGCTCATGAGCTTGTAAAGAACAGATTCATTTCTTTAATCTACAATGACACATTTCATGCTCTCTGACACACTTATCTAAGCTAGAATTTCTTGGCCTTATGGCTTATTGTCATCATGTGGTCAACTTTTATCTATTTATAGCATGATCTACAATGGCTTAATATTTCCTTTTCTGTAGATTGGACAAGGTACATATAGCAGTGTATTCCAAGCACGCGAAGTTGAAACTGGAAGGATGGTTGCCCTGAAGAAGGTGCGCTTTGACAAACTTCAAGCTGAAAGCATTAGGTTCATGGCAAGAGAAATATTAATTCTCCGCACACTGGACCACCCAAACATCATGAAATTGGAAGGTATAATCACTTCACAACTATCAAATAGCATATACCTTGTATTTGAATACATGGAGCATGACCTTGCTGGTCTAGTTGCTTCTCCTGACATAAAGTTCACGGACTCACAGGTTTGTCTTAGTCCCCACTTCTTTTATTTAATTATGAGTGTTATTGGTTGATTACTTATTTACTTTAGGCTTAAATATGTTTTCTTATCTTTAATATATTCCCTTTTCAGTTTACTACCTCAAAAATATTTATTTATTTTACTATCTGATATTTTTAAATTTTATTTTTGGTACTTGTTGTTAGTCTAAGTTGTTAAGTGATGAAGTGATACTCTATTAGCTTACTACATCATCACTAAATCGATGATGTGACACTTTGTTAACTTGTCATGTCATCACTTAATGAACTGAGACTATCGATATATAACAAAAGCAAGACATGTAATAAAAAAATAATTTTTAAGTAGTAAACTGAAAAAGGGATATAATACAGGTATGAAATACATTGAAGTTTTTAGTTTAATACATTAGATGTTACCTTAATTGTTGTTTCTATTTTCCCCAACAGATTAAGTGTTACATGAGGCAGCTATTAAGTGGAATTGAGCATTGTCACCTTAAAGGTATTATGCATCGAGACATTAAAGTATCTAATATATTAGTGAACAATGAAGGTGTTCTCAAGATAGCAGATTTTGGATTAGCCAATAGCCTTAGTCCAAATAGTAAGCAACCCTTAACAAGTCGTGTGGTGACTCTATGGTATCGCCCTCCTGAGCTCTTGTTGGGATCGACGAGTTATGGAGTTTCAGTGGATCTATGGAGTGTTGGCTGTGTATTTGCTGAACTTTTTCTAGGGAAGCCCATCCTTAAGGGGAGAACTGAGGTAACCTCATTATCAATGTATTTAATCAAGATTTTAACTTATGAGGAGTGCCAGGAACACGCTTATTCTAAAACGCTGTCTACTATTGAATGAAATTTATTGAAAATTACAAAATTATGAGTGGAGATCATGAAATATGAAGTGAGACCACGGAATTTTGAGATTTCCTATAAATTTTAGCTAATAGTAACGGGTGTGTTCAAATTAATGTGTTAAGACTTAAGAGTCTTTCACTAGCATTTCTCTTAATTTATATACACTGTTAAAATGTTTTTACACAGACATCCAACAGGAATTTACCTTATCGACACATCGCATTAATAAATAGGATCATGATAGAGATAGAAGATGGGGGAAACATGTACTCTAGGAGGGTCCCTTTAGAAGCTGTCAGTAGTGGAGACAGTTAGGATAACTAACTGTTAGTTATCCTAGAGTACACATTTCCCCATCTTCTATCTCTATCAGATCATGAAATTGCCATATCGCTTTGACATTAGTAAGATAAAAATCAAGACATAATTCATCCTTCTAAGGATAATCAAACAAGGAATATACTAGGCTAGACTAGCAAAGCATCGGTTCATCTGTCAGGCTAACACTAAAACTTTGGTGGCTTAATTTGTTTATTTTTCTTTAATGTACAGGTTGAACAATTGCACAAAATTTTCAAGCTTTGTGGTTCTCCACCTGAGGAGTTCTGGAAAAAGAATAAGCTTCCTCTGGCCACAATGTTTAAGCCTAAGACTAATTACGAAACCTCTCTTAAGGAGAGGTGTAGAGGCTTTCCTGCAACTGCTGTAAACCTACTAGAGACTTTACTTTCCATTGATCCTTCCAAGCGCAGGACTGCCTCCTCTGCTCTCATCTCCGAGGTGAATTCTTTATGCATTTACTCTTCTTCCCTTTTGTATAAGATTTATCTTTATGATAAAGAATGAGTTTTCATGTGTTAACTTTGAGGATGGTGTTTTGTGTGTAACTCACATAATTGTTTTGAGAATGCTGTTATTAAGGTGTTTGGTCACTGTTGCCTATTGCACAGAATTGAGTTTGATTTCTGATTCTCTGTTTCATGTTGAACCTTTTGTAGTATTTCAGCACCAAGCCATATGCTTGTAATCCGTCACTCCTGCCAAAGTATCCACCAAGCAAAGAAATGGATGCCAAAAATCGCGAAGAAGTGCGCAGGTATATCATTTGTGGTCAGTGGTCTTGTCTTCTTCTATTCATAGAAAATAGTCACGATAAAGCTATTTTCAACTTGAATTTTTCTCCTGCTTTTGGTGCTATGTATGAATCTAGTTATCATTATTCTGCGGAACGAAAATTAAAGGTTGCATCATCTTCAAAGGCCAGGGCCTAACATTTGGCCGCATCCACAATCCACATATATTCTATCAAAACCTTATGCTGGAGAATTAGGCATTTGAAGTGAAAAAGTTGGTAATTATAAACCAGGGGGATAAATTATTCATTATCTTTAATCGTTATATTCATAATCTCCTTATGGTTTTGAATATTCATTTAAACCATTAACCTGGTCCAAACTTGAGTATCTTAACTAATCAAATTATTCAAAATTTAATCATGTTTTTTATTGAAACGTTGTTTAATTTATTTCTAATTTCTGTGACTGAAGTCTTAATCTTATGCTCAGGAAAAAGAATGGAGGTAAAGTGAGTGAGGCTGTAACCTCAAAAAGGCAAAGACAAGTCCACAAAGTTTCCCATGACCATATCAATTTCAACCAACCAGCTTTTATAGAGGTGCTCTTGCTTTCATTGCACAATGCCACACTACTAGAAGAAAAAAAAACTACTTTTATTCATTTGTCTTTCTTCTTTGTGAAGGAAATGCAGAATGTTTCTCAAAATGCTGGTACAGATGATGGTAGGGCATATGTTACAAAAGAAAAAGTAGCAGGAGCTATGCATAAAGAGCAACCAAAGCCTTCATATGATGCAAAGTCAGAGGCTGCCCAAGTGGTGAATGGTTGCAATGGATACAGTGTATACTCAGGACCGGCACCAGTCTCGGGATCTAGTGGCTTTACGTGGGCTAAAAGGAGAAAACCAAAAGCTTCATCCATATTGTCAGATGGCTCAAGAAGCAAAGTCAGTGCTCTGGATCCAACCTTTGCAAAAGGCACATATGATTTAACAGAACATGGGATAGAAGTTTCAGAAAGGAAACATAGTTATAACACAAGCCATCAGGATAAGACTTCCAACTACGAATCAAAAAAGTACCAGGCTCCTCGCTTTCAACAAAAATCATTCGATGTAGCTGACACATACAACTCAAATTATTACATGGACTTTGATTTCACAGATAAAATGGATGCTTTGATAGATACTCAGGTAAGTTTGAAATCCTCAGGTGAATGTAAACACGTTTTATGATCAAACAAAACCTTAAGGTTATCATTGTTGGTCATGCCTAAGATACCACTTTTTATAATATAAACTGAAATCAGTGTCAGACTTGGCAACTAACAGTTAACACGTGTTTTTGACTAGCTAGAGATAATTATTTTCTAGTGGATTTAATTTTGATTCACCAGTGGTGTTGTAAACCTTTATTATTATAAAAGAAGTAATCTATAACTTAATTCTCCAAAGATCAGTAACATCAACATGATTCTCAAATGGTAATTTTATTCTTCAAATGACATTAATTTGGTTCTAGTGAATAGTAACTTGAGGACCATTTTGATGAACAGAAATTATCATTAGAGGACCAAACTGGCGTAATATCATTTGCAAACTGAATTATTGTTCTTAGAATCTTTCCATGACAAAGGCTTATAATTATTTTGTTTACTTTTGATGGAAATTCTTATCTAGTAATGATGTTTACACTGAGTGTGAATCATGTTAGAAATCTTGACATGGATCAAAATACCTATGTATTCTATTTTTATTTTGTTACATCTTATTTTATGTACCAAATTTTACAGGGCCACAGAAAACATGATGAGCCAGCGGAGCAATCAGTACCAAAAATGATCCCATCAAATAAAAATGAGTTGTTGCATTGGAATGAAAATAACATGCGACAATCTCTTCGTAAATCAAGGTTGGGAAGAGGTAAAGAGGCTATTTTTATCTAGGGTGATGTTACACATACACAATTTAGTGAAACAAACTTACTACACCCCGTTCTGTGCTATTAGATCCACTGGGAGGTTATTGCATCATATCAATACTTTTTTCATGAAAAAGATTGTTTCTCATCACTTTGTTTACATGCTTAACACTTGTAAAATGCCAAATCACCAAATACATAAAAAGATGACAGAGAGCAAAGAACACAATTTTTTAAGAGAAATTCTAATTATACAATAAATTTATTCAACTTACAAATAAGAGAAATAAGAAGACGAGAGCAGAGAGAAAATGAAGTATTATCCTATTAGCTGTTGTATGAATTTAACATCTCAACCACTTTCCTAATCCTATAACCTTTTTGAATGGTCTAGAATATACTCATATCTCATAGTTTGTGCATTTATTTTTTGCCTGTGTTTCTCTCTGTCTATCATTTTCCCTTTTTCTGCATTCATTGAATAGTTTGACGAGAACTCAACCTAATGTTGCAGTATACATTCTTTTTTGGTCTCTAACTTCTGGTTAAGGGTAAATTAAAAGTTGTTTAAAATAAAGGTACAATATAACTCGTTACAAATTACCAACATATCAATTTTGTGTATTACAGGCCAATAACACAAGGATCATAGGAGTGGATTAATCCCACATCTACAAAAGGGGTGCTCGACCAAACATTGTGGCCATTGATGTCTGAAATTCTAACTTTCTGACTTCAGCTCTCTTGATTTGATATCTTTGGCGACAGTATCCCCCTCCTTTTGTTCACTAGACTAAAGTGTTCATACTGGTTTATAGAACATACATAGTAGGACTAACACTGAATTATGTATAGGATTAAAGCAACAAATTGCAAAGCCCACGTGTAATGTGATATGTTTAAAGAGAGGTTAAATTTTCCAATAGAATTTTTTTTCCTTCGCACCCTTTCTGACATGTACTCATTTTTTTATTTTTTATTTTTTTTCACCCAGTCCTTGTGAATGCAGATATTAAAAACTTGGAAAGAGAGAAATCTCAAAGTATTATAAAAGTACTCTTTATATATTGTTTTGAACTTGAATAAAACAAGGATTTTGTTTTCATTTTTTTATCAATATATATTAGTTGTTAAGTGTAGTTTTTGTCTTTCGTGGTTCTATTTCTTACATAAATTTTAATGCACAAGTTTATGGTCATCTCATAAGCTTCAATATGGGTCTATGAACACGTGGTAAAAAGATAGAAAGTGTTTTATTAAAAAAGAAACTATTTATAATATAAAAAATAAGATTTAATGTTTATTTGCTTTTAGTAATTTAAAACATTTCATTATATATATTTAATGCGTCCACACTATGTTTATGGATACACATTAAAAAAATTATGAAACATTGTAGAATAATTAGAAAAAACACGTTTATTTTTTGCTTGAAGGATACGGAGAAAAAAGTTGTGTAAAATGTCATTTAATCTTATTATAAAGATATATGTGTTTCTAAGAGAGAGAAATAAACAAACGTTAGTATGAGTTTATAGCTTGACAAATAATCTAAATTATATTTCTTCTTCTTTCACCATGTTTACACAAGTGGCACACTCACATGAAATTAGTAAGAAGGCATCTAGCTCCAGATTAATTTTCAATTCATATCAGTTTAACTTCCAAAACCCATACATAAAAATATATAAGAAACAACTTCTAGCAAATTGTAGATAAAACTTCAAAATGGTATTTTCTTTTGACCCTATTTTTATTTTTATCCTTATCATTTAGAAAAGACACAAATTTCAAGATAACAAACATTCTCTAGAATTAAACCAGAGTTTGACCTCCTTGTGTATTCTGCAACTTATTGAGCAAGAGACGAAGATTTGTTCTTAAGCAATTTCTTTGGTGAATCACTCCTCAATAAGCCCTGCAGGATTGATATGAAGAGAAATCATATTCATATTTATGATGAGAAAAGTAAAGAACAAGAATGAAAACCAGTAACAAATAAAGTAGAAAGAAAGTGAAGCTTACCTTAATTTTAGAAACAGAACCATGTCATGCAATCCAATATTGAAGTTCTATTAGCAACGGTAATGATTCTGCATTCTGAAAAATGTTGCTTCACTGTTTTGCTGAATAGTATTATCTGCCTTTGACCCATACTCCAATTTTTTCCATTCTCATTAACCGCAAAAACTCATGATGATAACTTATAAGAATACCTTGTCACTACATGTAGTCATATAATTAATAAGTGTCACTAGTAACACATCCTATATATCTATCCTCATCAATAAAAAGGACCAAGGTATATTTGTAACCAAGAAAATATAATTTTATCCTTCAATTCAGAATAAAGCCAATGAATAACCTTTGAAAGGTACCTGTAAGTCCTGGATATGACCTCTCCAGATGACGGCCAAGAATAATCTGGTTGGTTGTCCTTTACTACTAGAGGAGCTTCACTTGAGATGGAGGTATGCTGAAGTATTCTTTAATCGGATTAATTTTGTTCCCCAAATTGCAAAGGCACCACATTAAACTAAATGGTAGTCCATTTAGACTAGATTAAGCCCATATGTTATAGCCAATCCTGCAATGCATTGACAAAAACAAAATTAAGAAAGGGACGAAGTTTTATGCCTAGTTTCATAAAGGAGTATTTATGACTAGAAAATGTATGTAATTTGAATTCCTCACCAGGAGCAGTAATTGAATTTGGAAAAGACATAACGACAACCAAATAGAAGGCAAATGTGATAGTGGATAAAATATCCAATCTGAAATTCAGCCATTCTTGCAACTGCACTATCAATGTAAAATCTGGGTTAGGAATATCTATCTATGTTGTCCTTTTGGCTCAACTGAAGATCAAATTGCTGTAGTGGACTAAACCAGTTAAAAACAGCTAAAAAACCAACCTTTATAAAAAAAATCCACTAGACTAGACCGCGCCTTCGATAGGACTCACATTCTTGGTAGCTAACCAAGTCAATCTTGACAACCTTGACATCAAAAACCAACTTAAACTCAGCAAGGCTCCTTTGAGCCAGCCCAAGAACACTCTCAAGAATGAAGGGTTTCAGATACCGAGCAAGGCCAGAGGATATGGGCAACCTCTCCAACTCTTCCTCAATGTAAGAGTCACAAGTGACCTCGCAAATGGAGAGGAAAAATGGAAGCTTGAAGTTGAAAGGGAACTTTGGTGACACCATATACTCATCCTCCAGTGTGAGTTTTCTGCACCCTCTTGTTGGCTCCACATACAACTTGTAGAATTCTTGGACTTGTAACTCTGTGCTGATTAGCCTCACCTCAGCGGTTGGTGATGCTTGTGGTTGTGCTGTTACCACACTCATGATGTGGGTGTAGTTGGTGTTGGGTATTTCCAGATTTGAAGTGGAGAAGGGAGACAGAGAGAGACACGTGTATGTTGGAGTGGAAGTGGAAAACAACATTGTTGGATTGTTTTGTTGATAACTTGGAAGGATGGAGATTGGAATTCAGGGGTACTCAGGACAACATCATATGAACACTCTTGATTTTAATGTTGAAAAAGTGCTCTTGAATTGAAGTGGAAGACAACATTCCAATGGTTAGTGTTGTGAGCTGCACAAGTACTTATTACTTTCCCGTTTACTTCAACCGTAGTACCTTCTTTAGTTATGTTCTTAGTGTGTAGTATTTGACTAATTTCTGTAATATAATTTTTTATTTATTTACAAAATTCAAATTTAATACTTGAAATTTAAATCTAATTCTACTCGACCTAATGATATGTCAGGCCATGTTTACTTCCCCATTCAAACATCGGTAGCACAAATTCAAAGCATTTGAATGGGAAAATTACAAAGGCCTTGCTTTCGAAACACTACATTTGTGGGTTTCCAACAATACCCCAAGTAGCAAAACATACTTTTGGGTGCTTTTAAATATAACCCAAACATGCTATAAATGTTATGCTTGAATTAAAGTTAAAAAGAAATATTTTTTAAAGTTCATGTACAATAATAAATTTCAATATATAAAATAAAGAAGAAAAAAGCCTACTTTGAAGATTTTTTAACTATAGTTTTTTAGTTTGTATTTTTTCTAGAAATAAATGAATATGATAGTGAATATTTTATTGTTATATATTTGTGGTTATTATGGGTATATTTGATAAGATATTTTAATTTAAGTTTTAATTGAAAATTTTGTTTAACTATTTACTAAATGAGTTTTTTTAATAGTTTTTAATGTTTTTTAAACAATAATTGAAGTAATATTTTTAAAATACTAATTTTTAGCTTATAACTTCTTATATTTATTCTCCTGTTCTTCTTGCACATTTATTTCTTTTTTAATATTTTTTTATTTAAGATAAAATTTGATTCAGATAATTTTATATTTTTCAATTATTTAATAGATAATTTTATTAAACATTTGTGATTCTTTTATCAATAAAAAATAAAGATAGTATCAAGAGATTTATAATAACTCAGACACTTACTCAATCAACTGAACTAGACCTCTTGAACAACTACATATAATTAAATTAGATAAATTTTTAACTTTCAATTAACTTTTAACTACCAATTGATTTTTTTTTAATTTTAGCTAACTTTCAAACTAATTTTGCTCAATATAATTATACTTATAATTTTAAAAATTAATGAATATGAATATGGTAGTCGATAAAAAAAATTGTATTTGTTTAGTCGATATTTTTGACAATAGTATTACTCATAACTTTAACAATTAAAGTTTGCTTAAAATATCACCACTCAACATACTCACGTAATTAATATTTGAACTAATAACATATTTTTTAGAATTAACTCCAACATAAAATAATATATTCATGAATAACTACGATATTTGTTGCAGCATCAATCCTACTATCCTAGTGCCTTGAGAGATAAAAAAATACAGCTGTAACTGTAAGTCTGTAACTATCAAATGTCAAATGTCAAATGATCACCCGTCCCTTCTCAGGTTTTCTTTTACACAAGTTATCCTCCTCTCCTCATTTTTCATTTACTACCCTTTTAAATTCTTATTTATTTTAACTCAAAATAATGTAAATAATATAAATCTTATTAGTCACTATCCGTAAACATTCAAAAACAAATATCTTTAATAAAAAATATAATATTTAATACATTAAAAATTTCAAATATTTCAATTTTATTTAATAATTTTTAACTTATTAGTAATTTTTAACTAGGGTATTACTTGTTTTGGTATTGAATTATGAAATTTAATCTTAATAAAATAATGTATACAATATGAATCTTATTAGTCACTATCCGTAAACATTAAAAAACAAATATATTTAATAAAAATTATAACATTTAATACATTAAAAATTTAAATATTTCAATTTTATTTAATAATTTTTAACTTATTAGTAAGTTTTAACTAGGGTATTACATATTTTGGTATTGTGTTATGAAATTTAATCTCACTTTATCTTCTTTTTCAATAGAATATATCCTTGAATTGAACTCTTACACAAAATTACCATATACTTCTCTCATGCTCAGTCTTAAACACTAATTGAATTATGAAATTTAATCTCACTTTATGTTCTCTACATATATATCACTAATAAATAAGAACCTATTTGGGTCCAGGCTAATTTTCAATTCAGTATCAATTTAAGTTCCACAACCAGAGTCTCATCTCCTTGCGTATTCTGCAACTAGTTAAGCAAGAGATGGAGATTTGTTTCTTACGCAGTTTCTTTGGTGAATCATATTCCTCAATGAGCCATGAAATATTGATATAAAGAGAAATTATATCCACATTCACGATGAAGAAAAAAGTTAAAAAAAGGGACGAATAAATAAGAAGAAAAAAAAAGTGATGCTTACCTTGATTTAGAAACAAAACCATGTCTATCCAGTTTTGAAGTTATTCTATGAGCAATGGTATTGACTGCATTCTAAAAAATGTTGCTTCATTGTATTAACCATCCTAATGTAACTTGAATTAGTTGTTAGTTACCTAACTAAGTTTGTTATAGTTAGTTAGAGGTGGTTAGAGTTCTGATATGATAGTTATAGAGAGTATATAACTAATGTAAAACACTTTGTACTCTTCCATCAATGATAATCACAATCTTGATTCATTCTCTCATTAGATAGTTTCTCTCTTTTAGTAGCATCATGCATAAGCTATCTCTTCTTCTTCTTTATTCGAGTTCATCAATGGCATTCTCTTATACCTTTATTATGGTATCAAAACTCTTCAACTGAAGAGCTTTGTTGCACCGCTCTATCCTTCATCTCTTTCTCGTTTGTTTGTTTGATTATGTTAGTACTCTGTTGATTCTTCAAGATGAGTGATAGTGTCTGTAGCCCCTATTACATACACCCTAGTGAAAATCCATCAATTGCTTTAGTATCGCCTTTTTTGGATCCAACAAATTACAATTCTTGGAGCAAATCAATTCTCACGACCTTGAGTGTGAAGAACAAAGTAGAGTTTGTTGATCCTTTCCTCGACCAGCCTCGAATCATAGATTGCACGCAACTTGGAAAAGAGCGAATAACATGGTGGTTTCATGGCTTGTACACTCAGTTGCAACTTCCATTCGTCAAAGCATCTTATAGATGGACAACGCAGTTTGATATTTGGAAAATTTTGAAAGTGCGATATTCACAAGGTGATTTGCTTTGAATTTCTGATTTACAACACAAATTATCTTTGATTAAACAAGGAGACATGAATATTACTGATTATTTTACAAAGCTAAGAACAATTTGGGATGAGCTTGAGAGTTATCGACCTAATCCTGTGTGTAAATGTGCTTTTGAATGTGGTTGTGATGCTCTTGTTAAAGTAAAGAAAAGGAAAGATCAAGATAGAATAATGGAGCTTATGTGTGGTCTCAATGATCAATACAATCATGTCAGATCAAACATATTCATGATGGATCTCTTGCCATTGATTAACAAAGTTTTCTCTTATATGGCACAACAAGAAAGACAATTTGCAAGTTTCAATGCACTTGGCAATCTAAGTTTGGTTAATGTTGTTGCTAACACATGATCACCTACTTCTTGTAGCTATTATGATAAAGATAATCACACAGTAGAAAAATGTTATAGGAAAAATGGTTTTCCACCTAACTTCCTCTCCAATAGAGGAGGTGGAGGTAGAGGCTTTGGTAAAGGGGGGACAGGAGGCAAAAGAAGCAATGATAAAGTTTGTACCCATTGTGGTATTACTAATCATATAGTGGATGAGTGCTACAAGAAGCACAGTTATCCACCTAGTCACAAATTCTATAAACCTCAAGGAGCTTCAATTAATAACATTGTTAAGGAAGAAGAAAATGTTTCAAGTTCTCTAGTGGTAATGGTCAAGATATTAAAATCACTTAGCAATAGTATCAACCACTTATGTCCTTACTGGCTACCAACAATAATGGTTCTCATGGATCACAGGTTAACCAGAATGTTGCAAGTTCTGTTCATACATCAGGTATTGGTAATATACTACCCCTTTTTGTAATGTTCACAAACCTGAAACTGTAGCATGGATTCTAGACTCTGGTGCTACAAATCATGTTGCATTCTAATTGACTTGTTATTCTACATACAGAGAAATAAATCTCATAGTAGTTCGCCTGCCTACTGGAACAGTCAAATTTACTGAGTTTTTATACTTAGAAGATGTGCGATACTTTCCATCTTTCAATTTCAATTTAATCTCTATATCAAAATTGGTTTTTGCATTGAATTGCAAGTTAACCTTCTCTAATTCATTTTTGATTCAGGATATAAGCAGCCAGAGGATGATTGGCATAGTTGATGTAGTGGAAGGTCTATACAAGCTTAGAGTACCTGCTGCCAATTCAGTTTCCAAGGCTAGCAACAATTTCTTTTATGTTAAGTTTATGTTGTCTTGTAATAAAGAACTCATTGAAGTTTGGCATTTTCGTTTAGGTCATCCTTCATATGATAGGATGCGATTGTTAAAATAAACTTATCCTATGTTGACTTGTGATAAATCCTTTGACAGTGATACTTGCCATAGAGCAAAACAGAGAAAACTTCCACTCCTAATAGTAATTCCTATGCTTCTAGTCCTTTGACTTTAATACATGTAGACATTCGGGGCCCTTGTGCCACAACTACATTGAATGGACACAAGTATTTTCTTACAATTGTGGATGATCACACTAGATTTGTTTGGATTTTTATTGCAACTTCTAAAGTTAAGACGCAAACTCATTTACAAGCTTTTGTTTCCTATGTTGAGAGACAATTTAATACAAAAGTGAAAGCTATTCAATCAGGTGTCGAGTTTATCATGAAATTGTTTTATCACAGTACTGGTGTAATACACCAAACTTCCTATGTTGAAACTCCACATCAAAATGGAAAAGTGGAAAGAAAACATTAGCATTTATTAAATATTACTCGGGCCCTTCTTTTTCAGTCCAAGTTACTACCAATTTTTCGGTCTTTTGCCTTACAACATGTTGCTTTGCTTATCAATTGTTTACCAATTCCATTTCTTAATAATGTGCTCATTTTGAAAAATTACATGGCACTGCTTATGACATTTTTCCTTAAAATTCTTTGGTTGCTTGTGCTACACTGGCACTCTCACTAATAATAGAAAGAAGCTTGATCCTAAAGCTTTTACTTTTGTTTTCTTGTGCTTCAAGTCTCACGCTAAAGGGTACATTACCTTTGGTCTTTCCACTAAAGCTACAGTGGTGTCTAGACATGTCATTTTTTATGAAGATTGCTTCCCTTATGCCTCTCCTAGTGCCTCCCAATATTTTCCCACATTTTTTGTGCATTCCTATCCTACCATTTATGATCATGGTAAGGATTTGGATTTTTCTTCACCACCTTCACACTCTACTATCTCCGATAATTCTCACTCACCTAACACTTTTGTGGATAATTCACAATAGAATTCTTCAGGCACTTCTTCTAATCCATCTTATTCACCAATTATTGTAGCTGCTAGAAGATCTGATAGGGAAAGAACTAGACCAAGCAAGTTTCAAAACTTTCACACCACATTCACACCAACTGTTACTAGTCAATCCTCAGGTACTCATTATCGTTTGGCCTCAGTTTTATCTTACAAGAATTTGTCTTACATACCGTAGTTTTATTATGGTTGCATCCTCTAAGACAAAACCTAAGTAATTAAAATAAGCTTCCCAATCATATAAGTGGATCAAAGTAATGAATGTTGAAATTGAGGCTTTAGGGGCTAATCATACTTGGATGTTGACTTACCTCCCTTCTAACAAATCTGTTGTTAAATGCAAATGGGTTTATAAAATTAAACACAAGGCTGATGGGTCAATAGAAAGATATAAGACAAGGTTAGTAGCAAAAGGGTATACTTATATTGAAGGTCAAGACTACCTTGATAATTTTTCCCCAGTGGCTAAGATAACTACTGTGAGATTATTACTTGCTTTAGCTGCTATTAACAACTGGCATTTAAAGCAATTAGATGTGAATAATTCATTTTTGCATGGAGACTCAATGAAGAGGTTTACATGATTTTTCCTCCTGGTATGCACTCAACCAAACCTAATTAAGTCTTTAGATTACAAAGATCTTTGTATGGCCTTAAAGAGGCCAAGAGACAGTGGTATGCTTGATTGTCCACTTTCCTCATCTCACATGGTTATAGACAATGTTCTTGTGATCACTCTTTGTTTCTTAAGTAGCATCATCAGTCTTCTACTATTTTACTGGTTTATGTAGATGATATTGTCTTGTCAGGAAATGATCTTCTAGAGATTAAATCCATCACTCAGCTTCTAGATGAAGTTTTTAAAATTAAAGACCTTGGTGACTTGAAATTTTTCCTTGGATTTGAAGTGGCTCACAATAAACAAGGGATCAATATTTGTCAAAGAAAATACGTTCTTGATATATTGTATGATGAAGGCATGTTAAGGAGCAAACTTGTCTCTACTCTAATTGATTATGGTGTAAGACTACACCAAGAACCTGGTACTCCACTTGATGATACAGAAGCTTCATCATATCGCAGACTCATTGGTCACATCATTTACCTCACCAATACAAGGCTCAATATTACTTATGTAGTGCAACACTTAAGTCAATTTGTAGCTCATCCTTCTTCAGCTCATCAACAAGTAGCCTATAAAATTCTTAGATACTTGAAAGCAACACCAAGTTCTGGTTTATTTTTCTATGCTTCCAGCATATACCAGCTCAAAGAATTTAGTATCTCTAACTAGGCAGTGATAGAGAACTATCCAAAGAGCATGAAGTTCTAGAAGCACTCCATGAATTGAAGGGTCCAATGACAAGGTCCAAAACCAAGCTTCTACAAAAAGAGATGACCAAGAGAATCATGACTGAACTATTTAACAAGGGCAAGGATGGAGGAAGACATAAGGAGCTGAATTAGAGCACCTTGAAGATTGTAGGAGAGCCCGCTCAACGCAAATGTTGCGCTTAACACAATTTCTTTCATAACTTTTGGAATTTTTGGAATTTTCATAATTTTCGTGATGTGGTAATGTAGTAATCTTGTTTGTGTAATGGGCCTCAATGTGGACTAAAATAGGCGCAAACTATGCGTTTTTAGGTTTTATTATTGGCTTAACTCTAGTACTCAGATATTGCTATTTTTGGATAACTTTTGATTAATGAAATTAAACATTTGCTTGAATTGAGAGCTTAGCCTCTTCTTGGTTCTTGGTTGAACTCAAATCGATTCTTATCAAGGAAACTTTTCTTTGTGGCGAATCCTCCTCTAACTTATTTCTCCAATACGGATCGTAGTGTTGTTCATTATCATCTTCTTAATCTTCCCCACCTTTTATCTTTTAGTTCTAATAACTATCATTGGGGTCTTGAAATTTGCATCCAGAAACAATCAAATCCAAGTGCTCATGCCTTGGTCGTCATCATGTGGTAATCAAAGCTTGAATTCGGAGAGCAATTCGAAAAGATTTTCTATCAATTTAGGTGCAGTTTTCTTTTTTATTTTTTTATTTATTGTTTTTTTCCTATAAAAAAATAGAAAATTAAATTCCTTTGGTTCTTGCTTTTTGTGTTTAATTTTGTGTCTCTTGTGTGTTTTTCTAAAAGCCTGATTGTTTCGATTTTTTTATACTCTTTTTGGTAATGACATATTTACAGAACCCCCATGAATAGGACTAAACCTTATTCTGTGGTATTGACATAAGATTATCTTACATTTGCGTTCAATCACCCTATCTTTTTGTTGAATTCAGAGTTATTTTGAATATGGTTTGTTCTTCATGTTCTTTATGAAACTCATAGCACTGCTGGAAAATTTCTAAATTTGATCTTTAAAATTCTATCTGGAGAGTATTGGGGCATTTGTGCAAATATCAAAGGTTATGATCCTAAAAGAGAAAATATGAAGGACCAAAGAGCAAATATTCAAAAATATTTTGGGGGTCAAAATGAAAATATCAAAAAATATAAGGACCCAAGTGTAAAAAAAAGTTATAGTCAAAATTTAACAGCCCTCTCTCTCTTAGTGTGTGCTTATTGTTGCTTTCTAGTACTTTCTTTTTCCATAATTGCAGTGGTTTATATTTAGCCAAATTTTTTTAATTTTCCTATTTGTCTTGCAGTGGTTTATACTTTCTTTTTTAGCTTTCATTGTTTGTCTTCTAAATTTTCAAGGTTTTGTCTTAGAGTTTTCTTTCTTCTTTGATATCTTAAGTTGAGTTTGGATTTGTTTCATTTTTCACTTTGGTTACTCCTTGAATTGAAATATTTGGTTGATTTCAAGGGCTGAAGAGTTAGTGAGTGGAAAAAGACAAGAGTGAACCCCATAGAAAAAGTCTTACAAGTGTGAAACACAAGTGTTGAAGAGTGTAAACACTTAGTGAGTGGTACGGTCCAATATTTTATTTGATTTACTAACATTTTCTTGTAGCAATGGTGTCCGAACGTGATATTGATCCACCTTCCCCTAGCATCGCTATGCTAATGGCTTCATTGGCTAAGCAAATGGATAAATTACAAATAAATGTTGAAAAGAGGATGGGAGACAGATTTGATGAGATACAAAGAAGCACTTAATAGTTGAGTGGGAGAACTGAAGACATAGAGAGAATGAGACATCATAGGTCACCTCATTCTTCTCAAGGGAGTGATGATGACTATGAAGATGGTAGAAGACATAGACATCATAGGAATAGGGATGGCATGGATGATGTGAAGGCCAAAATTCCCAAGTTCTTAGGTACTTATGACCCGAAAGCTTACCTTGATTGGGAGATGAAAGTCAACCAAGTTTTAGATTGTCACAATTTTAGTGAAGAAAAGAAAATGAAGTTGGCTAGCTTAGAATTTGAGGGATATGCCATGGCGAGGTGGAATCAAGTGCAAATGGAGAAAGAAAGATTGAGAAGACATAGACCGAACACATGGGAGGTAATAAAGAGAATCGTGAGGGAGAGGTTTGTCCCACCTCAATATGTATGGGAAATGCATAACAAGTTACAAAGGTTCTATCAAGGAAATAAAATTGTTGATGATTATTACAAGGAGATGGAGATTTCTTTGATAAGAGCAAACATTGAAGAGACTAATAAGACTACAACGCATAGATTTTTGAATGGTTTGAATAGGGACATTCAAGATGTTGTAGAGATTCAAACCTACAACACCCTAGATGAACTTATTCGTAGGGCTATGAAAGTGGAGCAACAATTGAAGAGAAAACAAGCCTACAAGAAGTCTTCATATGGTTATTCATCTTGGAAGGATAAAGACACTTCCAAGAAGGAAGGTTCTTCTTCACAAAATATTGAAAGGAAGTCTTCAAGAGGTAATCCTACTTCTCCTAGTCAACCTCCTTCCAATAAATCTAGTTCAATTAAATGTTTTAAGTGTTTGAGTAAGGGTCATATTGCATCCCAATGTCCAAACAAAAGGACCATGGTTGTGTTGGAGAATGGAGAGGTGGATAGTGAGTCATCTAAAAGCTCTCATAATTCCTCTAGTGAAGGGAAGGATGATGGTTTTCTTCAACCGGAAAAGGGAGATCTTTTGATGGTAAGAAGACTCATGGGAAACTTGTGCAAAGATCAAGATGACACACAAAGAGTAAATATGTTTCATTCTAGATGCTTGGTGAATGGAAAGGTTTGTTCTCTTATCATTGTTGGAAGAAGTTGTACCAATGTTGCAAGCACTAGATTAATGGAAATGCTTGGTTTAAAAATCATCCCTCATTCTCAACCATATAAATTGCAATGGTTAAGTGACAATGGTGAGTTGGTTGTGGATAAGAAAGTGCTGCTTACATTCTCCATTGGAAAATATGTTGATGAAGTGCTTTGTGAAATGGTTCCCATGGAAGTTGGCCATGTTTTGCTTGGTAGACCGTGACAATATGATCGAGATGTTATCTACAATGGGGTTACCAATCGATATTATTTCTTACATAAAGGTAAAAATGTAGTTTTCTCACCTTTGTCTCCAAGTGAGGTGTGTGAGGATCAAATAAAAATGAGATTGAAAAGAGAAAAAGAAAAGAAAATCAAAGAAGAAAATAGTCATTTGAGAGAGAAAAGTTGAAAATAAAAAGATGGTAAAAAAGTGAAAAGAAAGAACAAACGAAAATAGAAAAAAGAGTGAAAAACAATTAGTGATAAAAGAGAGTTTGTTCATCAAACCTAAGGAGGTAAAAATGGTGATACTAGCTAGACAATAAATGTATTTACTCATTCCAAATTATATGTGCTTGTCTTCTAGTGTCCTTGAGTTGCCTCAAGGTTTTGATACACTTTTAAAGGAGTTTGAGGATGTCTTTCCATAAGACATACCTCATGGCTTTCCTCCTTTAAGAGGAATTGAGCATCAAGTTGATCTTGTTCTAGGAGCTTCACTTCCTAATAAGGTTGCCTATAGGAGTAATCCAGAAGAGACCAAGGAGATTCAAAAGCAAATTGAAGAGTTGATGCAAAAAGGACGGGTGAAGGAAAGCTTGAGCCCACGTACAATGCCAGTCATCCTAGTCCCCTAGAAAAATAGCATGTAGAGGATATGCACGGATTGTAGACCCACCAACAACATCACCATAAGGTATCGACATCCTAATCCTAGACTTGATGATATGGTAACCAACTCTACCACTTATTTTTCTCCTTTTGAGGTTGTTTATGGTTTTAGCCCATTATTCCCTGTTGATTTAATCTCCTTACCTAATGATTCTTCTATTTTTAGTAAGAATAGGCTTTCTAGAGCCACTTTTTTTAGGAACCTCCATGGAAGGGTGCGAAATCAAATTGAAAGGAAGATGGAGCAATATGCACGACATGCCAACAAGGGGAGAAACACCATGATATTTGATCCTAGAGATTAGGTTTGAGTACATTTAAGGAAGGATAGGTTTCCTTTCCAAAGAAAATCTGAACTCCAACCTAGGGGTAATGGTCCTTTCAAGATCCTTGAGAGGATTAATGACAATCCCTACAGGTGTTTTGACTGTAAATTCGAGGACATATTCTTTTCAAGATGGAGGGGATGATATATTACTATCCAAAGAGCATGAAATTCTAGAAGCACTCCATGAATGACAAGGTCTAAAACCAAACTTCTACAAAAAGGGATGACTAAGAGAATCATGGCTGGACTATTTAACAAGGACAAGGATGGAGAAAGACACAGGGAGTTGAATTAGAGCATCTTGAAGATTATAGGAGAGCACGCTTAGCACAATTCCTTTGATAGCTTTTGTAATTTTTGAAATTTTTGGAATTTTCATAATTTTTGTAATGTTGTAAGTTAGTAATTTCTTATTTGTGTAATGGGTCTCAATGTGGACTAAAATAGGTCTAAACTATGCATTTTTAGGTTTTATTAGAGGTTTAACTCTATAAGTACTAAGATATTCCTATTTTTGGATAACTTTTGATTAATGAAATTGAGCATTTGCTTGAATTGAGAACTTAGCCTCTTCTTGGTTCTTGGTTGAACCCAAATCAATTCTTATCAAGGAAGCTTTCCTTTGTGGCGAATCCTCCTTTAACTTATCGCTCCAATACGGATCGTGGCATTGTTAATTATCATCTTCTTAATCTTACCCACCTTTTATCTTTAAGTTCTAATAACTATCATTGGGGTCTTGAAATTTGCATCCGAAAATGATCCAATCCAAGCGTTCATGCATTGGTCATCATCAGGTAGGATGTATTGATACCAAATGATCTATCACTGGCTACTCAGTTTATCTTGGCAATTCCCTTATTTAATGGAAATCCAAAAAGTAGGCCACAATCGCTAGAAGTTCATTAGAGGCTGAGTATTGTGCACTAGCTAGTGCTACATATGAATTACAATGGTTAGCCTACTTGCTGGATGATTTTGGGATTGTTTACACTCGATCATCTCTTTTGTTTTGTGACAATCGCTCTACACTTCATATTGATGCTAATCTTGTCTTTCACAAATGCACAATACATATTGAGAAAGATTGTCACATTATGGGAGAGAAGCTACATTCAGGTCTTATCAAGTTGCTGCCTATTACTTCTGCTCAGCAACTTACAGACATTATACTAAGGCACTTCCTCCAGGCACTTTCAATTTTCTTCAATGCAATATGGGAATGTCAAATATACATTCTCCGGCTTGAGGGTGGATATAAATCATCCTAGTGTAACTTGAATCAGTTGTTAGTTACCTAACTAACTAAGTTTGTTATAGTTAGTTAAAAGTGGTTAGATTTATATTATGATAGTTATAGAGTATATAAGTAATGTAAAATACTTTGTACTCTTCAATCAATGATAATCACAATCTTGATTCATTCTCTCATTAGATATTTTCTCTCTTTCAATAACATCCTTCACAAGCTATCTCTTCTTCTTCATTCAAGTTCATCAATGGAATTATCTTATACCTTTATTATACTATTTGTTGAATAACATTATATGTGGTTGTATCAATTGAGGCAATAGCTTCATCAAGCACCAATATATTGCTTTTCTTAAGTTTAGATATAGGTAACACATGCAGTTATATAATTAATAAGTGTCAGTAGTAACACATCCTATATCTAAGTTCAAAGTTTTGAGAAGTCAAACCTATGGAGTCAAGCTTCCTATTTTCCTTCCTTACTTCATCTCCAAGTTGGCACATATCTAGAGCCTAAAATATAATTTATGTATCAATATATGCATAAATTGCACCAAAAGAGACATTAGAAAAGTTCTTCATAATGTTAGCAAAACCAAATTACCTCCCAAATCTGTTCACTATGTATTCTTCTAGGGGGTCCAAGTTGCTTCGAACAGTCCCTTCAAGCATTGTTGGATCCTATGGAATAATGCTCAGTCTGGACTTCAAATCATGAATTCCAATAAAAAATAACTATCTATCAATATTTGTCCAGCAACAGGTTCAAGAACTCGAAAAAGTGTTAGCACTAGAGTTGATTTTCCACTTCATGTTCTTCCCAAAATGCCAATTTTCACTCCAGCAGCAAAAGTGCAAGTAAGACCATGTAAGATTAGAGGCAAATGAGACATATATCAAACCTGAATCACCCATTTCCTCATTAATAAAAAAAGACCAGGATATATTTGTAACCAAGAAAATATAATTTTATTCTTCAATTCAGAATGAAGCAAATGAATAACCTTTGAAAGGTACCTATAAATCCTGGATATGAACTTCTCCAAATGATGGCCAAGAATGATCTGGTTGGTTGTCTTTAATTACAAGATGAGCTTCACTTGGGATGTGGTGTACTGAAGTATTCTTTCTACAGATATAAATTCATTTTCCAAAGTGCAAAGACACCAGATTAAACTATATTGTAAATCATTGAGACTAAGCCCATATGTCACAGCCAATCCCGTAGTAATTGAATTTGGAAAAGATATCAAGAAAACCAAACATAAGGAAACTGTGGTAATGGATAGAATATCCAATCTGAAAGCCAACCATTCTATTGCATTGGCACTGTACAATCTAGGTTGATAATATCTATCTATCAATTTCATATGTGTGTCATTAAATCTCGATTGTTGCTCAAAACATCTCACAGGTGTTGATCCATAAATTGTTTCAGAAGAATGTTGTACAACAAGAGCTTGGCATATACCAACTAATCATGCCAGTTCACGTGTTGATGCAAAATAGTATCACTGCATATATTGAAGCATTCTTTTAGCATGCATAATGCTATTGTTAATTTTCACAACAATATTAGAGAATTGCATTGTTCTTTTTCTTTTTCCTCTCATAACTTTTGAGAATTATGATAAAATTAAGTTCAACTTAAATATTTAATCAATGAGGAAATCATGTGACTTGAAAAGCAAAAAAAGAGGAATAAAAATCAAAATCAAAATCGAATTCATTAAGTGACTTCTGATGCTAGTGGTGTCATATGATATGAGTTAGACATATTATCCAGAAAACTACCTAGTACCATATGCATGCTACCATGATAGGAATCAATACTATCAACATCTGCCATGTAGCTTGAGACATTACAACAATAGTTCTGAAGGGTGAATCAAAATGAAGGTAAATACCCATACCAAATTTAATATGCTTATGTCTATTGTGTTTTGGTCTATTGAAGCCTGAAATTAACAAAAAATTTAGACAAAAAATTGTTGGTGGGCCTCCTCAAGTGGGCCAACCACTTTAATTAAAAAAAGAGAAGCAATATAGGAATAAAAAGGCGCTTCACCTCTTTCTCCTTTTATTGTTTCTTCATCTTCTACGTCGTCATATGACATGAGAAGGAACTTTGCTCACTTTGTGGTATTGGTTGGATACTCATTTGTGCTCTGTTTTGGATGAAATTTCAGCCAGTTGTTCCTAATATTGTGGGCATTCATCTGATATACTCAGAACTTTATTTCTCTCATATTTTGGCAGAAGATATATTTACCCTGTTGTGGGTCTCTATTTGAATATTGTTACATTGTTTATTCCACTATTTTAAGAGTGAGTAGGCATTTATTTGTAAGGTTGTGTTGTAGAAACTCTTTGTTGTACTCTTTGATATTTTACATCGTGGAGATTTTTTTGGACTTGGTCCCGTGGTTTTTTGTCCCTCACACTAGGGATTTTCCACATTAAAATTGCTGGTATACTTCTTGTTGTTCTCTCTTTAGTTTTTTGCACACTTGGATTTTTGGATTGTCGTATATTACGCTCCTCACAGGTTCACTCAAGTGGGAAAGGTCTTATTTACCACTACATATTTGTGTAATTTTTTCGCTGTGCATATGTGCCTTTCCCAACAACTGGTATCAGAGCTGGTTTATTTTTCTGTGAAATTTGCTTGATTGAATGATGGAGCCTAATTATGTTAGAATGATCAGTTTGAATGAAACTAATTACCACAAGTGGAGAGGCAAGATGAAAGATTTACTATTTGTGAAAAAATTACATTTACCTGTGTTTGCTACTCAAAAACATGATAATAAATCTGATGAAGAATGAGCTTTTGAGCATGAGATGGTTTGTGGTTTTATTCGTCAATGGGTAGATGATAATGTTTTAAATCATATTGCTAATGATTCACATGCCAGGACTTTGTGGGACAAGCTTGAAACCTTGTATGCTTCTAAAACTGGGAACAGTAAATTGTTTTTGCTAAAATAGGCTATGAATTTGAGGTATAAGGAAGGTACTTCTATTTTTGATCACCTGAGTGATTTTCAAGGTTACTTTGATCAATTGTCTGGCATGGGTGTAAAATTTGATGATGAAATTTTGGGACTTTGGTTGCTTAATACTCTACCCGATTCTTAGGAAAATCTTCGTGTTACTTTGACTAGTTCAGCTCCTAGTGGTATTGTGACCATGAATTTTGTAAAAACTGTTATTTTGAATGAAGAAGTCAGATGATGAACTCAACAGGCATCCTCTTCATAGGCAGAGATTTTGGTCACTGAAAACAGGGGGAGAAGTACAGACAGGAATCAAGAAGAAGGTCACAGAGGTAAAAGCAAGTGCAGAAGCAAATCAATGTCTGAGCAGAAAACTTATAAGTGTAGTTATTATGGTATAAAGGGTCATATATGTTGTCACTGCTAGTGCAGAAGATCTTTTGATTATTTATGATCAGAACTTGATCAGTGTTGCTTGTGATGATTATAACTGGGTTGTTGACAGTGGTGCTAGTTTTCATGTGACTTCTAGGAATAATTTTTTCTCATCTTTTACTCCAAGTGATTTTGGTGTGTTGAAGATGGGTAATAGTGCTACGTGAAGTAATCGATTAAAATGTTCTTGAGACCATCAGGAAAATTTTCATGAACAAAGTAATCGATTATTCCGTGAAGTAATCGATTAAAGCAGTCAGTTTCAATAATGCAACAAGCCTTGGTAATCGATTACAGATTGTGGTAATCAATTAAAGCAGTCATGTGCAATTTTCAGAATAAGCCTAGGTAATCGATTACAGATTGTGGTAATCGATTAAGACAGAGTGACATATTTAGAAATGTCTTGTGTAATCGATTTTACATTAGAGTAGTAATCGATTAAAGCAAATAGTCATGATTTTCATTTTGTACTATGTAATTGATTATGATTAGCTTGTAATCGATTAAAGTGTTCTACATGGATTTTACAGAAATTAAACAGAAGCTGGTAATCGATTATATCCTTGTGTAATCGATTAAAGCAGTGTAAAATGAATTTTTCAAAACATTAAGCCATGGAATGTTTCTTTTCAAATGCAAGCATAAAACCTTACTTTTCTTTAAAACATGTATGCATGAATATGTTTATGCTTTATGTAATGCAAGGATCACAAGATAAGCCTCTTAAACCATTTTACACATTACAAATGTCTTCAATTGAATGACATGTAAAAAGCTAAAATCTTCAAGTGAAAAGGGCTTCATCCTTGATATTCTTCTTCAGCTCCCCCTATATCCAACAATCTCCCACTTTTTGTCTTTGATCATGCCAAATATCAATTGAACATTTGTTGCTTTGTTAAGTACATGAGAGAGATAAGTGATAGGAGCTTCATCCTTGACCTGAAATTAATTTAGCCTTTTGCCAATATCAAGTGTAAAGTAGCCTTGCATAAGCATAGATAACTTCTTAGATTACTCCCCCTATTTTAGATAATATTTCTTAAGTTGCAGAAGCATAGATTCAGAGAGCAATACAATTCAATTTTTGTTCAATTATTTACTCCCCCTAGTTGGCTTATCGAAGACAAAAAGTACTATAGGATCAGAATAAGCAAAGAAGGAAGATATGAAACTTTTTATTGAATGATGAAAACTAGAATTTACAAAACATTATATTGATCATAAACATAATGAAAACACCATAAGAAACAGATCATAAGATGAAATAGAAAGCACACTCAAGCAGCCTAATCTAAAGTTTGTCAAATTCATCAAGAACAATTCTAGCTTCTAGATTTTCAATCCTAGATTTCATTTCTTCCAAAGATGAGTTTGTCTCAGCCCTATGTTCATGATGCAAAGATAACAAAACATCCATCTTCTGAATCATAAGAGATTCGAAGGGGCTATACTGCTGTTGAGCAGGGCCTTCTTCAGCTTCAGCTTCCTTTTCTTCTTCAGCAGCTTCTTCTCCAGCACCTTCAGCTTGAAGCAGCTGTCCAACCATTTGCCAACCTTGAGGTGTCTTCACCAAGCCTAGCTTGTTCAGATGCTTGGTTTTGATGAGGTTAACAATGTCAGTTGTGTTGTCAACAACCTCATTTGAAACATCAATTTTAAAATGATCAATAAACCTAGAGATCAACACAACATAAGGAAATTTGTAGCTGATCAATCTAGAGGCCTTCAGCAGTGTCTCAACAAATACAAGCACCCATTTGATTTGGGTAGAAGTTTTGATGCCATACACCAACTGTAGGTCATCATCAGTAGCTTAAGCATGGTTTGTGGATCTAGGAGTCAAAATATATGTAATGATATAGTGAAGAAGCCTGTCTTCACTTGTCATATTACTAGTTCCAAGCCTCAGCTTCAGCCTAACTTGAGGGTCGAGAAGCATCCCTCTATAGGTGTCAATTCTGTTGTATCCATTAATCTCCTTATCAAATCTCCTTACACTAATAGGAGAAATACCAGCAACTGCAGCCCATACCTCTTCATCAATAACCATGGGAACACCCTTCACTTGAGAGCGAATTACCCCATCCATGCTTGCCTTTGCACAGGTGTAAAACACCTTCACCAGCTCAGGGTAAAAAGTACCTTTAAGCTCAAGAACCTTCCTCAAGCCTTGGATTTTGAGAAGGTCAGGGAATTGAAATCCCTTATTGATGAACCAGTTGAGGTCTAGATACTTTGGGGGCATAATCAGCTTTGTAGCATTGAATTAGATATAGTTCATCCTATCTTTTTCTTTAGGGAACCAGGAATTCACTCTGTTCCCAGATGGATTTGATGATTCTCCAGCTTTCCTTTTTCCAGTTTTGCTTTTCTTAGAGGTAGACAGAGCATCTAGAGTTAGAACAGATAGATGAGCAGTGTTTGGGATAAAATAACGAAGAAAGAGACTCAGAAAACGCAATGAGCTAAGAGAGAAGAGAATGAATTCAGGGGTGAACTTCTCTTTGGTGAAATGTTGTATATATAGGGGTTTCTAGGATTCGAATTTTGAATTTTGAATGGACATAACAACTATTTCGAGTACCCAGAGGTTTAAATGATTTGAAGAAATTTGAATTTTGAATTTAAGAGTAGGTATGGCAGTTTAGATTTCCAAGAAATCTTTAGAGATTGCAGAAACACCATACGTAATCGATTACAAACGTTTTGTAATTGATTAATCTGTAGTAAGATAGAAGCTAAGTTCAATGGTGTAATCAATTAAATCGATATGTAATCGATTACACCAGTGAGAGTATAAACCAGAATGGCATATAGTAATCAAGTACCATCGTTTGTAGTCGATTAATCCAGAGAGGTTTAGATTTTGAAAAGGCTTTGTATCATGTGTAATTGATTAATTCGATGAAGTAATCGATTAATCCAGAGACTTAAAAGCATTTAGAATCAAATCAGACAAGCAGTAATCGATTATTTCATTGAGGTAATTGATTACATAAGTTTCAAATTGTTTCTAAACAGCTTTCAAACATCAAAGAATAGATTAATTTGACACATAATCGATTATTACAGTGAATTATGCAGAATATACAGTGATCATGCAGCAGAAACTCAATTTCAAACATTTTGGTATACAATTAATCATTTAGTGAATCAATCAATTAGAAATGCAACCAAAATGACATGCTAACATATGTTGGATTCATTAAGTATGCCTAGCATGTTTCTAAGTATATAAAACCTATCTTTTGTCAAAGGTTTTATAAATATGTCAGCCAATTGATTTAGAGTATCTACAAATTCAATTGTATAATTACCCTTTTGGATATGATCCATAAGGAAATGATGCATTATCTCAATATGTTTGGTCCTTGAGTGCATAATTTTGTTCTTGGATATGTTGATGACACTTGTATTGTCACAAAGCAGGGGTATCTCCTTTAGCTCAACCCCAAAATCTAGTAGTTGTTGTTTTAGCTAAAGGCTTTGTGCACAACAGCTTCCAACAGAGATATATTCAGCTTTAGCAATTGACAAGGCAACACAAGATTGCTTTTTGCAGTGCCAAGGGATGAGTGAGCTGCTTAACAAGTGGCATGTTCCACTAGTGCTCTTCCTATCCAATTTGCAACCTGTAAAATCAGAATCAGAATATCCAATTAAGTTTAGAGATGCACCTTTAGGATACCAAAGTCCAACTTTTGGTGTAGACTTGAGATATTTGAGGATCCTTTTGACTACAGTAAGGTGTGACTCTTTGGGATTTGCTTGGTATCTAGCACACAAGCATACACTTAACATAATGTCAGGTCTACTTCCAATTAAGTATAACAAAGATCCAATCATTCTTCTATATTTAGACTCATCAACACTTTTTCCTTTGTCATCTGAATTAAGATAGGTTGATGTTGCCATTGGAGTTGCAGCATCCTTGCTCTTCTCCATTTCAAACTTCTTAATCATTTCCAGAAAATATTTGGCTTGACTAAGGAAAGTTTCATTCTTCATTTGCTTGACTTGTAGTCCTAGAAAGAATGTGAGCTCGTCCATCATTGACATTTCAAACTCATTATGCATTGAGACAGAAAATTCTCTTCATATAGATTGATTAGTTGAACCAAATATAATGTCATCCACATAGATTTGAACCAACAAGATATCATTGCCTCTTTTCTTGATGAACAAGGTTTTGTCAACTTGTCCTTTTATGAAAGATTGATCAAGCAGAAATTTGCTCAATCTCTCATACCAAGACCTTGGTGCTTGTTTCAAACCATATAAATCTTTTCATAATTTGTAAACATGGTTAGGATGTTTGTAATCAGTAGATCCAGGAGGTTGGTCAACATATATCTCTTCCTTAATGTAACCATTCAAAAATGCACTTTTAACATCCATTTGAAACAATTTAAAGTTCATCAAACATGCATATGCAAGCAGCAACCTAATGGCCTCTAGCCTAGCAACTGGAGCATAGGTTTCATCATAGTCTATGCCTTCCTATTGGTTGTATCTTTTAGCAACCAATCTAGCCTTGTTCCTTACTATGATGCCACTTTCATCAAGCTTGTTTCGAAAAACCCACTCGGTGCCAATAGGTTTATGAGTAGAGGGTCTAGGAACTAATTCCCAAACTTTGTTTCTTTTGAATTGATTCAATTCATCATGCATAGCCATCAACCAATGTTCATCAAGCACATTTTTATCAAGGCTCTTTGGTTCAATCTGTGACACAAAAGCCATAGTACAACAAAGATTTCTTAAAGAGGATCTAGTAGAAACTCCCTTGGATACTTCCCCAATTATATTGTCAAGGGAAAGGTCTTTAGTTGTTCTCCAATCCTTGTGCTTTTGTAATGGTGTTGACTGTTCCAATTCATCATATGGTTCTACCTTTTCCTTTTCCTTTAGATCATTAAGTTGTAGAAATTCTTCCATTGGTCCTGCATCAATATCACACTCCATTTCCTCCTTAGAGGGGTTAGACTCATCATATATAACATGGACAGATTCCTCTACACACAATGTTCTTTTATTAAAGATTCTATAAGCTTTACTTTGTAAAGAGTAACCAAGAAAAATTGCTTCATCAACTTTAGAATCAAATTTGCCAAGAGAATCTTTACCATTGTTTAAAACAAAACACTTGCAGCCAAATGCTCTAAAGTGAGATATGTTTGGTTTCCTTCCTTTGTATAGTTCATAAAGGGTTTTATTCAAAATAGGCCTTATGAGAATCCTATTCAAAGTGTAGCAAACCGTACTTACCGCATCAGCCCAAAAATGTTTAGACAAATTTGTTTCATTTAGAAGGGTTCTTGCTTCTTCTTAAAGGGATCTGTTTTTCCTCTCCACAACATCATTTTGTTGGGGTGTTCTTGGAGCTGAAAAATTGTGATTAATTTCAAATTCTTCACAAAACTTTTCAAAGTGTTCATTTTGGAATTCTCCACCATGATCACTTCTAATTGAAACAATATTGCATGCTTTTTCATTTTGAATGATCTTGGCTAATTTTCTAAATGTTGTGAATGCATCACTCTAGGATCATATGAATAAAGTCCATGTGTATCTAGAGTAATCATCTACAATAACAAGCCCATAGAAATTATCCCCCAAGCTCATGGTTCTAGAAGGACCAAATAAATCCATATGAAGCAATTCAAGGGGTCTAGAGGTAGAAACAATATTTTTCCTTTGAAAAGAATGCTTTGATTGTTTCCCTTTTTGACAAGCTTCACATATTTTATGCTTCTCAAACTTAAGCTTAGGTAAGTCTATGACTAAGTCCTTCCTAACAAGCTTGTTCATATGATGCATGTTTATATGACTAGTTCTCCTATGTCATAACCATGTCTTATTAGTTTTACTTACAAGGTAGCTAGTGTTGTGAATGAATGCATGCTCAATGGATAGAACATAAATGTGACCATTTCTCTTACCAACATGGATAATCTCACCACTTTGACCATCACATATAAGGCAACAATTGTAATTGAAGGAGACCTTGAGTCCTTTGTTGCATAGTTGACTTATACTAAGAAGGTTGTGCTTCAAACCTTCCACATAAACCACATTCTTTATCTTTGTTTTGAAGCTATCTCCTATATTTCCTTCTCCATTGATCTTTCCTTTATTATTATCACCATAAGTGACATATCCTCCATCTTTAAGAGTCAAATTTGTGAGCATGGACATGTCACTTGTCATATGCCTAGAGCAGCCACTATCAAGATACCATAATGTTGATTTTGCTCTTAGACACACCTGTAAAAATCAAATTAAGTAACAAAGAAAGGTACTCAATATAGGTTGGGTCCATAGGGGGTAGTTGGCTTCCTTTTTCTCTTAAGTACCCAAATGCATTCACCATTAGGCACATAGTATCTCCTAGCATAGCACTTAATGGATGTATGACCTTTCTTCATGCAATAATTGCAAGTAATTGTGTTTTATGCTTTTTCAAAATGAGTCAATTGATGATACTTAATTTTTGAAAAGCCTCTTTGATTTTTTTATTTTGGTGGTGTAAACTTTATTTTTCCAAAAGGTTTTGATCCATGTTTGTAACCTAAACCAAAAGTATCTCTAGCATACTTTTGAACATTAAGCATTTGATTCAAACTACATTTTCCTCTATAGAGTTTTTTCAAAAGATCAATCAAGTGAGAATTTTCTGAAAGCAAAAGAATGTATTTTTCACGTTGACTCTTTTTGTAATCATCAAATTCTTTTTGTAAAAGCTTGCATTTATTAACATTTGAAGATGATAAGGCACATACACATCCATTAGCTTTGTAACTTGAAATGAGCTTTTCATTTGCTTCTTTCAAATTGCAAAGTTCAGATTGTAATTTAGCAATTTTGGTAACATGCCATTTGAGATTACCTTTCAGCCTATTATTGGTTTGTGCAAGCTTTTATGCCTCTTCATGCATCTCATGGAAAGCATCAACAATATTATCATATTTAGAATTTACCTCAAATTTAGCACTTAAGAATTCTCTATCATCACTTAATGTGGAAGTGAAACAAACATTTGCCTCTTCATTCTCACTTGTTGATTTGGAGGTTGTTGAATCATTGTCTTCCCATGCTATATATGGCTTCTTTGGCTTCCCTTCTTTCTTTGTCTTCCTCTCACCTTGTTGCTTTTTCAAAAAGATTGGACATTCAGATTTGATGTGTCTGGGCTTACCACATTCGAAACAAGTGAAGTTGGTGGAGTTGTTATTACTGTCATTTTTCCTGTTGAACTTTGACAGCTTTTTGTTCTTGTTTCTTCTCATGAACTTGCTGAATTTCTTCATTATTAGGTTCATGTGTTCATCACATTCATCTTCACTTGAGTCTTATTCTTTTTCCACATAAGTTGATGCAGTTTTCAAGGCTATACTTTTGTGTTTCTTCTTTGCATCCTTTGCATATGTTAGTTGTGACATTTCAAGTTCATACTCAAGAAGCTTACCAAAAAGTGCAGCCATGGACATCTTGGATAGATCTTTGGATTCCTTGATTACTATAACTTTTGGTTGCCATGGTCTTGTGAGACACTTCAATATTTTGATGTTCAATTCTTCAGCATCAAAAATCTTCCCAAGACCAAGAAAATGGTTAACAATGTGAGTGAACCTTGTTTGCAGCTGAGATATGTTTTCAGTATTGCTCATCTTGAACATTTCATATTCATGAATCAAGACATGCATCCTTGACCTTCCCACTTCATCTGTTCCTTCATGAGTTACTTCCAACATTTCCCACATTTCTTTTGTGCTTTTACACCTAACAGTTCTAAAGAATTTGTCAAAAGAAAGAGTAGATGTAATCATATTTTTAGCTTTAAAATCATATTGTACAACTCTCTTTTCTGCATCTGTCATCTCATCCCACTCCTTGGGAATTCTTTCATTATCAACAGTTTTTGTAGGGATCAAAGGACCTTTCTCAATAACATTTCAAGCTCCGAGGTCGTTTGATTGAATAAAAATCTGCATACGATTTTTCCAAAAACTAAAATGCTCTCCCTCAAACAACGGAGGACGATTGAGAGAGGCTCCCTCTTTAAAATTTATTTGTGTAGTATTCATTTTCTTTGAAAAGAAAGTGGTCTTGAATAACTTTCAAGAACCAGCTCTTGATACCAATTGAAAACAATATGAATACACTCAAATATCAAGATGGGGGTGAATTGGTATAATCTTGACCTTTTAAAATTATTTAAGAAATCAGAGTTTAAGGATCTTTATCACTTTTAAAACCAATAAGACTTCAATTCAATCAAACCACTCAGTCCAAGATTCCAATGACAAAAACCTGCACTTGTTGAGTAATGAAGAAATCACAATTGTCAAGAGATCAAGATAGCAAGAAGAGATAGAATAATATGGATTAACGCAAGCACATATACTGGTTCACTTCTCAAGAGAAGCTACATCCAGTTCTTCTAATCAAACTAGATTAGAGTTCCACTAATTCAAATGTGTTCTTTACAAGCAATTATAAGTGATCTTCTTTATCAACCCTAGACAAAGAATCAGAATTCTAACACCCTATTAGAAATCAAATCACATAGACTCTGAGAATCCTACTCAGATCTTTCCCTAGAGAACATTACTCTAGAAAGCTTGAAAGAACCTTTTTGAACTCAGACTTCCTAAAGAAATTTGAAACACAAAACAATCTATAAGAAAGATACAAGAGTGACACAACCTGTGATCCTCAATGGATGAATGAATGCATGAATGAAGTTACCAATCAATTCCAGATTGCAAGAATGTTAAAACACAAAATCAGCTCTCTTGAACTTATTTTCTAATCTTGTCTTGACTCATCTTCAACTATGAAGCAAAATGATCATTTCATTTTAAGCAAGAAATCTATTACTTAGAAGACTGTTTCTTGGACCTATGAGAGCTAAGCTTGTGTTGGGTATTTCGTATTCTCTGATAGAATGAAGTATATGATATATATCAAATGACAAACCCAAGCAACTTTAAATAGAACACAATTTTAACATACTGTAATCGATTATTTTATGATATGTAATTGATTATTAATCCAAGTAATCGATTAAAATGTTCTTGAGACCATCTGGAAAATTTTCATGAACAAAGTAATCGATTGAAGCAGTTAGTCTCGATAATTCAACAAGCCTTGGTAATCGATTATAGATTGTGGTAATCGATTAAAGCAGTCATGTGCAATTTTTAAAATAAGCCTAGGTAATTGATTACAGATTGTGGTAATCGATTAAGACAGAAATATAAAAATGACTTTAAAGTCATTTTTATATTTACGACTTTTAAACATTCACTTGTAAAAATTGTAGAAAAATAAAATAAAATAAAAAATAAAAAGATTACGACTTTCAAACATGCATTTCTAAAAATTATAAAAAATAAAATAAAATTAAAAAAATTAAAAGAATACGATTTTAAAGTCGTAATCATACTTACGACTTTTGAACTAAATGAATAGTGAAATCGTAAAAAAATTTACTACTTCACTTAAAAAAAACGCTGACATGTCTGAGTTACAAGTCGTGACACATTGTACGACTTACACCTAAATGGTAAATAAAAAAGACAGAACCCCTAAATGGCAATTAATGAAAATAATTACCCCCTACTGGAAAAAAGCTACATCCCTGCTCTTGATCACTGGGCTGACATGTTGACTAAGTCTTTCTCTTCTGCTCGCTTTGCCTTTGTTAAGTCCAAACTCACTGTGAAAGCATTTTCTTCTGAAAATCCTTCTCAATGTGTTTGAGGGGGGTATCAAAGTAACTCATATGAATGTTTGTATTATGTGAGAATTCACATTAGAATTAGACATGACAGTTGTACCTCTCCACTATATAAGGAGACCATGTATCACTTTGTGAGTGGGTTAGTAAAATCATGTTAAACTCTTTTTTCATTTTCTCTCTTTTTGTTTTATTCAAAAGTCATCACATAATTTTCTTTTTAATAAAAAATCTAACAAGAAATAGTTATGCCTGATTCATTTAATAAAAATTTTAGTTTATAAAAATATTGCATTAAAAAAAATAGTCAAAATTAAAAATTTTGACCCGTTGACCCAATCCAACCCAAATCATTTACAAACGGATTGGTTTGATTGAGTTTCATTTTTTTATTTAGAAAATCAACCCAAACCAAATCGTTCAAATTTGATTAGGTTGGATCATGTGTTTGACCAAATCCAACCCAAACCGGCCCGTTTACACTCATACAGTATACTATATGAATTATAAAATTTTAGTTTTATCATGTCCTTGGCTTGTGCAGCTGGAGGTTTTTCTTTTTCTTTTTAATCTTTTTGAGTTGAAAGAGACAGATCATGCTGAACCAGCAATGTTAGGTTAAGTGGCTGGGTCCTTAAGCATTTGGTCAGGAGTTCGAATCCTGACTGGTGCTTATGAAAAAATCAGTGATGGGAGGGGAAGACCTACCTATTAGTACCAGCACCAGCAGATTCTCTGGAGGAATTTAAAAAATCTTGGTGTTCTACTGAGATACTCCTTTGCAATCATATTCACACCAAAAAAAAAGATTACGCTCACATGGCAAAAAATAATGCTAACATAATTGCTCACGTATTAAACTGTTAATATCATATTATACGTTTCATATAATTATGACCTGCAATAGCTCTAAATTCATTTAGTGTGTGCAAGAATTGTTCATAAATTGTATGAGAATTTCAAATCTTTGAGACGAGCTCTGCCAAAAAAATTCGGATCATGAAATACCAGTTTTCATTTTGGAATTGCATAGCTAATAGAAATGACACGTTTCATGCTTGTTTTATTATTACTAAAGATTCCATTTTGCTAGGCTTAAAGCCTAAATAATTTGGCAGATAACGTTGAACATAGACATGGATTTTGATGGTAGAAGGGTAACTGAATGTGCGCTGTGACCTTAGTGAAATTAGAAAGAAGAATAGTGTTTGAGAAATGACAAAAGAGATTCTAATATATATATATATATATATATATATATATATATATATATATAT
>CM023948.1:10431805-10454250 GCA_013407115.1 Glycine latifolia | reverse complement strand
TTCATAATGGTGTATGAGAAAAATCTCTGGTGTATGAAGCACACCCCAAAGTTTAATGAACTAAACTTACATATTACTTATATAAGATCTGACATCAGCAATAAAAATCAAATTCATATTATTTTAAAATATGAGTCAACTTTACTAATTAAACTAATTTTTTGTTGATAATATTATATTCTTCTTTATTGTTATTTTTATTTTATTTAATTATATATAAAAAAAAATTAAAGAAAATGAATGCTCAGGAGTTTCACATTGCCATATTGGACAACAATGAAGGGAAACAATTTCTTAGTTGAGTGTCCAATTATACAGATCACACCGTATAATATAGACTACATCATTGAATAATATAGATCACACCGTATCCAATTATACAGTTCGAAATAACTTTTTTTTTTTCGTAAAAAACTATAGCAACAAGGAGAGAGTATTACAAGAATATTCGTTAAGAATATTGTACTCATGCAATTGAATTTGAGAGCAATTCTACATCAACACAAACTTAATACATCCAATTAAAATGTTACACGTCATTACTCAGTTACTACCCCTACCTCGTACATGCAATGTCTAAAAACTACCCATGGTCTCTACCTTTAGCAGAGAAATTATTACCTGGACTAGTCAAGACCGACCGAAATAGGCAAATTTTTAAAAATAATATTTTTTTCTCAAAATAATTCAAAATTTGGGGTTGTTTAAAAATTATTTTGAAATCTGGAGCAATCAAATACGTCTAATTTGAGCGTGTTTTTCCTGATTGTGACACGTGTCATGCATAGATCATAATTTTTGATAAAAATGTCCGATTGAGACGTAGTCTGTGTCGAAATGCTTGAAATTGAGAGAGGAAAACTTGGACAAATCTCAAAGGTCAACTCTTTTTTCCAAAAAAACGCCTCTAAGTACCTCAAAAATAGGATTTAATCTTCAATCATCCAAAAATTTCCTTTTTGTCTACTTTTTTAATTATTTAATTAGTTAATTTAATGTTATTTTTTATTTTTTTAATTACTTCTCTTAATTTCGAGCATTTTGACATAAAGTACGCATTCATCGGATATTTCTATCAAAAGTTATGACTATTCGAAGTGCATATGCACCATCAATTTATGCATGCGTTTTGACATATCGTACTTTAAATGATCTAACTATTTTTGTAATATATCAGATTTTTTCATAAACAATATTTTATATTAAATAGATATTAGCATGACAATATAGAATTAAGATATAAAAATAAAAAAATTATATACAATAATGAATTTGAACATATTAAATTGAATTTTGACTCAAATCTTAAATAAAAAATTGAACCAACCACTAAGCCAGAAACTGATATATTACTAAATATCAACTAGACATGTGAGTGCTCATTTGAAAGAAGAACATCGAAATAGTTGATAAGAAAGAATCTATTTCAAATTGCTTATGCATATAACATTTGTTTAAATTTAAACAAATTCATTATATTCATTATGATTCAATCATCCAAAAATTTCTTTTTTGTCTACTTTTTTAATTATTTAATTAGTTAATTATTTTAATGCTATTTTTTATTTTTTTAATTACTTCTCTTAATTTCAAGCGTTTTGACATAAAGTACGCTTCGATAAGACATTTCTAACAAAAGTTATGACCGTTTGAAGGACATATCGTACGCCTAATTTTTGCTAATTTTTTTGCAGACATTAAGATGTAAAAATAAAAACATCAACTTAAAAAATTATGGGTGAATTAAAAATTATATGCATATTTAATTATATACAGTAATTAATTTGAACAGATTAAATTAAATTTTGACTAAAATCTTAAAAAAAAAAATTGAACCAAAATAAAAAAAACTCAAAAAGTGTATCTAGACACAAATTATTTTCATGAAAATTAATGCTTTCTAAAATTAAAATAGATACCATTTTTATGGAATTCAGTTATTAAAACAACAAAGTTAATAAAAAATTAGTCCAAATTAGGTAATGTTTTTTGGTATATTTATTTACCAAAATTATACTATAAATTTTTAAATGATTTCAGTTTAAAAAAATTAAAAAATCACAATATTGTGGTCGAAACACTAATTTCAAAAATTGAAAAAATTATAATGTAAATAAAAAAATTGATTTTAAAGTCGTACGCTAATTTCGGTCTCTAACACACTAATTTAAAAAAAACCACAATATTCTGTTGCAAAAAATATTAGCTACCGAATTAGAGATGAAAGTGGTCACACCAAATTTAGATATATTTGACTATCCTAGATTTCGAAATAGTTTTCAAACAGTCCTAAATTTCGAATTATTTTGAAAAAAAAATATTATTTTTAAAAATTTGCCAAATGTTATGTGTAATTTATAGTTTGGATCAGTTATCACATGACACGTGTGAATAATTTAATATTTTAAATTAATTAAAAAAATTAAAATTTCATAAGTTTTTAAATTAAATGTATGAGTTATTTTAAATTTTTAAATATTATAAATTTAAAATAAAAGTTAGTAAAATTAATTCTTAAATCTTATAAAACTACCAATTAAACAAAAATAAAAATAAAAATCCTGTAGTAGCTGAGGCGGATGCCGGCATCAAAAGGAGAATGCCATGATTTATCCATATCCCCGTGTTTCTTTTCCATACCAATTATCTTCCTCACCCCGAACCTTCGTTGACCCCAATAACAACCTGGTAAACCTTCACCTTTTTTCGTGCTAAGATTACTTTTTCTTTTTCAATTCAGAAACAATTCTCTGATCTCAGTCTCCAACTTCGTTAGTTAACCGCGTTGCACAAACAGAGTAAAGTGATATATGAGTCTAACTCAATCAATCACAAAAAATCAACTTGAAGATTATTTTTATTTATATAATTTATCTCAATATTATCTTTATTTAATCTTAGACTTTAACATGTTTATCTTTTTTTCATTATTATTTGTCTTGTGGGACTTTTAACATACTTCTTTATCTAGGGATGATTACAATTAAGTGTTTTTTTTTTCAACAAAAGCAAATTAATAAATTGATGATATTTAATGGCTTTCTTAGTTTATGTATGTGAATATAGATATCAGTTCTTGGTGACTAGTATGTTTGTTTCGTTTCTTCTATAATTTTGCCCCCAGATTTCAAAATGGAAGCAGCAGCTGGCCAAGGTTATTGTGGTGGTGCAGACCTGGACATGTTTCTAACGAATTATAAATTGGGAAAAACACTTGGCATTGGATCCTTGGGCAAGGTGAAAATTGCAGAACATGTATTGACTGGTCAGAAGGTTGCCATCAAGATCCTTAACCGTCGCAAGATAAAGAACATGGAAATGGAAGAAAAAGGTTTATATTGAATTCTATTGATATATTTTAATCTTCATCGATTTTTTTTATTTTCCTTTTTATCCGGCAATTTTGCTTTTGTTAATGTTAATATATAATTAAGGTACAAGAATTAGAAATATGTTTGAATTGACGATACAGAATGGAATAGGGAAAGAGATGGAGTGAAAACAAAAATTCTATTATTAATTTGATTTGTAACAATAAAAATTCGTTTATCATGTTCCATTTTTATTGATAGAATAAAGCTTTTTAATTATAAAATGAATATTTTATCTTTAATTTGATTTGTATACTATATGATATATATTTTAAAAAATAATATCATCATAAATAATATTATATTGCAAAATATTATCTATTAATTCAAAAAAAATATTATTAATTATTACTCTATTATTTTTAATTGTTACAGTTTTAAAGAAAATTTATTTCTATTTATCTATTGTTTGAAAAGTTTATATTAATATTTATTATACTTTTATCAATTATATCGTTTCCTATTTCTTTATCTTTAATTAATTTACACATAGTGTGAAGTAAAAAGAGAAAATAGTGAAATTGGAAATTTTACATCTATTTTATAAAAATCAAGAAAATTTATTTCATTTCTTGATTTTTACTTAACAACCTTAAACAACATATAATCAAAAACAAAGATGATCATTCGAAAAAAATTATACTTTTTAAGAGAATATAAGACATTAAATTGGGTTAGGACGATCCAAAGCATAAGTTAATTTTGTCCTTAAAATTGAAACAAGTCTAATATCAAAACATGAACCTATCAAAATAATCTCGAGTAGAGTTGGATTAGTGACTTAGTGGGATGAATTGAGTCATGTTCAAAATAGTTTATTTCCTTATGATTTTAGTTTATAAAATTTACATGCTTGTTCTCATTATTTATCATATATGTTTTTATTTATAAAACTTAATTACTTCATTCATTAAGATTAAGAAAAATAATTAATTTAGTTTATAATAATAAATTATATATATTTTTTCAAAACTACCACTTGACATTTATGTTCTTCTCTCTTTTTCAATTGTTTGTCAATAAAATATTTATCTTATTTTAATTACGGATATTTTAGTCTAAAAATAATTAATACAAAAAAATATTATGAATTAAGTTTTAACTAGAAAGAGGAAGAAGCATCAATCCTAATTTGGATCTTATATATATAAACGTATGTAGTATAATATACTTACCATTTTTTTCCTTTTTCTTTCTTCAAATTGTGTTGTAGTGAAAAGAGAAATCGAAATTTTAAGATTGCTCGTACATCCTCACATTATACAACTTTATGAGATCATAGAAACCCCAATTGACATCTATATTGTTATGGAGTATGCAAAATCAGGAGAGCTCTTTGATTACATAGTAGAAAAAGGTAGGTTAGAAGAAGATGAAGCTCGTAATATTTTTCAGCAGGTATAGAGGTTTATTTTTCTATTTTGTGTACTTAAGAAACTTTTGCCTGTCATAGATTATGTACTATCATTTATGCTAATTGATGTTGGGGAAGTAGATAATCTCTGGTGTGGAGTATTGTCACAGCAACATGGTGGTTCATAGAGATTTGAGGCCTGAGAAAGTACTATTCTTGGATTCCAAATGTAATGTCAAGATTGCTGGATTTGGCCGGAGCAACATCATGCGCGACGGTCACTTTCTTAAGACACGTTGTGGAAGTAGTAACTGTGCAGCTCCTGAGGTTTGAGATTCTATGTTTTGTAGTGGAATACACGCGATATGATATGATAATCAATATATATATATTCTTATACTGTCCCGTTCTCAGAGATATATATAAATTAACTTACACTTTTTTGGTTGGTTAACATTATTTTTTGATTGTGTCAATTTAATTTAAAAGATATTTTTTTAAAATTATCCATTTTTTAAAACTTGATATATTAATGATCTTTTAAGAATGTTCTTATTAACTAAGCCAAAGTTTGCTGAGATTTATTTATATTTAAAACTAAAATATAGTAGAGGCATTTGTTTGCTTATAGTTGAGACTGCTCTAAATTATTGGTTAAAATTTGTTAAAAATTCTAAAATCATGAGAAAGCTTCATTAAATAAGATTGGGATTACAAAATTTGTAATTTTTAATAAATTTTAACAAAAAATATAATGTATTGCATAACAATTCTCTATCCATTTTTAGTTTTATATGATTCAAATTCTTGATTAGTCTTTGTTATTTTTCACTGCAGGTTATCTCTGGGAAATTATATGTTGGATCCAAAGTTGACGTCTGGAGTTGTGGTGTAATTTTATATTTACTTCTTTGTGGTTCTTTTCCTTTTGACGATGAAAACATCCCAAATCTCTTCAACAAAATAAAGGTAATTTTTTTGTTTTAAATTTTATTTATATAACTAATTTTGAGATTTATGTGCAAGGAAAAAATAATCTTAACATGAGTTGCCAGTTTAGCTCTTGACTATGTTCGGAGAGATTTGATCTCTCATGTTGTGCCAATGAAATTAAGAAAGGGCGAGATTTTTTTTTCTGTGCGCTATAATTTTTTTTTTTTTTGTGAGAAGAATATACACGATCAATATTTATTACTGTATATTATATAGTTAGAATTTGTTTACATTTCGCCCTTCTTTAGATATTTTCTGGATCTATTCTACTTTTTTGGGTAAGAGGACACCTTGGACTTGGAGAACTAAAATATTAAATCAATGGAATGATGGATGCTCTTGTATATTGAAATAAAATAATTCTAAACTCTCCTATAATATATTAATTCTCCTATTTCTTTTGTATGCTAAATATTAAATAAGTTTTATATTTGTAAGACAATGATTTTTTTTCCATTTAATATACCTCTCTTATATTTGTTTACAATAATTTTTCTTTCATTGATAAAACTTATTAAAATTAATTATTTATAACATAAATTTTCGTAAGTATTCATAATTGAATATTTAATTAAGGTATTTTTCTAAATAGTTTCTTATACTTTCAACGATATTATTCTCAAAGAGATTTAATTATCTCATATTTTTGTCATGTAGGGTGGGATTTGAACTCTTCCTTGCTATCTATCTCCTGGAGCTAGTGATTTGATAACAAAGATGCTCATCGTTGACCCCGTGAAGAGGGTGACCATACCTGAGATCTGTCAACACCCATGGTTCCAAAGTTGATCTTTTGCTTTCTGTAGTTCATTGTTCTAGCGCCATATACAATGTAATGGTCCTAAGGGAAAGGGACCAATTGCATGTAGCATTTTTTATAGTGATTGTATTCATAAACTTAAGCGGAAAAGATTATACAAGACCTTTTGGTTTGATTTTCTTTTACCTACCTCTACGGGAATAGTTCAATTATCAGTAAATACTTATTATCTCAAATAATATTACACGTTTTTTTTTTTTTTTTTGACAAACTTAAGAAACCTTCACTATTACAATACCCCTTCTCACTTGGATAGTATCTTGTTTCTTCACACGACTTCTTTTATATAGCAAGGGTTCATAGCCCTATTTATGAACAAGACTTACTAAACCTTAATTTCCCATCTCTCCACCAATCCTCTCATTATGTTAGCGGATTTTGCCAAGAGTACTCACCTTCTTTAGAAATAATGATACACACATCAAAGGTCACACCATATCATTTCTCAATTTATTACATCTTAATTTAGTCACTTAAATTAATATTTAAATTTGGATTGGTTTTCTTAATAGTTTTCAGCTTAGTTGGATGTTTTTAAGATTCATGAAATAAAATGAGAGAAATCGAGCACAAAAACCAACTAGTTATCTGCAAAGGCATTTTTAGTTTTTAAATATTATAGAACGAAAGCATGTCCAACCAATAAATATGATTGTTGTGGTAGTTTTGAATAATCGTTAATACCAAACACACTCTAAGACCATATTTGCATTTCAAAAGAGAGCCTTAGCCAATGTAATGTTAATGTTTGTGGAGCTTTCTAATACTTGTATCACATTGAACTTGTACAAAAATGCACTACAAACTGTGAAGCATGTTTGCAATTCGTAGGGGTTCAAGCGATTTTGATAATACAGTAACATATGTTTTAGGTTCATGTTTTTTTAAAGTTAAATATTAATAGTTAATTTGTTAATTTTTATTGATGAGAAGTTGAAATTTACTATATTTTTCTCTCCTTTTTCTCTTTAATCACTAAGACAACATTAATATTATTAGAGTAAAACATATATATATATATATATATATATATTTTAGATCCATTCATTTTAAGTTAAATTTGATTTTAGTCAATGTATTTTTTAATCGATCATTTTTATCCTCAACCTTTGAAAATCACTTAGATTTAATCCCTTCTCTTTAATACAAATAATTAACTTTAGAGATAATGTGTGTGTCTGATTTTTTACGATATGTATGTATCAATATGTATCGTCTATCTTGAATCAATATGTATCAAAGATTCAAAAGTTGAATCAATAAGGTAAAGAGAGACTTTAATTGGGAAAGATTCTTTGTTGGAAAACGATCAGCTACGGGGTAATATAGTAATTAACATGTATACATCTTTGATTGTTTGTTAATTATCATGGGTAATATTTGGGTAATATTGTAATAACGTACTAAAATACATGGTTTAGAATCCAATTTTACCCAAAGCATCTTCCGAGTTCGAAACGCACCGTCTCTTGTCGCGTATCGCTGACGCAGATGCAACCATCGAAGGTGAACGCGATGCTTTGTTCCTCTTTTGTTCTTCGTCCCCTTCCCAATCTTCAACTTTAGGGTTCCTTTAATCTCGTTATTCTTCTTCACTCCCAAGCTCCGTTCACTCCAACAACACTCTGGTGAGCTTTCTCTCTTCTCCATTCTCAATTCCCAAACAATTCCCTCTCTCTCCGCTAATTTCACTTTCCTTTTCGTGCTAAGATTATTATTCTTTTTTATTACTTTTTGAAATGAAAGCAAGCGCTTTCGATCGGAAGGATGTCAATTTTCCAGATTTGAGATTCTGGATTGGTTGCTGGCGGATAAGGAATACCTACGATTGTGAAGATTTTTTTTTTTTGTTGAATTGTTCTAAGAAGTTTTTTCTTATTAATATTATTAATTTAATTTTATGTTACTTTTTTGCTCCCCTATTTCAATGAATTCATATGTTGTTTGCTTTCTTTATGTCATATTTTTATTATTACGACCATCGATTTTCAACTTATGGTTTCTCTGATTATTATTATTACGTATACCACCACTGCTGTCAGAGTAGTAGATGCCTTTTATATTCCTAACAATCAGTGGAACATTAGCTGGTGGTGGTTAATGGATGATGGCAACATTTGAAAAATCTGTTGTTCATAAGCTTGTAGTAGCTTATTCATGATTGGAAAGATTGAAAGAAACAGTATAGTCAAAGATGCGCCTGAGGTGAGGCAGCATAATGGATCAGTAACTCATTAAGTTGCTAACTGTGATGCTAAAACAGGGTAAAATACTATGAATGGTAAAAAAAACGTTCCCTCTGTTTTGATATAATGGTCAGTCACTTTAGAAGTTTAGTTTGTTTTGAATTATTTGTCACTTTACAAAATCAAGAAAGTGTTTTTTTTTTTATGTTACCCCCAATTTTATCCTAGTCTCTCTGTATCTCCAATAAGTGGAATGAGACAGTTATCGAAGTAAAAGGTTAATTTAGTCAAATGTTGGTATATTCCCTAAAATTAAGGATATTTAATAACCATTGTTACTGATATTGTACGTTTCACATGTCGATTCTGTCAATGTGATACAATTCAAGGCCTTGGTATTAGGAAAAACCCAAGTTCTGCATCCACTAGAGATAGTATCAAGATAAGAATATACAAGTGGGGGGTAACCTCACCCTTTGAGCTAGCTTTTGGGGTTGAGTTAGGTCAAAACCTATATCCTAAAATGGAATCAGAGCCTATCCTAAATCCATTAAAGGACCACCCACCATGTTATTTACACATCAAGTCCAAAAGTACTAGGCGCGACAGGGTGTAATGAAAAAGATCCAAGTTTCACATCAGTTAAAGATAGTGTCAACATAAAGTATATAAGAGAGGGACAACCCTCATCCTATGAGTTAGCTTTTGGGGTTGAGTTAGGTCCAAAATCCACATTCTAAGACTTGGTGATATGAATGTGTGTCAAATTGTTTTTGTGTTTAAATTGTAGATGATTCACTCTAATCCCACATGAATCTCATCCCACAGACAAATTGTGATCCTGGCAGTCAGGTCTCCCCCATACCTTTGAATAGTAAGGAGCCTTTTGGCATTGTGGTTGTGGCTAGTTTTTTTTTATTTTCCTGTTATTAATAATGATTTTGTCAGTTTGTATAATTTTATTATTGAGGAGCTGGCTTGTTTTCTATATACAAAGAAAATTTATTTTATAATCAATAGTTATTAATGTTGTGCTACAATGCTGCCATTGCCTTCTTAAATGTTGCGGTCGCTTTTGCGGAAGATATAGCATGGAACGTGGCATGATAGAGCGGTGCTGCTGAGATACCTAGAAAGCCCTCTTTAATCAGAAATTATGGCTTTTTTTGTTGTTGGGGGGGGGGGGGGGGGGGGGGGGGGGGGGGTATTTTAGGGTTTTTCGGAAAAAAACACAGTAATAAGGGTGAGACTTTCTGCTGCTCCCAAATCTTGTCTCTTGACTTTCTTGTTTCATCTCTTCTCTCCTTTCTCCGGTGACGAAACCTGCTACCTCCCCGTCTCTGGCTCTGGAAAGGCCTGCATCCTCTGTCTCTGGCGAGACCTGCTGCCTTTGAGTTTTTTTTGTTAATTACGAATTTCATGAATTTTGACTAATTTTTATCATTTTTGACAATTTATACAGCCAACCTGTTATCTCGCTATAGCGTTTTTAGGTCAGCTGCAACGTGACGCTATCCGGGATTGATAACACTGAGACCAAATGCACCTACTCATATCTGGTCTCTGTTGTGTTCTGTCTGTTTTTTTTTTTTTTCATTTTCAGCATATCTCTGTGGTGTTTTCTCTGTTCTTTGTTTCTTTTTTGTTTTTTGTTCCAAGTGGCAGGGTAGACTTACGTGTTCTTTACTTTTCAAAGAGTTCTCTATCTGTCTTCCCCCTGCCCCTCCAAATTGAATTCAGAGAGGACTCTGTTTTGATTCTGTTTCCCATGTGCTCCTAGACTTTTATTGTTAACTTGTGTGATTAACTTAAAATTATGAATTTTGACTATTGGTTATAAATATGTTCTCATTTCTGGCGCTTTTTTGGGCATTGATATATGTCAAATATAAGGGATTCACCTTACCTAGTGGGATAAGGCTTTTATTGTTTGTTTTGTTTATATATGTGAAGTATAAATTTTTTAACTTGTATTTATAATCTTCTAAATAGCAGTCATCCTGCTTTCCGCTATCCTGCCATAGGGATAGGTGCTACATGCTGCTATATGGGATCAATAACTATGTTATCATAGAAAACTGTTATTTTATTACCTATAATACAATCAATCAGAATCTTATTTTCTTTGATTGCAACAATTATTGAGACAGTTCTCAATTACAAGATGTTCTGGATCCTCTTTTGTCAAGTAAGGTTGCTTTCATGTGATATATATTTGTCTTGGTGTGCCCATTTGTTTGTGCTTAATATTAATAACACTTTAAAGTTTTAGTTGCTGAGACTTTTATATAGTAGAGTTGTAGATTTTTTTTTTCCCATTCTCTACAGGCTACACAATTGGAGTTATCCCTCTTTATTTGCTGAACCCCTCTCATTTTTAAAGGTCGGTTTGAATTGGATTATAGATCCTTGCCCTTAAAGAAAAGTACGGTTGGGGGTGACAATCAAATTTTTCTAGTTCTGTAAAACCCTTGTGACTGCTCCTGGATAATTTTGCATGATCCTCTTTTCATTCTAGTATTCTTTTGATGTTTGTGTCTGATGTAGATTTCAATATATTTTTCATTTGTTTATGCATCTAGATATACTTTCATATGACTGATTTTTTGTGTTGTTTCTTCCACAATTTTCCCTCTAGATTTAGAAATGGATGGACCAGTTGGTCGAGGTGGTGCTGGACTGGACATGATTCTGCCAAATTATAAATTAGGAAAAACACTTGGGATTGGATCTTTTGGCAAGGTGAAAATTGCAGAACATGTATTGACTGGCCATAAGGTTGCAATCAAGATCCTTAACCGACGCAAGATAAAGAACATGGAAATGGAAGAAAAAGGTTTATATTGATTATTATAAATAAATTTCAATCATCGTCTAATTGTGGTCCTTTCTTAAATTTTAGATTTTCCAATATTTCCTGCAACTTGTTTTGTTTTGTGAATATTGATTTATAATTATAGGTTCAAGAACTTTATGTATTTTTCTAACCCTGTTATCCTTATAATCTAATGGTCTGGAGTTTGAGGACAAATATTACTGTTTTCCTTATGCTTGAGTTTACAAAATCTATGTTACCTCCTGCTCAGTCCTGTTCATTAATTATACTTATCATTTCTTTTCCCCCTTTTCTTTTTTCAAAACATGTTGCAGTGAGAAGAGAAATCAAAATTTTAAGATTATTCATGCATCCTCACATTATACGACTTTATGAAGTCATAGAAACTCCAGCTGACATATATTTTGTCATGGAGTATGTGAAGTCTGGAGAGCTCTTCGATTACATTGTAGAGAAGGGTAGGTTGCAGGAAGATGAAGCTCGTAATTTTTTTCAGCAGGTGGATTGTTTACTATTTTGTGTAGTTGTGAGACTTTTTCATGTCACAGATTTTTCAAGCTAATTTCTGATTTTGGAAGCAGATAATCTCTGGTGTGGAGTACTGTCACAGGAATATGGTGGTTCATAGAGATTTGAAGCCTGAGAATTTACTTTTGGACTCCAAATGTAATGTCAAGATTGCTGATTTTGGCTTGAGCAACATCATGCGTGATGGCCACTTTCTTAAAACAAGTTGTGGAAGCCCTAACTATGCAGCTCCTGAGGTTTGTAATGGAATACACGGCGAAAATTATTGTTGAGTATATATATATATATATCTTGTGATTCGTATTTCTTGGTTACACTTTTTCATTTTTCACAGGTTATCTCTGGGAAATTGTATGCTGGACCTGAAGTGGATGTCTGGAGCTGTGGTGTAATTTTATATGCACTTCTTTGTGGCACTCTTCCTTTTGATGATGAAAACATTCCAAATCTCTTCAAGAAAATAAAGGTATTGTTAATGTTAATTTTATTTATTTAATTAATTGAGTGATCAGCTGTTGTCTACATATATATTAAAACTGCCCATGCCTTGGACATATGGCTAATTTTCCAGCTTCTTTATATTTTTATTTTTGCTTTGTGCGTTTTCTTTTTTGCTTTGCCCATTTTTAATTGTTTTAATCATCTGAAATTGTGCAAATGCACAGGTTGCTTTATTGAGTTCTATATTAATACAATAGGAGCGCTATAATATCTCGACAGTTTTGAATTAAACATTGGATGTTGTTCTATATTAATATTAATATAATTTATGTAGTAATAGATCTTTTTGAGAATCAGATAATCCAAATTGGATTTATTCGTCAAGTGATGTTATCATCAAAGAGATTTTTTCCCATGTTTTTCATGTAGGGTGGTATTTACACTCTTCCCAGTCACCTATCACCCAGTGCTAGAGATTTGATACCAGGGATGCTTGTGGTTGACCCTATGAGGAGAATGACCATACCTGAGATCCGTCAACACCCATGGTTCCAAGCTCGACTTCCGCGTTATTTAGCTGTGCCACCACCAGATACAATGCAACAGGCCAAAAAGGTTTATTTTTATATCTTTATGCGTTATTCCCTTCTTCCCTCCATTTTTCGCTCTTCTATAAATTATCTATGGTTCATGAGAAATGTAGTTGAAAAATACTGATTTGATGTGTAAATGCTCGGTTTCAAACCTTGCACTTTACATTCATACACATTGGGGATTATGAAGTGTATGTTACTTGATATATTATAATCAGTACAAATGATAAACCAAATCATATCATGGTTTTGTAGATTGACGAGGAAGTCCTTCAGGAAGTGGTGAAAATGGGATTTGACAGGAATCAATTGGTCGAATCTCTTGGGAACAGGAAACAAAATGAGGTTTGTGCCTTTGATTTTCTCCTTCTATATCTGCCAGATAATCCCTTACTACCATCCATATATTTCAGGGTACTGTGGCATACTATTTGTTACTGGACAACCGATTCCGTGTTTCCAGTGGCTATCTTGGAGCTGAGTTTCAAGAGACCATGGTGGGTTTTTTTGCCCCTAATTTTTTTAAAAATATTTCATTAGTAGTCTGACCGTCTGTCTCTATTTTCTAATTAAATCATTTAGTTCATCTAATTATTCAGAAAAGAAGACATTCTTCTGACATTTGTGTATATTGTATCCCCATGCTAACTTGGTTGCTTGTTATGTGCTGTATGAGTGTTTGTGCTATGCTATTGAGTATATGTTTTAATGTTTGGCACCTCTGCATTATGTGGGTGCTAGCCAGGAGGATGGGGAGGGACAGCAGAATATTTGGTACTTGGGAACTCCAACTGAAGGTTGCATTGTAAATGTGAGAAAAAGGGCAGGGAAGAGGTGGGATTCAGTTATAGAATAAAAAGGGAGTAGGGGAAGGAGTGGAGAAGGGGAAAACTAAGAGGGCAAACTAGCCCCTCAATGGGATACCTGGGTCCTGGGTTTGTATTATGAGTTTCTTATTCTTACTTGATATATTTCATGGTTCTTTGCTTGTTTCCTTTTAATACTGAATCCTACGCAAAACTCATTAATTTTGGGTTTATATTGTGATTGCTTAGGATTCCGGTTTTAATCAAATGCATTCCAGTGAACTTGCTTCTTCAGTTGTTGGAAACCGCTTTCCAGGCTACTTGGAGTATCCAGGAGTAGGAGCGAGGCAACAGTTCCCTGTTGAAAGGAAATGGGCCCTTGGGCTTCAGGTATGACAAATATCCCTCATGATAATCTTGCTGTTTGAAAGGGAATATTTGTTGGATGTCTTTGTTTAATTTGTCCCATCTGTTGTATGAAAGTATGGGCCGTTGATTTTGTTGTTTATGTACTTTATTTCCTCTCTGGATATGTGCATGCTAGATATTGCTGTTGTCAAGAACTAACAAGTGTTATACTTTAATATCTAACGGCTGTTTGAATTTTTGTAATAGTTGCCATCAGAAAAATTATAGTATTGATGTCTTGTTGGTAGTTACATACTTTTTGTTCATTATCTTGTGACAGTCTCGAGCCCATCCTCGTGAAATAATGACTGAGGTCCTTAAAGCTTTGCAAGAATTAAATGTTTGTTGGAAGAAGATTGGTCACTACAACATGAAGTGTAGGTGGGTTGCTGGCATTCCTGGTCATCACGAAGGAATGGTTAACAATAATGTGCATAATCATTACTTTGGAGATGATTCCAACATTATTGAGAATGATGCTGTTTCTACTTCAAATGTGGTCAAATTTGAAGTGCAGGTAATATACCTTTAGAACCATAATGTTTATAACCAATTATAAGACACGGATTATTCTCTTAATAAACTAATTCTTCTGTTATTATTGGGTAGTTGTAATTCTTTTCCAGAATATTCTCTAATTCTTACATTCACTTGAACAGCTTTACAAAGCCCGGGAAGAAAAGTATCTGCTTGATCTTCAAAGGGTGCAGGGTCCACAGTTTCTTTTCTTGGATCTATGTGCTGCTTTCCTTGCACAGCTTCGGGTCCTCTAGAGCAAAGAGCTTAGGCTCACAAGAGACATAAATATGCCTTGTGTTTCATGTGAATAAGCTTACATTGTACATATAAGTATCTTTTCGGTCGAAGCTTATCCTGTGTTTTCTACCCGTTTTTCTGTGGGTAAACATTATAAATAGCCAATCCTAAGGCTTCGTTAACAATGGTGTTCGCTAGGTTTTCCTTTCTCTTGGTGATTTTAATTTTATCAGTGTAGCGAATTATATGGGGAATGTTTTTAAAAGAATTACCCCCAACTCACAGTGATATATGTATGGTTATCAACCAAGTGCTGTAAATGACTGTTGCCATTGGGAAGGGATGTCTAGGCTGCTTCTAACTTTTGCAGAATGCCTTTGTTGTTCTATAAATGTAATTTCATATTACTCATGCATGAATGCTATGTACTGTGTTCATCCAACGGGCCATTTCGTTGACTGCAGCCGTTCCTATCTCAATTAACAAAATTTAGATTTCCAGGATCACTGTGCATTAGCCTTTTGAAAGTTATCATGAAGAATCAAGGTATATGGCCTATGTGTTTGATTTGTAGACCCTTAGGCCTGTATGTTTGGGAGTTGATTTTGCATTCTCGGGAATCTTACTTCCCACAACGATATTAAGGGATAATATTTCTGAAAATTTATAGCCCGCATTTGGATTAGAAACCGACTTCCAAGTTTATTTTATTACAAAAATCTGAAAAAAAACTTTTTCAGCAATTATTATTAGCTAGAGTATGGGCCCCTCGTCTATTATGGTTTATTCGTTTTGCGTACTTGCTGGTTTTTACTTCCTAAACCTCATTTAAAAATATTCCTAAACTACCCTTCTTTCGTTATAACTTTCCTTTTCCTCAGCTTATTTCTCCTAAAGATCTAAACTACCTTCCACCCCCTCAACCTATTCCCGGAAGTTTCAGCATCATTTGGAGTGTTCTCTTTGTTCGACAGTGATAAATACTCTTGGGTGACCGATAGTGAAATAATACCGTGAGGGAAGGGTGAAAAGAACCCTCATCGGGGAGTGAAATAGAACATGAAACTGTAAGCTCCCAAGTAGTGGGAAGAGGCTTGAGACTTTGACCGCGTGCTTGTTGAAGAATGAGCCTGCGACTCATAGGCAGTGGCTTGATTAAGGGAAACCACCAGAGTCGTAGCGAAAGCGAGTCTTCACAGGGCAATTGTCACTGCTTATGGACCCGAACCTGGGTGATCTATCCATGACCAAGATGAAGCTTGGGTGAAATTAAGTGGAGGTCTAAACCGACTGATGTTGAAGAATCAGTGGTGTCTGTCTCTATGTTTGTTCTTTTCAATTTTTACCTAAGTGTTTTTCTTCGGATTATGGATTTCGGAAGAGGAATTATGACAAAAAAGTTTTGGAATAGGCAATCTGGAAGCCTATTTGAACTGATAGGAAATAGCTATTTCGAAACACTAATAATGAAATAGAAACAAAAACATTCTGGAATAGTTCACCATTTTTGTCAGGCAATGTAATCAAATAAATTTGTTCAATAAAAGATCACAAAAAATAGAATTTAGAATAGTGTAGTATATTTAAATTAGCATGTATGATAAAAAAAAAAAAAACAAAATAGCATGTATGATATTGTAATTTGAAAGTTATGATGATCATATTTATGAAAACAAATATAAGCAATCAAAGCATTTTAGTTCTATTTTTTTATTAACTAATCTACAAGTTGATTTTAATAAGCAAAATTTTAAAAAGAATTTAATATTATTTGATAAATTTTAAGTTAATATTATTTGTTAATATCAGTAACAAAAATATTTAAAAGATTGAATAAAATGCTAGAAATTAAAAGATTTAAAATCGTTAAAAATTAAAAAATTAGGACAACTTTGAAATTGTATAATGTTTTACTAATTTAAATAAATGATTAAAAAAAATTGATCGATTTTCAAGTTAATAGTTCCCCAACTTCATATAAAATTAAAAAAAAATGTTCACTTTTTACTACTTCATTAAAAAAAATCAAAATAGTATAATTTTTTACAATTTCATTACAACTTACTCCTATTTAAATATTAATTTAAAATTTATCTCAAATTTAATAGATTTCAAAAGAAATTACCTACTTTTTTTGTTGGTCAGTCGGTCCAAACTCGCAGCCGGAATCGAGGAAAGATATTTTATAACAAGCTATTGGATTCACACAAAGCATACATAGATAGAGGTGGCGTTGAATATTATTTTGTTCATAATATTTCTTCGAAGAAAAAAGACCAATGTTTTAAAATAAAATTAGTCAAAGATTCATTACAAGATAATATTTCAATTTCTAAAATTACAAATCAGTCAATTTAACATGATGTTAGTTTTTAAAATTATAAAATAATAACAATAATAATATTTAATAATTTGAAGGATTAAAATAATATAACATTTTTTTAAGAGATACTGTAAGTGCTAGTCATTGTAATTTTTAACACACTCATTCTAACTAATATTATATTATATTATTAATGCAAATTTATTGAATATGTTGAGCGATCCCATTCCCATTCCCATCTAGTGCAATTTAGAGATTATAAAAGAGGGAAGTAGTTGTAAAGAGAAATGAAGAAAGGAAAGAGAAAAGATTAGAGATGGCAATTGGCATTAACCCCGTTGATTGGAAGATTGGAAGATTCAGAAGCCCCGGAAGCTTTCCCCACACACCTAGTATCTATTCTAATTTCTAATTCTATTAATTGTTCTAAGTTAAAGAATTTTGTTTTGTGTTTGAATGAATAACAGTATGGAGGTGGACTGGCTGAGTTTGCTGTGGCTAGTGAGAGCTTAACAGCTGCCATACCATCTGAGGTCTCATGTCAAATAAGCAAACTCCTCGGTGATGATTGTTAACACTGGACTTGTAGAACTATATAAACTATCACTCAACTCATAGATTATTACATTATTTCTTAGTTGTAATAAACTGTAATTATTGGAACTATAAGCACTCAACCCATATAGGCTGCATTATTTCTTTGTTGTAGCAAACAAAATCTATGTAAACTGTGAGCACTCAATCCATATGTTTTCTTTATTATAATGAATGAAAACTAAATAAATTGTGGATACTTAACTCCTAAATTACATTATTTCTTTGTTATATTAACCAGTAATTATATAAATTATGAGTACTAAATTCATAAATTACATTATCTCTTTTTGTTGTAACAAATGGTAATCAATAATAAAAAGGGAACTCAATTTCCACATTTAAAACATATTATTAAGTAAAATAAATATTATACTTATTTTTCCTTCTCAAATGCTCATAGGAACCTAAATACTAATTTACTTGATTAAAAAAAATTTATTTTGAAATTTACATGTTTCTCCAAAAAATACTAATGAAAAGGTCACTAGGTAAATTAGTTATCACAACCAAAGAGAACCAAGTTAATATCTTTCAATGACGTTGGGGGATCACACACTGTATTCTCCAAAGAATCTAGGCATTAAGAACAAGGGAAAAAGAGATTAGACAAAATCCCAAATTATAATACCTAGGGTTTTTGAGAAAATCACAAGAATACTAACATTTAAATTTCCAACACCTCATACACAAAACCCATTACTAATCTTTGTCTAAAAAAATAATCATCTAGCTTATGAGTAATGGGTTTACCTGAAGGAACTTCAAATAGAAATGTTTAAGAGACGAATATTTTTTTCCTTTACTAAAATCATCTTCGCACGTTTGAGTGCCATAAGGGTATAAGGAATTTGATAGGATTTGGAACAACAAAGGAAAAGGAAAAAGAGTGAGAAGAATGAGAGTGGAATGGAGAAGAAAGGGTTACATAAGAAATGAGAATGAAAGGTTTCTATTAAAAAAAATGAAGGAAGGGTTCAATTTTTATTATATTTTTTCCTTTTCTCACTTGAGTGAAAAAAATCCTTTTATAGTGTGAATCTCACACCATCAACGCATTACTTTAATTATAAATTATTTATCATAAATATAAAATATACTTTATAAATTCAAAATATTTATTTATTATAATTATAATTATAATTATAATATGATTTATATATTTAAAAAGATTCATATTCACATTAATTGATTGATTATAAAAGGATTGAATGCTAGTTAAGCCTAAATTATAATTGGGCCGATATTTTGTTCCTATATAACGGTAATGTAGCAGTTGCAGAAGTTGTAATCTGTAAGAATTAAAGAATAGCATTGGAAGATTAAGATATGGCAACGAATCTGATGCAAGCGGTTCGCTACGACGCCTACGGGGGAGGTCCCACCGGTCTCAAGGTTTCTTTTAACTCTCTTTGTATCTGTTGTTGCTCTTCAATTCAAATTACCTAATTTATTTATCTATTTATTTATTGTAAGCAGCACGTTGAAGTTGGCGTTCCCAGTCCAAAGGCAAATGAGGTTTTACTCAAACTGGAAGCAATTAGCATAAACCCCATTGATTGGAAGATCCAAAAGGGTCTTCTCCGTCCTTTATTTCTCCCCAGAACCTTTCCCCACATACCTTGTATGCAATCTCTGTTCATTCTTATCTTATCTAACTCTCTACCATTCACTTTTATAATACTTAACATGCATTCATTTTTTTTTGCATCAGGCACTGATGTGGCTGGAGAAATAGTTGAGATTGGACCACAAGTCAAAGATTTCAAAGTTGGCGACAAAGTCCTTGCTAAACTCAACCATCAAGTATTCTAATTCTCCCTTTCTTTCACTAAAGAACCTCTCAATAGTTGTTATTGTACTTTTACAAGATACTTACTGTTTGTTACTACTCTTATATCTCTATCTTTTCTGTGTCAAAACTACCACTACCAAAACATAACCAATCTTAATTTGCCACTTACTTGAACATTAACACTTTCTTAATTATATAATATTAAGAGGCCAGGCTCCTTCTCAGTTTCAGGGTTTTGTGTCTTTTGACATATGCAGCCTTAGGCCTTGAATGGAGAGGGAATTTCCACAACTAGATAGATCATCACGTCACATGACAGCGACCTTACCCCATGCCAAAACTCGTCCTCTCTTAGTTACATAATAAAACTTCCTACTTCACTGCCTTTCTTTTTGTCTAATAGCCCTTGAGTGGAAGTGTATTGTGTGTCTATCAAAAAGCTAGTAGAAATTTAGAATATAATGGAAACCAATATAGAGTAGTGTTATTCAAAGGAAAAATGTGCAGAATTACAATTAATTCCCTACCAACTGAGTATAAAGTATAAACCCCTCAGCGGAAAACCCCTGCCCAAGCTATAAGCCGTGGCTGTGCTACAACCAAGAAGAGGAATCCCCTCTATCTCAAGGATGAAGGAAGGGAATTGGCTGTGGATAATGAACTCACACTCCCAAGTAGCTTCATCTACTGTCCTTGTCTTCCATTTGACTAGCCATTGCGTGATGGTTTAGGCTAAGATATCTTCAGGCTCTGCCACATCAGTTACTCCACTTCCAAGTCCTTTGGCAGTATTGGCTCAACAGAATAGTCCCCCACACAGCCTTCTTTAGTTGGGACACATAATGCTAAATGAATTCTAGTGTGAAATAAATGGCATGTTACAGCAGTTCTTGTTCAAAGCTAAAGAAACTTGTCCAAATCACATTAGTATATTATTATTATTTATAATGGCTGACGTCTAATAACCATTTTGTGTTGTGTTTGAATGAACAACAGTATGGAGGTGGACTGGCTGAGTTTGCTGTGGCTAGTGAGAGCTTAACAGCTGCCAGACCATCTGAGGTCTCAGCCGCTGAAGCTGCAGCATTACCTATCGCCGGGCTCACAGCTCGTGATGCCCTCACTCAAATTGCATGAGTTAAGCTCGATGGGACTGGCCAGCCCAAGAACATCTTAGTAACTGCTGCTTCAGGTGGTGTAGGTCACTACACTGTTCAACTAGCAAAACTAGGGAACACCCATGTCCCAGCCACTTGTGGGGCTCGAAACATTGACTTTGTTAAGGGCTTAGGCGCCGATGAGGTTCTTGACTACAGGACTCCAGAGGGGGCTGCACTCAAGAGTCCATCTGGTAGGAAATATGATGCAGTGATAAATTGTACAACTGGAATATCTTGGTCAACTTTTGATCCTAATTTGACTGAAAAAGCGGTGGTAGTTGATTTAACACCTAATGCAAGTTCATTGTGGACTGCTGCCTTGAAGAAAATTACTTTTTCCAAGAAGCAGCTGGTTCCATTTTTTGTAAATGTCCAGCGTGAGGGCCTGGAATATCTACTTCAATTAGTGAAGGATGGGAAACTCAAGTCTGTTATTGACTCCAAGTTTCCGTTGAGCAAAGCTGAAGATGCTTGGGCTAAGAGCATTGATGGCCATGCTACTGGAAAAATCATTGTGGAGCCATAGCTACAGTTTGCTTGGAATTGTTGTATTTCTAGTTTCTACATATCTGGACAAGGTTTGTGTAAAGCTCATACGAAAGTGAATAAATGGGCATATTGTACGCCGTAAGGATTTTAAGTTAATATTTGTTGTCTTTTGATATTCTGGTACTGGTTTGTATATGACAAGATGTTTTATTATGCAACTTTTTCTCGCCTCCTACTCAGTTGTTGTGCTTTCGGGAAACGGGTTAAGACGAATCCCATGTGAAATAAGCAAACTCCTTGGTGATGACTGTTAACACTGGACCTGTGTATAAATGAGCAATAAGCATTCTACATTCTTATTGGGTATATTACTGAAAGATGCAATAGGTTTGATATAAGACAAAATTAAATTGCTTTTCGACAAGGTGTGAACATTTTTTACCTTTCCTTTTCTCCCGATTGAGTTAACATTTGTTTGTTATTTATAAAGCTTAAGCTGATAAGAATAAGTGATTATTTCATTAAAATAAGTTAAATTAAATGTGCACTTAATATCTAACTAGAAGAAACTGGTCATCTCCACTGCACGGAAGAGCTTTTGAGTAGATTCGTCTAATTTTTAGTTGGTTTTCTTGTTAATTGATATTTATTCAGTATTCTAGTGATGCAAAATGATCGTGGCTTCAGATTCAACATCTTTCTAATATTACGTTACAATCAAGATATATTTTTTGTTTGAAATTCAAAATATACAAGTGATTTTTTTATCTAAATGTAAATTGTTAGTTTTTGTTATATGATCAAATCCGCAACCTTTTTCTCATTTTCTTTCTTCTTCAACCATCCAACCAATCTTTTATGGGCAAGTGGTCTTTGTTGATTGACTATGAATGGACATGTGGGTTTTGTAGATTTGAAAATCAGTGATATACACAGGAAGCAAGGGAGTGTCAAAATAGTTGAAAGGGTATTTGGGACGGGGCAATGAAGGA
>CM023948.1:10417873-10431705 GCA_013407115.1 Glycine latifolia | reverse complement strand
GGGGGAATTGTGAGAAACACCAGAGAAAACGTGTGAGCATTGAGTGAGAGATAATGAACAAATCATGCTATATACCTAAAATAGATTTGCTGCTTCTGTTATCTTGTTTGGATGTCTTGAGAATTCTAATTAAATTAAGCTATTTGGAGAAACTAGTTCTTTTGATCATAAGAACACGACATTTCCTTCCAATCCAATTACTTGTCCATGGTGGATCTCGAGACACAACTTGGTACCCAGCATTGGTGTACAATTTGCGAGCACCTAGATCTTCTTCATAAGCTCGAAGGGCAAGAAACTCGAAACCCCACAAAATGGAAAGCATGTCACAGGCTTTCAACAGCGCAGTCGCTATTTTTCTTCTCCTGTTCCATCAATTAGTTTCATGAATATACACTTGATAACAATACACGGAAGATCAAATTGTGCTTAATCACCTGAATGTTTTGGAGACGGCTATTCCTGATATGTAAAGGTATTCTTCAGCTTCGGGAGGAAGATGTTGGAGCACGTTTTGGTCTCGTAAGACAGTGACATCTATGACACCTACAAGTTGTTTTTCCGAATCTGGATCGTCTATTGCTGTCTCAGCTACCAAACAAGCATACCTGAATAACATCGTACATCAGTGAATAGTGGCTAAGAATTGCTGAGATTTCAATTTGCAAGCCAGACAGACAGATACTGATGCACACTATTGTTGTGGTTGATATCTATTATCATATTGTGGCGTATAACTCAAATAGGTGAACACAAGAAAGGTTATCTCATGCAGCATCATAATTTTTTTAAGTAGCTTTATATTATAAGTTGACAGATTTCATAACAATAATATTCATAAGCTTGCTAAGAAAGAACAAATTTACCTATTAGGAGGTGAGTTTTTAAGCTTGTAAAGAAGCCCTGAAAGCACTTCCGCCTATTGGGTCAAGACAGCAAAAGTTACAGATTAATTATGAGGTGGGTGCCTGATCACAAAATATAAGGCTGACCTTCTCACAAATCAAGAGTTGAATTGAAAGCTGTTATAATATGTCTAATGATGCTAGCAATTTTTCACATTCATTCATAATTATTTCATACTCCTTTAATATACATTATCATTTACTCTTTGTAAAAAATGATAAGCATGATGAGATGCGGCCCTGTTATATTTGTCAATTTAATTCATGTAAGCAAAGTTTTGTCTTGGAAGCAGAAAAAAAGAAAAGGAACCTGAAAGAATTGGTAGAACAAGTCGTTGAAAAGAGAGACAGGAACATGGAATGCTTCGGCCTGAACTTGAGATGCCTTCTTTATCTCATCTGCGTTTTCAAATAGTCTTCTTACTTTCCACCCATATTCACACACCAAATATTCAAACTGCTGCTTAAGCTTTCCGTTGCTACCATTCTCAATCTGCAACCTCACATCCTGATCAGTTGTGCTGCAGCATTGCAACACCAAACCACCTTGCCTTTTCCTTCCCACTCTATAACACGCACTTGTGGTTCTGGATCCTCTTCTACTTCTAACACCATAATACCCCAAGTTTGAGCATATAAGTTTCTGTGAAGCATTGGGGTTGCTCGCCAGTAAATGAGCCATTCATGCATAAACCAAACCAAGACTAGGCTTCCTCACTTCACATTTTGTATTCGGAGTGGGACCGATTGGTATTTATTTTTGTGGCCTTTCTCGCTTCTGTTATTGTGGCTGCCATTTATACTTTGATCCATAGGCCACGTGCAATCATGTCAGCCAAGAAAACTATTTTTTTTCCATTTCATACTAAAAATTTAGAATCTCAATCTCAATCTCAAGTTTAATTCCAATGCCACTCCATCTTCACCTATCATATTCAACATCCTGCCAACACCATTCAAACTCGCATCATCTTCTATTTCTGTTTCATACAAAAAATATCAATTATTCAATATTGGCCCCATTTTCCATACATAACATCAACAACAATCACACTCCTAAGCATCTATAGCCCAGAATCAAACATATACACATGTACATTTGCATTGCTTTGGTTTGTCTCTAAGTAAGTGTAACTTGTCATCTAACCATAACTTGTTCTTACTATGGAGTGCGACAACTTCAATGTCCGTCCCTAATTCGATCCTTGAGATCTTTTACTTAAGGATAAATATTTGTTTTGATATTCTAATCTAACGTAATGCCCCACAAGCTAGCATTTATAGCTTAGGGTGAATAAAGCAAGACAAAACACAATGAAAAAGCCAAAAAACTGAAATGTATAAGTAATCAACAATAATATCAATGAATCAAAGACTTGATGACCTACGTACGCCTAAATATAAGATGCTCAGTGACTTGATGAAAGCAAATAACAGCAGCAACAACAATTGAAAAGTGGCTTAACCATAATTATGCAATCACGTACAAGACAATTATAAAATATATAGTTTATTTAATGGTATATTAAATTTTATATTATTGTAACCTTTATCTTCATATGACGACAATAATTATTATCTTCATATAAAATTGCTTCCACAGTTCCACCGACCCAGCTGGTTATTGGATCTGTGACGGTATAACTGGAGAAGTTAAGTAGTGAAAAAGAAAAAAGAAAAGACCTTGGGTGGTGCTAAGTTGGTTGGAGAATGCTAATCCGATTTCCAATCCATGAGCAAATGCAAGCATGAGCTTCTCACAGGGAATAATTTTAGATCTTAAGAGTAGATACGGTCCTAGCTTAATTAATTATAGTGACAAAACAAAACAAAATAATAATAGTTTCAAGGTTTAAATATATTTTTTATTTTTAAATTTTAGTGTTTTTTTTTTCATTTTCGTTAATGTATTTTTATTTTATTTTAATCCATGCAAAAAGATCTTTTGAAAAAGAAAAACACATTTGCTTTTCTGAAAAAAAAATCCCAAGCACATGCTTAAGCTTAACTGGCTTAGCTCCATCATTAATGTCAACGGACATATAATAGAAAGGTAAAATTATAAGGATTTTATCAAAAAATATTTTCTCTATTAGTATAGTATATATTAAAATATATTTTTTGTTTTTATTAAAATTATTTATAATTTTATGTTTTTTCTCTTATTTATTATTTTGAAATTTCCTACGCTATTGTTTCTCTTTCTCCTTTATATTGATTTATTTAATTAATATTCTTAAACTTAATAATTTACGACTAAATTGAATAAAATATTTAGCATTTAACGTTATTCAGTTTTAAAAAGAAAATACTTATACTTATTATAGATATTTAAAATTCACATATTCTCACATGTAAAATATTCCATGTTTGTATAATAAAAAAATATTTTTCTACCTAATTAAAGAGAAATTCAAAGGTGTAAAAAAAACATTTTTGTTCTTTTCTTGTAATTTTCACAAATTTGAATTAAATTTTGTTTTCCTAATCTTATTTCCACCTCATAGGAGAATACAAAGAAAAAAATATAATTAAAAACAAAAAAATACATATATACGTAAAATATTGTTTGGAAAAAGTGAAGCATTTTAAGTGTGACAAATTGTTAATGAATAATTAGTCTTATAATCAACCTAAAAAATTAAATTCTGTGAGAATATATATTTCATCATATAAAAAGAAAAAATAAGTTCTAAATAATTGTTATTTTAATTTTTTTTAATAGAATATTAATTATTATTTATATTTATATTTTTTTATAATATTAGTAGGTGAAAAAATTAAAAATGAATAAATGAAGATAAAATTAATTTTATAAAATTATTATTAATTTTTATATGTATAAAATAATTAGAGTGATAATTATAATGGAATGGAGTGAGTAAAAATTTGAGGTTTTTCTAGAAAGGTGTAGGCTTTATTAGGGTGGTTAAAGAGATTATTTGTTGAACATTTTGTTAAAGAAAGAATAAGAGTAAAAAAATTAAAAGGGAATTAACCTATGGTGTGGTCGTTTGAAGTTGAACATAAATATTTAAATTAAAACAATATAGTAAAAATATGGGAGTGATACAAAAATTAGAAAAATTTGTTTTAATTTATTTGTATTTCACAAGCAAAACGTAGCTAAAGATAAGAAGGGGGTGGGTGGGAAGAGTAAAGCAGCTTAAGTAAAACTAGAGGAGTTTGTGTCTTTCTGCGGCATATGGCATAGGATTCCTTAATTAGATTAGATAAACGAAATAAAAAAAGTAAAGCTGAATTCACCAAAAAGAAAAAGAAAAACCAAAGCTCCTTTCCTTGTCTTGTTTTCTCCTACCAGCGTCAGCCATTTCTCTTCACTCTTTATTCTCTCTAGCGATCTCTCAGAAATGGCCGAAAATGATTCAAACCCTATTCCAGCAGCTACAGCGCCCCAGGAAACCATTACTGAGGAGGAGGCCGTTGTTGTGGGTCACAAAGAACAAGTAAAAGCTGAGGAGGACGAGGCTGTTGTTGCGGTTCAAGACAAAGAAGAAGAAGAAAAAGAAGAAAAAGAAGAAAAGGAGGAGGAGGAGGGGGGTAGTAAGAATATCATTATTCCAGTCCCAGAGAGCGAGTCGTTGAAGGAGGAGAGCAATAGGGTTTCTGATTCGGAAAGAAAAGGCATCGATGAGATGAAGAAGGTCCTGAAAGATGAATTGGAGGAGGAGGTTTCCATCTGGGGAGTCCCTCTCTTGAAGGATGAGAGGACCGACGTCATTCTCCTAAAGTTTCTGAGAGCGCGCGAGCTCAAAGTGAAGGAGGCTCTTGTGATGTTTAAGAACACTCTCCGATGGAGGAAGGAGTTCAAGATCGAGGCCCTTCTGGAGGAAGATCTGGGCGATGAGTTGGAGAAGGTGGTCTTCATGCACGGACACGGAAGAGAGGGCCATCCCGTCTGTTACAACGTCTATGGAGAGTTCCAGAACAAGGACCTCTATCGAAAGGCCTTCTCCACTCATGATAACCGAACCATGTTTCTCCGATGGCGGATTCAGCTTTTGGAGCGCAGTATTAGGAACCTTGACTTCACTCCTTCCGGTATCAACACCATTTTCCAAGTCAATGACCTCAAAAACTCCCCCGGCCCCGCCAAACGGGACCTTCGCCTTGCCACCAAACATGCTTTGCAGTTGCTTCAGGACAACTATCCCGAATTTGTTGCCAAACAGGTTCCTTCCTTTCTTTTTCACTCTTCACTTCTTAAATGCAATTTATTCATTTATTTTTATTCAATCCTTCAGGTTTTTATCAATGTCCCTTGGTGGTATCTTGCTTTCTATACCATGATCAATCCCTTCTTGACTCAGCGGACCAAAAGCAAATTTGTCTTTTCTGGACCTTCCAGTTCCCCCGATACTCTTTTCAAGTTCGTCGTCAACTCATCAACAATACCCATTTCCAACTTCTCCTCTCTCTCTCTCTCTCTCTCTCTTTCATTATGATTATGGCCTCACCTTCTATTTTTCTTTGCAAAAATTAAATAGGTATATTTCTCCCGAGCAAGTGCCCGTTCAGTATGGTGGCCTCAGTGTTGATTTCTGTGACTGCAACCCCGATTTCACTATGGCTGATCCTGTCACCGAAATTCCTATAAAGCCAAACACAAAGAAAACTGTCGAAATCGCTATTTATGAGGTTCTTTCAACTACACATTACAATTGACTCTCTCATCTCCTCATCCGTTATTACTCTCTCAGTAAATTGAGGCTTGTGGTTTTGCAGAAATGCATTATTGTTTGGGAGCTGCGCGTGGTGGGCTGGGAGGTTAGCTATAATGCCGAATTCAAGCCTGATGCTAAAGATGCATATGCAGTTATCATACACAAGACCACAAAGATGTCCCCCACCGATGAACCAGTGGTTTCCAATAGCTTTAAAGTTGGTGAACTGGGAAAATTGTTGCTCACCATAGACAATCCAACCTTGAAAAAAAAGAGGCTTCTTTACAGGTTCAAAATCATACCCTACTCTGATTGAGACAAAATCACCTCATGTCTCTCTGGTTGTGGTTTTGGGTACACGAAGGAAATCGAACTTGAAGAGTAAGAAATATGCTAGTCATCATTTGTTCAGTCCGTTCTTCATCTATAGTCTTGGTCGTGAGTTGTTTGCAGATTGGCTTTCTCTGTCTTTGTTGTATGCGACACTTTATTGCTAGACAAACATTTTAGCTGGTCTAAATTGTTCTTTTATTTTCTGGTGATGAACATTGTTGGGGAAGGGAGTAGCACATGGAATTGAAATGGAGTTGGTTTTGGAAAATTTATATTTATTACCAGAATTACGGATCACATTGATGAGTGAACCAAACCAACATGTAGAAATCCTGGTTATGAGAAGTTTCAATGTAAAATTTTGTTCTTGTACTTATCCAACTTGGAGTTTGGTCCAATTATAATCATTTTCAATGTCATAGATATGTAATACATAAAGAGTGAATGAGCATTATGCCTGATTTCTATAAATAAAAAAAAATTGCTTATAATTCTTCATTTTAATATATTTCTATTTAATATTCATTCCATTTCAAAATGAAATTAGATCAGTACATAAAATTTCAGATTGGATGCTTTCAGTTGAATATTGCATAGGATGCCATTGTATTTCTTCTTGTTTGTGCTTTTACTCTTTATTTGGTGATACTATGGTTCTTCGACGATGTTCTTGATTTTGTTTTGTTTTGTTTTATATGGAGGTTGTTTAATGTGGAGGGCTTGAGTTTTCATATTCTCATTCCCTAGTTTTTTTAATGTGGACAGAAAAGTTTTGCGACTGCTAGGCATACTTTTTGGAACCAAACCTCCTTATTCCAAGTCTTCTCACTCTCACATACAAGAAATAGAAGTATCTGTTGCAAAAGCTGGCATTATAGTAATATACAGATCCAATATCTTAACATACTTAAATAATGAAATTGTTTTCTTACATGACTTAAATTTTACCATTAACTACATCCATAATGGTTGGTTGGAGAATGGCATACCAATCTTATGTGCTGTTTCCTTCATTCTCTAGATTTTAGGGATATGTAAAGAACAAGAACATTTATCATTTGTTTGTTTTTTCAGATGTAATATGAACCTTATTAGGTAGGGAGAGAGGGAATATTTAAAGGAAGAAATGTTTGTGGAAACAAGTTTTAATGAAGTAATTGTGTTTAACTTAAGTCTGCAAGAAATGATTGCAACTTGCAAGTGTTACGAATGTGGCAGTTGCTTGGCATTTGGAAAGAAATGACCAATCAAATGTTGAATAAGCTTACATAGGGTTAATTCCCAAAGTAGCTAATCTGTCACTTCGTCTTGGACCCTCTACTAGGACAGGCTGTGTTTGTTCATTAGGCCTCTATCATACATGGCAATGGGGGGAAGATGCATATATGGATTCTTATAATTAGTGCAATAATACGGTACCCGTGTGGAACATATGGATAAGCTGCAAAATTAGATATATAATATAATTGTGTATATATATAGTTGTAATTGTGTAGAACTTAGTAAATGAGAACCAAATGTGATAAGATTTGAATATATAATATATTTTATAAAATAACACTGTCTATTGAATTCATAAATTCACAAAATCAAAGTAGCATCATTTCTAGGCAAATTCACCAGCAAAAGTTGCAAACGAAGTTTAGAGAGATTAGTAGAGTATGATGCACTTAAATTATAATTAAACAATTCACAGTAGAACAAATTTAGATTTTGGATTTGGGAACTCACAATTTCGTGGTCAGCCTCCAAATTATGGTAATTTGCAAAAGACTTTTATCCATAACCAATTTTTGCACTCTTTCTCCATTGATTATAAATAATCTTGCATTTTGTAGTCCCTTCCAAATTAACTTGGGTGAATTTTGCATCTTTCATAAATGAGTACATAGTACTCGACACATCTTCGAAATTAAGATTAAGTTCATATTAGATATGTATATGTTTATTAAATTTTCACATGCAGAGGTAGTTATTATACACAAAAATGAATTACTCACCAAATTGCTACAAGTTACTTTATATTCATTCAATAGGATTCTAAAGGTGACTGAGTTGGGATCTTGGTGATACAAGGAATGCCACTTTGGATAAGCTTGTGGCTAAGAGGTGCTTTTGTAGATAGTCATAAGGAAAATTTATGATCCAAAATGGATCATGGTTACTTGATGATTAGAGCATCTTTAGTATAAGATCTTAAACAAAGATCTCGAGCTCAAGATCTGATCTTTACTAGATCTTTCATAAAGGAGGTGAACAGATATCCAACATGGAGAATGAGTTCTTGTAGAAAAACTCTTAAAATCTGCACAATGTTAAAAAAAAAAAATTTTTTTTCTCTCTTCCTAAGATTTCAAAATGAGTTCTACTACTAAAGAAAAAAAATGGCAGAGATCTTCAATCTTACGTGACACTATGAGGTCTACCAAAAAGTGTTTTGAGATCCCAATTTGGGATCTACCATTAAATATGTTCTTACCTGTCAGTCCATAGTAATTTCTCAATTCAATCCAACCAACCATTACGATTGGGTTTTGAAGATCTTGGTTGTATTGAACTAAGTGTAACTTTCCATTGGTATCTATTAGATGCCAAATATCCTTTAATTCATGTTGTCATCTTAAAGCAAAGCTCCTACTAATTTCACCATAACACTACATTTAAAGTAAACTAATATAAGGAATACTAATATGTTATATCATGTCATGTATATCAGAGAATATTCTTGATATTCCTAATCTGATCCTAAATGTGAATTGTGTTGAGCATGTCAGTTGATTTTTTCTTTACCATCATCATTTTCTTAGCCATATCATTCAAAGTCTTTTGATCCTCATCCGTGATTTCTAAATTCCATATACAATGTAATAAGTAATTATTTTTAAATGGTGAAGCATGAATAAAGACATACACAGACCATGTTGTTAAATAGTGTTAATCTTCATAAAACTATAATGATAGTGATTTAAACCAAGAAGGAAAATAGGTAAATTACATTGATGAATAGTGTAATCAATTTTAACTAAAATAATTACTCCTTTCCTGAACTAATCTACATTGATGTTGTTTTTTTTTAACGACTTAATCCATTTAAAAATCTAATCTTCAATGAATAATCTGTCAAATATAGAGTATACTCTATTATAATTTGCATGTATTAATCATATAGTAAAGCCCTAATCACTTGTGGCTCAATACTACACATTACATTCACAATCCGACAAATTATCATTTCAGAGAGAAGAAATAAAGAAAGGTAGAGAATTAGTAAAACTGACATTTCAACTCTTCTAATAATTTCCTTCTCTGCTGAGTGGTCACTCATCTCCTATTTCACTTTTTTGTCATCGTCTAACCTAAAATGTAGTAGTATGAAGATGCTTACTAGGTGAATCAAGAATCTTTTACCATCTAAAAATTATAAAGAATAATTAGAAAAGAGATTAATTATTCATCTTAGAAAGTGATCTAAAAAATATTACCAAAACTCTAAATAAAATTAATAATAAAAATAAAAATAAATCTATATAGAATAAAATCAAATCGATAATTATAAATGAAACAAAAAAGAACCTCATCGGAATTGTAAGTAATGTAATATTTCTACAAACAATTAAAAGAAGAAGAAAAAAAGAAGAAAGGTGAGAAAATAACACAAATAAGGAAATTCCTTAAAATTTAATTATCAAAAATCATATAAACAATAAATGGAATCGAAATTACCTCATGGCATGACAATTAGTTTTAGTTTTGATTCTTCCAAGCTCTCAATGTAGATTGTTATTAGATTTTTTCGACTGTGATGCTTAGGACCTACAATTGTTATTTATGGTAGATATTCTACCATCAAAAATGCATTTAATAGTCTTTACCACTATAATGATGGTTATTGAAAGTCTAATGTTACATATTAAAAAACGTTTGGATCATTAAATAAAATGAAACATGATTTTAATAATAATAAAATTGTAAGACCTTTTGATCTTTTATTATATATATTCAAAACCGATGCAAAAGAAATTATTTCATTACAAAATATTAATTATACTTTGAAATAATAAATGATTATGTTGAATTATTTATTATTTTACTAAAATGTTTATAATATTTTTTGGAATTATTTTTTTATTTGAACATCTCACTAATTACATTAACTAAATTTTTAAAAAAATTGAAACTAATAAGAAATTACAGTAAAAAAACTGAAATAAATTAAAAGGCTTTTATCATAAGGCCAATTAAAAAGCCAAATGTTTTAATTTTTAAACGTTTTTTAAATGCAGTTCATAATGACTTTTTTTAAATCAAAGCTCATAATTGTAGAAATATTTATTTTGAAAAAAAAAAACCACTTACTACCTTGTTTTTATTTATTTATTTCAAAACGATTCCCACTTATCTCTTTTTATATTCCTAAACTATCCCACCCTTCTTTCTCTCTCTCTCTCTCTCTCTCTCTCTCTCTCTCTCTCTCTATATATATATATATTCAAAACCGGTACAGAGGAAATTTTTTCTTTCAAAAAATATTAATTATTAAATATACTTTGGAATAATAAATCATTATGTTAATTATATATTATTTTACCGAATTATTTATAATAATTTTTGGAATTATTTTTTACATTTGAATGTCTCGCTAACTATATTAACTAAATTAAAAAGGTTTTTAAAACTAATAATAAATTATAGTAAAAAAACTGAAATAAATTAAAAGGCTTTTAGCATAAGGCCAATTAAAAAGCCAAATGTTTTAATTTTTAAACATTTTTTAAATGCAATTCATAGTACTTTTTTAAATCAAAGCTCATGATTGTAAAAATATTTATGTCGAAAAAAAAAACACCTACTACCTTGTTTTTTTTTTTTCCTTTCAAAACTATCCCTACCTATCTCTTTTTGTATTCCTAAACTACCCTCACCCTTATGTTTTAAAATGTTTCGTGAATAGTTAATTATTTTTATGTTTAATTTTTATATATAAAATTTTGCTTTGTTTTGCTTATTATTTTGCAAATAACACAATAACATTTAATTTAGACGTTCTAAATTATTATTATTATTATTATTATTATTATTATTATTATTATTATTTGTTTGCTATCTTTTGGGTGTCTCTTTAATATTACATTGATTGTTTTAATTATAATATTTATTTCATTTTTTAATAAAATATTGATCTTTAGCAAAACAAATAAGAGTTTAAAATTAACTAGAAAATTAAAATTGTAATCATTTAATTTATGAGTTAGTTTAACATTTAAATTTTTAAAAATTTATAATTTAATTAAGTTGATTTAAGAGCTTTTAGTAAATAGTTCAATTGAAGTTTAACTTTTTAATTAATTTATCTGGAAGTTATGACTTATGAGTACGTTATAGTAGGAGTAGCATCTTCGTTGTTACTTGTTAGCAAGTTAATCTATCACTCGTGCGCTAAGCTTGTACGGTGTTTATAGTCTGCAGCAGTAATAATTCATCATGATCATTTATACTCTCAAATCACATGATTACGTTGTACAACCTTTCTTCCTATGCTTTTCTCCTTTTCTGTGGTTCCAGATTCCTTCGGTCCAATATTATCTATATCTATTTTTGTTTATATTAATGGTAATAAGACTTGAATTTAGAATCTCATAAATTATTCAAATATTTTATTACTAGATTAATCTTGATGGGTAATATATCTATATTTATATAGACATATATAAATTATGCGTTTCAATATTTTTTTAATATGATAAACAATTATAATAAGCAAACAAGTTGATTATTTTGTTGCAAACTGGAGTATAAAAGTAGTCATTCTTTCAAACTGCAAATTTTGAACTGCAAAACCCATAAACATGTCCTTCTGGTTATCATTTGTGAATAGTGATTCTTATAAGAATTTTATTTAGAAAAATGGCATTGAAATCGGGAATATAATTATAAAAAAAATATTTTGGATTTTTATCTTTTTGTTAATTTTAATATATTTTACCTTATTTAAAACAAAAATGATCATATGAAGAATGAAATAGTTTAATTTTATCAAAGAATTAACTGTATTTTTTTTAAATATATATTACTATGTTACTACAATGTGAACATAAAATTATTTTATATTATAACCCGTTGTTATATTAATATCTCAGTTGATATTAAAAATAAATATCTCAGTTAATAAGTTTGATTATATTAAAACTTATGTAAAATGTCAAACTTGTGAAATTGAAAAGAAAGGAATCAGTTGGTTGAGCTTTCAATGTTTTGGCGGAAAATGTATCTAGGGTAGGATAGGTGACATTTTGTGCTTTCTTCTTTTGCTTCAATGATGGAATTGCTAGTAGTGTGCAACATGGTTGGTTGTAATCATTATGTTTGCATTGCAGTTGTTAAAATAAATCCTTTCCTTTGCTTCCGAGTTTTTAAATAATGGATTAAAGCAAACTTCCAGTTGTACATAAATCAAATCAAAACCCAACGCATTTCAAAACAAAACCTAACTGGGCTTGGAGTTATAAAAAGAGTTTAACTTCCTACACCTAACACAATTCTAATATACTCAACACTTTTGTCAAAATGCCAATATTGCCCTTGTCCCTTTTGCTTTTGTTTATTTTAACATACACCGGTAGTTCTTGGACATGCACTCTTCTTCTTGCTTCTTGGTTCTTGCTTGGATTCTCACTCCTTCTTGCCTTGTGGTTTGGTGGTGGAGGTCGTGGTTAGCATTCGTGGAGGTTTTGTTGGCCATTGTCGTCGTCGGAGGTAAGTTTTGGCACTGTTACTGTAGCTGAAAACACTCATACGGATTGACAATCTGTATAACTCATACGTATGAGTGTTTTTTTTTGTGCGTTTATTTTGTTTTTTTAAATTTTGTTTTGTATTTTTTAAAGGTATTATTAATTAATGTATTTGTCCTTTTAAGTGATGTATTGAATTTGAATTAAAATAATAGTTAATACTGCGAAAATGAATATACAGCTACTTTGTTAATGATTATTTGTTTTGAATTTGTTTGTTTATTAAGATGGACAACGATGACTGCATGAATGATGATATTATGTCTGAAGAAATTAATGAGTGAAGACAACGAAGGCGAACCATTTGCGTTTGAAAGAACAAGTCTGTAATTGATTGTTCCGATGCATTTAAGACTTCAAAGGTATTTATATGATATAGTAGCATATTGAATGTCAGTAAATGAATAATTTCATAAGATTAAGTACGTACTCTGAAATTTTGTAGGTGCTTAATTCTCGTGACGAGGTATTGCAATGGACTCATAGTGTTGCATATGAGATTGGTTTTGTAGTTGTGATAATGAGGTCTGACACAGCAACTGGTAAGAGGGGAATGACCTCATTTATTTTGATAGGTTGTGGAAGAAGTGAAAACTATAGAGCATTCAACAAAGATTTAGTACGGACGACCACTAGCAGTAGAAAATGTGGTTGTCCTTTTAAGGTGCAAGGGAAACCCGTCGTAGGAGGTGAAGGGTGGATGGTCAAGTTAATCTGCGGGTTACATAACCATTGTTTGGCTAAGTCATTTACTGGACATCCATATGATGGTCGTTTAACTAAGAAAGAAAAATGTATTGTTGCTGAAATGACAAAGTCAAGGGTTAAACCAAAGAATATTCTTCTGACTTTAAAAGATCGCAATCCGAAAAATTATACAACAATGAAACAAGTCTACAATGCAGGATATGTGTTTCGTACTTCTACAAGAGGCAACAATACTGAAATGCAACAATTAATGAAGCTTCTTCAACGTGATATGTATGTCCATTGGCATAGAGTCAAGGATGAAAATGTTGTTCGAGACATGTTCTGGGCACATCCGGATGCAGTGAAATTGATAAATTCATGTCATTTGGTTTTCCTCATTGACAGTACATACAAAACAAACAGGTATA
>CM023948.1:10345608-10413975 GCA_013407115.1 Glycine latifolia | reverse complement strand
TTAACTACAATAGGTACATAAGCAAATCAACACATGAGGTTATAAGACACATCAATGCTCAAAATCAAAGACATTTCGAGGCTCACAGGATCCATACAAGCAACTCAATCAACATCATTTCTAGAAATATTTTTTTTTTAAAAAACACAAAATACACATACGGATTGGCAATCCGTAGGGTCCATACGGATTGGCAATCCGTAAGGTCCATACGGATTGCCAATCCGTATGGCCCCTACGTATTCCAATTCCTTCTTACGGATTGCCAATTCGTATGGTCCCTACGGATTGCCAATTCGTATGGTCCCTATGGATTCCAAATCCTTCTTATGGATTACAAATCCGTATGAATGTTAATATCAAATGTATGAACAAAATTGACTTACCTTTGTCGCGCAAGCACAACACCAAAAACGTATTGCAAGGACGGCGGCGAAAGCTCCTACGGCAGTAACGGCGACGGAAGCTCCTACGACAGCGACGGCGACGGCGACGGCGACGAAAAGCACAGCAGCGATGGCGACGGACGATATGAGGGCACCTCAATACTCTGAATGGTGTATTGGCAAAATTTTCAAACGTTCACTTAAACCTTTTTTACAAAGGGTATTTACGCCATTTCACTATTTACTGCGGGTGTATAGGAATATTTGCTAGTGTAGGAAGTTAAAGCCTTATAAAAATGTGATGTTTTATCATTATCTAACGATGATAATCTTATCATTATTTAATGATCATGTCTTTCCTCAATTGAATCCTTCAATTCGTATGTCTCATATGAATTGATAATTCGTATGAAGTTGAATGATGCGCAAAGAAGGTGCAAGAATATATCTGTGTTGTACTTAAGTTTTTTATTAAAGGGTAATTTTAGAATTATACTGTTATTGTTGGGTATATGAAAATTTTGAATGATGTAGGAAGAAAAATCTAACTTCACAAAAGAAGGCCAGCCTCTTCACCCGTTATAAGTTAAGGCAATTGCTTCATGTACTCCCTCAATGGCTTCCTGCACTTCCTATATTGCTTCCGGAATGGTGATAATCTTTTTTATGCACATTGTTCAGCCATAGTTTTTCATAATTTAGGAATTTAGAGAATAACTAAAAGGTGAACCCTTTTTTTGTGAAAAATAAAATACAATATCAAAGGATTTATAAAAATTTACTTTTCAATTAACTAAACTAGATTCCTTAATAATCACATAAAGTAAGATTAATTCAATTCTATACCTTTTTGTATCCGAAAGAGAACAAATATTACCATAGGTTAGTTCACCGTTAAAGAGATCCAATTAAAGCACTTAGTAACATAATTAACTCAATAAAAAATCATTATGTTGATTGTATCCTTAGAGTTTTCTCTAATAATTATTACTCAATTTTAACTGCTTTTGTTTGTGTTTGTTTTAATTTGAATACGAATTTCTCAAACCAATTTTAAACTTAAATCTTGTCATAATTCTTTACACTTTAATTTCTAATTTTATTTGTAAAGTAGTTTGAAATCTAACTCTTAGGAACGATATTTCTTACTCAACTAAGCATACACTTGCAGTAGCGTATCAGATATTTAGTGAGACGACCATTTTTATGTGAATGACATATATGGTAAGATTGTTTTTATGAGAGTGAGAAGAGAAAGTTTTTAACATATATTATTGTTAATAACATTTTATAGTACAGAGTTCACAAAATCAATCTCTAGATGATTTGTTTTTTTTGGGTGAAACTCTCTTGATGATATCATTTAAAGAATCGTGTATATTAAAAATTATATAAATCAAATAATTATAATTTATAAATATGTAGTCTTAAAGTTACACTTATTTATATTTTGAAAAGTATAATATACATTAAAATAACAATTGATAAAATATAAAACGATTCTTAAAATTACATAAAATTTTATATATTTGATCTACTTATTACAATATAGTCTCTCAAATCAATATCGGACAGATTAAAAAAATCATTAAATAAAATAAGTTAAACACGACTTATTATTGGTTGAAGTCATGAATTCAAATATTTTTATTAAGAAAGTATCAATTAATAATTTAATTTTATCCCTAGCCAACACTCTTGAAAAGAATCTGACGGAAGTACTGAAACCTAATAATGTAAATTATGTGTATCAGTGTAGTCTTCTAAAAACTAATAAAATAAGCAGGCAAAAGTCGGGCGCAAAGCAGTGAATAAATTTTGAAGAAAAAATAACAAAAACAATGAAGTAAATCTATATAATTATAAAGGGGAATAAAGGAATAGATGATCACATTTAAACAAACATTACAGGCATAAAAGTATATGACAATGCAAACAGACATTAATTGTTTCATGTACAAATGAAAACAGACATTAATTGTTTCATGTACAAATGAAGCCCGTCCCGATAATGATCCCTCCTTCGCCCAGTGGAAGCAGCAAAGGTTTTATCCAATTCCAAAACCAAATAGAAAATTACCGTAAATTTAAATGAAATAGGCCAAGCCCAGACTTGAAACAAAATAATTTATAAAGCAAATGAAGAAAAGAACTCCACCCCGTATGAAAGAATTAAGTTGAACAGTACAATGTTATTGTTGTTGTGGTTGTAATAATGATGAATATATAACAGTAGTATCCTTATTCTTGAGCTTCAACAGCATGTTTAGTGGCGGGTTTAATTGTAAACTCAGTAACAGGATCAGAAGTGGTCAATTCCTGTTCAGCCTCTAGGCTAAGTCGTCCATATCTGTGCCGTCCAAGCCAAAATATATAATAGATTGTAGATGGGAAGGAAAGAAGCATATAGAGAAGAGAAAGAGAAATGAAATTACTGGAAAAGTGTATGAGCAGATTTGGATTGGCCAGTGATAGCAATTAACAATAATCAAGAAAGAAGAATTGTATATTAATGAAAGAACCAACGGCAATTCGAGGATGCCAACAACTCCAGCAATTTTAGAGGGAGAAAGAGAATTCTGTTACAAACTTTTTCTAGTCTCCTCGGATAAGAGATTCCTAATTAAAGATCAACAATCAAATCCTACGATGGACTTCTATAAGATAAGTCCCATTATTACAAAGCAACTATTAAGACAACCACCAACAGTTAATGAGTTGACTTTAGTCCAAGCGACATATTCACATAACATAATCTTCAATCCACCTGGAACGCACTCTGGTCCTTGTGCCTCTCCTTGGACCAGCTGTACCTGACTCATCATGTTGACCCATCACTCCTTCTGTCTCATGCGGTCCATCGACAACCTCACCAACACTTCCACCGACAATTCCTCTGTCATCTCCTATGTGTTCTTCTTGTTTAAGGGTCGTATCAGATCCCATCTCCCTTAAAGATTCGAGCTTGCCCTCAAGATCGAACTGAGGAAAGGCGTGAAGAAACTCAGAAAGGGGTACCCACAAGGCATCTTCTAGTGGTAAGCCACGCCATTGAACCAAGAATTGTAAATTTGAAACCTTTCCCCTCGGTACTGTGCGCGAACGCAAGATTGCCATGGGTTCTGTCACCGGATGGTTCTCCCAAGCCACTGGAGGTATTGGTAATGGGTGAAAAAAGAAATTTTGATGATAAGCCTTCAATAAAGAGACGTGAAAGGCCAGATGGATGCGCGATCCTTCAGGTAGAGTCAATCGATAGGCTACAGGACCGATCCGCTCTGATATTGGAAATGGTCCATAGTACCGGTGTCGGAGCTTGGAGAAGGTGTGGTTGCGAACGAACTTCTGGCGATATGGCTGCAGTTTCACAAATACCTGATCTCCGACGACGAACTGAACATCTCGACGATGTTTGTCGGCTTGTGTCTTCATGTGGTGTCGAGTTTGGTGAAGGTTCTCTCTGAGCTGTCAGATGATGTGATCTCTTTGGGTTAACAAGGTATCCACTACCTCAATAGATGATGTGGTTCCTTCATACAGTTGCAATGGTGGTGGAACACGTCCGTACAGAACTTGAAAGGGGCTTGAACCGATGGAGGAATGATATGAGGAATTGTAAGAAAATTCAGCCCACGGAAGATACTATGCCTAAGTCTTTGGGTTGTCTATGGCATAGCATCGAAGGTACTGTTCCAACTCACGGTTAGTAACCTCGGTCTGTCTGTCGCTCTCTGGGTGGTTTGCAGTGCTGAAATGAAGTTGTGTTCCACTCAATTTGGAGAGTTCTTGCCAGAATTTGCTGATAAAGATGCGATCTCGATCAGAGACTATAGAACGAGGAATGCCATGGTGACAACAAATGCCAGCTACGAAAACGAAGGCAACCCGTGAAGCAGTGAAATTCCCATGTAAAGCAAAGAAATGGGAGTACTTGGACAGGCAATCAACAACCACCATTATAGCAGTCTTTCCTTCCGATGGTGGTAAGCCAACGATAAAATCCATGGAGATTTCCTCCCACACTGCCTTCGGAATGGTGAGGGGTTGTAATAACCCAGCACGAGAGAGTGGCTGGTATTTGGTCACTTGGCATACTAGGCATGTACGCACAAACTCTTGCACATCAAACTTCATATTGGGCCAATAGAAGTGGTTAGAGATTCGGTGCATTGTCTTGCAGATTCTGCCATGACCACCAACTATAGTAGAGTGAAATTCATAGAGTATAGAAGCTCGAAGTTCAGAGGTACTGACCAGTACTATGCACCCCTTAAAGAACAGTAAGCCATCCTTTAATGCATACCTTTCAAATCCCTCTTTGTTTTCTGTAATGCTCTTGGTAATTTTGATCAATTCTTATTTTTCCTTAACCTTTTCTTTGATTGAAATCAATATGGGGTTAATCAAGGAGGACAAAGTCATAAGGGCAGACTGCTCTGTCTCTTTGGTAATCTCCCCTTCATGAACCCTTGATAAGGCATCAGCTACTAGGTTGACAGCTCCAGGGTAATATTCGATAGTGTAATTGTAGCCCAACAATTTAACCAAGAAACACTGCTGCTCAGGAGTTTGGATGACCTGAGCCATCAAATCTTTAATGCTATGCTGGTCTGTTCGTATGGTAAATTTGCTACCCAACAAGTATTGACGAAATTTGGTTACTCCTTCTGTTATAGCAAACAATTCTTTGACATAGGTAGAGGCTTATTGCATTTTTGTTGACAACTTGCGGCTGAAATAAGCAATGGGTTGGTTGTTTTGGCTGAGTACTGCTCCTATTCCAACCCCAGATGCATCAGTGGTGAGTATGAAAGCTTTACTGAGTAGAGCTAACACAAGGTGGTTAGATAAGGCTTCTTTTAATCGTATCATTGCTTGTGTTGCCTCTGAGTTCCATTGAAATGCATCTCTTTGGAGGAGGTTGGTCAAAGGTGCTGCAATTTGTGAAAATCCCCTCACAAATTTGCGATAGTATCCTGCTAAGCCAAGAAACCCTCTCAGTTGCTTCAGTGTACTGGGTTCCTTCCACTCCATAATGGCCTTAACCTTGCCTTCATCTGGTCGGACTCCCTTAGCATCAACCACATGTCCTAGATACTCAACTTCAGCTTGAGCAAAAGAGCACTTCTCCAGTTTGGCATACAGCTGATTGGTCTTCAAACACTCCAATACTGCACGCAAATGTTCTAAATGCTCTTCCAATGTTCTGCTGTAAACCAGAATGTCATCAAAGAAAACGATAACGAACTTCCACAAAAACGCCTTCAGTATCGAGTTCATAATTCCTTGGAATGTAGCTGGGGCATTAGTAAGCCAGAAAGGCATAACGACGAACTTATAGTGACCCTCGTGTGTGCGGAATGCGGTTTTATAGATGTCTTGCTCAGCCATACGTATCTGGTGGTAACCAGACTTGAGGTCCATCTTGGAAAAAATTGTAGCTCCTGCCAACTCATCAAGCATCTCATCCACGGTAGGAATAGGGAAACTATGTGCTATAGTCACTTGAGTTCAACTCTCAACGAAAGCACCAAAATGATAGCAATTAACAACAGTCAAGAAAGAAGAATTGTATATTAGTGAAAGAACCAACGGCAATTCGAGGATGCCGACAACTCCAGCAATTTTAGAGGGAGAAAGAGAATTCTGTTACAAACTTTTTCTAGTCTCCTCGAATAAGAGATTCCTAATTAAAGATCAACAATCAAATCCTACGATGGGCTTCTACAAGATAAGGCCCATTATTACAAAGCAACTATTAAGACAGCCACCAGCAGTTAATGAGTTGACTTTAGTCCAAGCGACATATTCACATAACATAATCTTCAGTCCACCTGGAACGCACTCTGGTCCTTGTGCCTCTCCTTAGACCAGCTGTACCTGACTCATCATGTTGACCCATCATTCCTTCTGTCTCATGCGGTCCACTGACAACCTCGCCAACACTTCCACCGACAATTCCTCTGTCATCTCCTATGTGTTCTTCTTGTTTAAGGGTCATATCAGCCAGCAAATAAAAATTTGCTTTTGGTTCTCTGTGTGAAGAAAGTCAAGGCTTCTCACGCTCTTCTCCAACGACTGAATCCTCCACCTTATGAACTTGTTCCGCTTCTCCTCCTCCCAAAACGTCTTCTTTGTCGTATCCATGACTGAACACCACCTTCTCCCAATCACTTCCAGGACAAGACCCTCCATTCCGAATTCCTTTCGCCAACGCACCGTGTTTCTCATCATGCTCAAGGCCTCATTCACCTTGAAATCCCTGGCCCAAAGAAACTTTAGCAGAATCACATCGCTCCTCTCATCCACCAGTAGGGGGTATTCCCCATATCTCAACTTCGTTTGGACTAATAGGAACAACAACTTCCTCTTTTCTGACTGTCACTTCCACTTCCACTTCCTTCTTCTCTTCGGTTCTGGTTTGGGAGCAGTTAGTGTTATTTTATTTTTTGTTACTTGACTAAGTCAAAATCAGTGTATCATGGCCAAGTTCCTGTGTTTGTTATCTAAAAATCTCAATTTATGCTATTAAGAATTGGTTATTAAAGAATTCAAAATAAAATGTATTAAATAGGAATTAAACCCATAATCAAATAAATGACTATAAAGTATTTTGTTAATTTTACTAATGATAATTTTATGATATGTGTTCACATAAATTATTGTTATTTTATCATTACATGTATTAATTTATGTTTCCTTATACATGTAATATTAAGTTGATTAATCTGAGTGATTGATTATTTAATTTTATTGTTTATGGTTAATAGCAATAAAATTAATTTTGGAAATTAGAAAATATTTAGTGATCTTTATAATTTAATTAATCAAAGCCTAGCAAAAGCAACTTTAATTATTTAAATTATATATTAAGAGCCTCTAGATCACACAAGGTAAATAATATTAATTGTAATTAATCATAATATAATATAGTAGATATTATCCCACATGAATTTCTATTATATTTTTGTATGATTAATTAGGATAAAATATTAAATTATATTTTTTTTATTTGCCCACAGGGATCAAAAAATATAACTGATAGTTTTATCATAATGTTTATGTGAATTTAATTGAATTAAAATTTTAGTCCACAAATAAATTTTATGTCGCTAAATTCATAATTTTATAAGCATGACTTACATTGGTAAAACATGATACATTAATTTTGTCTCAAATTTTAATTATAAGCATATATGTTGAATTATTTTGCAACTACACAACCCATTAATACAATTGATATCCCGGAATTGAGAAAAAATTATTTTTCTATCTGGAAAGAAATGATTCTGGTGACGTTAGGGTATATGAACATTGATTATACTATCAGAAAAGTTGAGCCACCAACAATTATAAAGAACAATGAACCAGAGGAGATGGATCTATATAAAAAATGTGAAAGATCCACCTGACTTTGTGTGATATTCATTAAGACTAAAATATAGGCTGGTATTAAGGGTTCAGTTGAACAGTATGACAATGTGAGAGTGCTCCTGAAGTACATTGATGAACAATTTGAGACTTCAGGGAAGACATTGGTCAATACCTTAATAATGAAATTTTCTTCCATAAAGCTCAATATTCTGAAGGGTGTACGTGAGCACATTATGCAGATGAGGGACATTACAGCTCAACTTAAAACTCTAGAGGTAGACATGTCTGACTCCTTTCTGGTGCATTTTATTCTGAATACTCTCCCAGCACCATATGGTCCTTTTTAAAATATCCGACAACACACATAAAGACAAATGGTCTATTAATGAACTCATGACCATGTGTGTTCAGGAAGAGGGGAGGTTGCAGTTGGAACAAGGAGAGAGTTCTCTTATGATGACCGAAAGGAAGGATAATAAGAAAGGCCATAAGAACAAGGGAAGTGGTAAAAATACTACCTCAAGCTGGAATTAAGAAAGAATCCAAGTGTTTCTTCTATAAAAAGAAGGGACACATGAAGAAAGATTGTCTTAAGTTCAAGTTATGGTTTGGAAAAGAAAGGTATGTCTGTCTCTTTAGTATGTTATGAATCTAATATGATTAATCATAACACGTGGTGGATTGATTTGCAATATGGTCTTTTCTATATTTATTTGCAAAATGATACCACTTATGATGCTATGCATGTTAATGTTGGCATGAATCGATGCGTTACAAATGAGGATTCCTCTATGTTGTGACACCTAAGATTAGAACACATCTCTATCGAGGGAATTAAGAGATTGGTAAATGAAGGGGTACTTAGTTCTTTGGATTTTGTTGATCTTGATACTTGTATAGATTGCATTAAGGATAAGCAAACTAACAAGTCTAAGAAGGTGCAAAGAGGAGCTCAAATCTATCAGAAATCATACATACAAATATTTGTTGTCCAGACATGGACGCAAGTAGTCCGAAATATTTTATCATCTTCATAGACGATTTTTCACGATATATGTATCTCTACTTACTTCATTCTAAAGATGAAGCTTTAGATGCCTTTAAAGTTTTTAAGGTTGAAATGGAGAAAAAATGAAGAAAGAAAATTAAGATTGTGAAATCCGATAAAGGTGATGAATACGATGGTAGATTGATAAGTGTCATATTTTAATTAAATTAGGGTTTTTAATGTTGACAATTATCTTTTGATTTTAGTAAATTCCTTAATTAAAATACCCAAAACCTAGTTATTTTATGTTTTGTATAAATATGTATGTTGTTTTTCACATTTTGGAAGATTAGTTCAATCATATTTTGTATTTTGATAGGTTCTGATGGTATCTGAAGCATCCAAGCAAGCAAAAAGGGCCTAAAAATCAAATTTGGGAGGTGTCAGAAGAAAAATGGCCCAGAATTCGTCCAGGCCCATGACCTTTCTTCACTATTAAGGCTTTAACTCTCCCAGGTGAGTGGAACTAGTGTAATTTAATCGCCCAGGCGAGTGGAGTCTTCCAGAAAGTTGTTTTAACTTGCCCAGGCGAGTGACTCATGTGTATTTTGGTCGCCTGGGCGAGTGGCATCAGCAAGTGGCATTAAACTCGCCCAGAGTAGTAGAAATAGGCAAAAACACTCGCCTGGGCGAGTGGACTCCAGCAGCCACCCTCTCCTATAAATAGCCATGCAAACCTTGGAGAAATGCATTCCATCTTCGAGATTTGAGAGCTTAGGACGTGATTTGAGAGTAGTTTAGCTTAGGGAGAGTGAGAAAAGTGAGGAAGTAGTGTGGAAACTCTGCTGGAAGGAGTTAGTGATGATTTCTTTCATCAATTCTTCCATTAAGGAGGTGCTCTCCACAATGATCGGCTAACTTCTCTAAGGATTGGATGTAATCTTCTTACCCTTAAGTATCTCTTTTAATATTTATTTATGCATAAGTCTTTTCTATTTATTATTGGTAATTTCGTTCCGTACTTAATGTTTGATTCTACTTGATCACTAGTTTTATGAAATAAGGTTTTAAGTTTAACTGGAAAGTACTCTTAAAACTTGAATTGAATAATTTTACTCTTTATGTTACATTGCTAGGAATAAAGCATAATGTTTAGATTGCAAATAACACGCGAATATGATTGTAATGCTAGGGTATTTATTTCATATGCGGGGGATCAATATTTGATAAATATTCTTAGGATTCTCAAATGCAAGGGATCGATTTGGGGTGATTTTATGTGTGCATCAATAATAAAAGAAAATAATTTATGCATGGTAATATTAATTGAATACTAAGGGTATGAATGATGAAATCTAATCCTACACTTTTCTTGAATTAATTAAAATCGTTTTATTAGCTTCCGTAATCCTCCACACTAAATTTATTATTTCCGCTTCTTCTTTAAATTTCATAATTTCTATTAATCCATAACTACATGAAATTCCGTTCACACTCGTTGTACATAACTATTAAACTGTTAAGTTTTATTTGGATTAACTGAGTAACTCAAGTCCCTGTGGAGACGAACTTTTATAAATTTTGTAACTTACAACGACAATTGGTACACTTGCCAAAAGTCTAACATAGATACACGAAGAATGGCAAGCACCTGATCTATTTGTGAAGTTTCTTCAAGAACATGGGATTGTTGCCCAGTACACTATGCCTGGTTCTCTAGATCAAAATGGTGTGGCAAAAAGAAGAAATCGAACCTTAATGGGCATGGTGAAAAGTATGCTTAGTAGTTCCAAACTTCCTAAGTCATTGTGGACTGAAGCACTGAAGACGGCAGTGTACATATTGAACCGAGTTCTAACTAAGGTTGTCCCAAAGACACCATTTGAGTTATTTAAGAGTTGGAAACTGAGTTTGCGACATGTACGCGTTTGAGGATGCCCGCCTGAAGTGAGAATATATAACCCACAAGAAAAGAAGCTTGGCCCAAGGACCATTAGTGGATACTTCATTGAATATGCTGAAAGGTCTAAGGGATACAATTTTTACTGTCCATTTCACAGTACAAGGATTGTGGAATCAAGAAATGTTGAATTTCTTGAGAATGACTTAATTAGTGGGAGTGATCAATCGGAAGATTTTTTTTTTCTAAGAAAGATCATTAAGTTACTCAACCATCCACTTCAAATCTTAGATTGGTTGTTATTAACAATATCCTTCCAACTCAACCAGATGTTGTACAACCTATCATTCAAGATCCATAACCTGCTAATAATTTAGTAGATCAAGTTGTTCATGAGGAGCAAGAATAAATTGTTGATCAACCAATTGAACAACAATTTCCCCAAGAAGATAATGAAACAACATTAAAGAGATATACCAGAATAAAAAAATCAGCGATACCGAGTGATTTTGTTGTGTATCTACAGGAATCTGACTATACTATTGGAGCTGAAAATGATCCTGAAACGTTTTCACAAGCCAAGAGTTCTAAAGAATCAAACGTGTGGTGTGATGCTATGAAAGGCAAGATGAAATCTATGACATCGAATAGAGTCTGGGATCTTGTTCGGTTGCCTGATGGTGCAAAGGCCATTGGTTGTAAATGGGTCTTCAAAACTAAGAAAGACTCATCAGACAACATTGAGAAATATAAAGCAAGACTCGTAGCCAAATGATTTAATCAAAAGGAAGGAATCGATTACAAGGAGACATTCTCTCATGTATCTAAGAAAGATTCTCTTCGCATCATTCTGGCACTGGTTACACATTTTGATTTAGAGTTGTAACAAATGGATGTGAAAATGAATTTTCTCAATAGAGACCTAGAGGAAGAGGTTTATGTGAAACAACCTGAAGGATTCTCCTCTACTAAGGGTGAGCAATTGGTATGCAAGCTTTAGAAATCTATATATGGATTGAAACAAGCCTCTCGTCAGTGGTACTTAAAATTTCATGACATTATTTCTTCATTTGGTTTTGTAGAAAAATGTTATGGATCACTGTATATATCAAAAGGTTAGTGGGAGAAAAATTTGTTTCCTTGTTTTATATGTATATGATATTTTACTTCAACCAATGATAAGGGTTTGCTATATGAGGTGAAACAATTTCTCTCTAAGAACTTTGATATAAAGGATATGGGTGATGCCTCTTACGTTATTCGCATCAAGAGATAGAGTAAAATTTGTTCTTGGTTTGTCTCAAAAGACCTATATTAACAAAGTTTTGGAAAGATTTAGAATGAGTGATTGTTCAATAAGTGTAGCTCCCATTGTGAAGGGTGACAGGTTTAATTTAAGCTAGTGCCCGAAAAATGATCTTGAGCGGGAACAAATGAAGAGCATTCATTATGCTTTAGCTATTGGAAGCCTTATGTAAGCTCAGGTCTACACAAGACCTGATATTGCTTTTGCGGTTGGAGTGTTAAGGAGATATCAAAGTAACCCAGGTTTAGACCACTAGAAAGTTGCAAAGAAAGTGATGAGATACCTTTAGGAATGCTTATGTATAGATGGACTGACAACTTGGAAGTGACTGGCTACTCAGATTCAGACTACACTGGCTGTGTTAATTCGAGAAAATTGACTTCGGGATATATTTTTATGCTAGCTAGTGGAGTTGTGTCTTAGAGAAGTATCAAGCAGACCTTGACTACTACTTCCACTATGGAGGTTGAGTTTTTTTCTTGTTTTGAGGCTACCTCACATGATGTATGGATAAGGAGTTTCATTTCTGGGCTTAGAGTTATGGATTCCATTTCTAAGCCATTGAAGATATACTATGATAATTCAGATGCTGTTTTTATGGCTAAGAATAACAAAAGTTGTAGTCGAAGCAAACACATCGACATTTAGTATTTAGCCATACGAGAATGTGCTAAAGATAGTAGAGTGGTTATTGAGCACATTAACATTGAATTAATGATTGTCGATCCTTTAACTAAGGGCATGCCACCATTTAAATTTAAGGATCATGTGGAAAGGATGGGATTTGGTTCCCATATGTGATTTTCATTGTAAGAATGATATTAAGAAACTCTATTGTGATGTTTTTCATTCAGTTTATGCACATCTACAATTATTTATTCTGAGAAACATCAATTAAGTTTGGACTTAGAATAAACATTGGGTTTATTCATTAAGTTGTATGAGCTTGAGAAATATAATGCAATGTAATACATAGAAGGTAATACTCGTATATATTAGAGGAAGTATCGCCATGATTCATGTATTTTATTTCTCACTAAAGTGTATGATGAAATATGTGGACCAAGTGGGAGAATGTTGTTTTATTTTCTGTTACTTGACTAAGTCAAAATTACATAAGGTGGTCCACTCATCTTATCTTCTTAGGAATAAGTTGTTGCTAATCTTATCCCTTATTTTAAATGACTATGCCCACATTTTATGCATATAAAAAAACAACATCTTTGATGGGAAGAGGTTATAAAAGGATATATGCACCATGGCCAAGGTCCCTGTGCTTGCTATCTGAAAATCTCAATACACCATCAGTGAGTGATAGTGAAAACATAGAAGATCCTTAAGCCAAAAGTCAGATTAGTTTAGATACCCATAAATTGTTTATAGATTATTTGACTCACGGACAACTGCAAATCATCTTCAGAGCAAACAAGAATAGCAATGGCGGGAGGTATTTATGATCTTAATTTTTTCACATTTGATCTAATAGCTTCTTATGTAAGCGTGATTAGATCATTTAGTTTTTCTTACAATTAGCTCATGGTTGTTTAGCGCTTCTCGAACAAGCTTCTTGAGCTCATCAAATGCTTTCTTCTGCACCTTTGGGAGGTCGCCAACCACGTTGGTCTCCTCCTTGAACGAAACCAATTAGGAAATCTTGTCTTCTACACCACTCTGGGCCTTCTCTACCTCTACCACCACTTCTTTCTTCGCTTCAACTTCAGTTTCAGCTTCAGATTGGGTAGTTGGTGGTGTGTCCGTAGGAACAGACACCATTTCTTCTGCGGAGGCTAGTTTTTGGGGTTCCTCCACCATGGATGATTAGATAGAAATAGAAAGTAAGTAGCAATAAAAATAAAAGTATGAACAAAAAGAAAGGCAAAAATGAGTTTGAGAAGGGAAGGGTTGTTGAGTTGAAGTTGAAAGGGAAGAGAAGAGAAAGGGTGGGACTAAAAGAAAAAGAGACCAAACTGGCAACGGTTGTTATATGATGGTAGAAACTTGTCTGTCGTGCCAAGAGATTCACCACTTTGTTTTGACTTTGTGGATCCCCTTCCCTTAATTATTTATTTTCTGATAAATATTTATTTTATCCTGAAAATGAATAATAATAAATTAATTTTTAAAAATAATAAATTTAAATTACTCTTTGAAACATTACAATCTAATAATAAAATTATTTAATAAAATTAATATATTATACTTTTTACACATTTAAAATTTTTAAATTTAAACTTTTCATCAAATCAAATGACTGTCTCATACTTAGATTAAAATAATTATTTCTCATACTTAGATTAAAATAATTATTTCTCATTTCTTTTTTCTTCTCTTTTCCAAATTTTAAAACAACTCACAAAATATTTTTTTTATTACCAAATTCACTTCAATAATCATATTATATGTTATGTAAAAAAAGAAATCCTACTATATGTCATTCATTCATTATAAACTTCAATCAAACCAATCCCTATTTTTGTATTTTGTTTTCACCCACGTCTTGCTGTTTTCATCCTTCAATAAATCCCATAATTACCTCAAGTATGTAAACAATCTATGCTTTCTGAATACTCACCAAAGAATAATTTTAGTGGGGATCGATCACAACTTGATTTTCAAAATAATAATCATAATATCATCGTCAACATAAACGTTCCATTGTCTACTTTCCGAAGTAACATTGCTTCTAACGTTATCAATATTCAATGTCGTGTTATCATTAACATGATTTTAAAAAAACATCACGGCCAACACCAATACCAATCAAACTTCAAATTGTGGAAAGGTACAATGTTATTCTCTGTTTACATTTTAAAAAACCACTATTCCCCTGCTTTACCTAACATAATTTCCTTCTTCAAATCATTCCAAACTACTTTTAATTTTCACCTGAATAAATAAAATTAAACATACCCAAAGCACTTTCAAATTTCAAGCTCTAAAAAGTGTTTCTCTTCCTTCAAACACAATATCACATGCAACGTGTAAATGCCCATAAATTGAATTAATTAATCTTTCAATATATTCCCTTACCATCAAAGAAGGATTATACACTTTCACTTTTTTGAGTTGTTCTTTCTGATTAAATATCAATTATTCAAAAAGCATTTGAAATTTTGTCAAAACCAAATAATTCAAATTGAAAATAATTGAATATAACCATTTCTTATAAAAATCTACTTCAAATCTAATTTAGGCTCTGATCGAGCTCGCCTGAACCTGACACAGGTTTGTTCTTCTAGAAAAAGGTCTTGCTAATAATGAGAATAGCTTTAAGAAACCAGAGAGCTACAAGGACTTGTTTAGAAGAAAATTCTTAAAACAGTTAAAAATATAAAAACAAAAACGTCTTTGGTTTATAATTATAGATTTGTAAAGCCAATTCGTTTGGTTCAGTCCCAGCTGACCATTATATCGACGGATTTGTGTAACCATTTGAACTTGAAGCCTATATCGCGCTATATTTGTATATGCATTGATTTCACGTTAAACGGGAAAATACACTTTTCAACGTCCAAAAGAAAACGCAAGTATAATGAAGCTTTTGAATGAATGTTCGGTTGCATTTAATTGAACATTTTTGCAAACCCGCACTATGTGTTTGAAGTTGAAGGAGAATCAATTAAGCCTAACCATCTGCCACAACCCACTGCCCCCAAATGGTTAAAGAAGTAGTCACTGACTCAATTTCAAAGTTCAGAAGCCATGCCAATGATGCCATATGCTAAAACAAAAGTTGCAGAGAAGGCCGTAAACGAAAGTGAGAAGGAAAGACCAACCAAAAGCAATTAGGATCTACTTTTTTTTTTTTTTAAATGTCGTGTTTGCTAATTGCACTATTGGTTTCTTTACTTATTTAACAAAAACATTTTTAAGTATGTAAATCTTTTTCACTAAAGATATCTCATGACCAATTCTTTTCGAGATAATGAGATTACTTAAGTGAATTTTATTTCTTTTAAGAAAATTCTCTTCATTCACATGCTTAATTAGAAATTAAACTATGACTACGTTAAAAAAAAAGAAGAAATTAAACTATAGCTACTTCCAAAAATAAATAAATTAAACTATGACAATAGCTTAAAGTAGTTAACTATTTACCATCATGTCTTGTGATATATATATATATATATATATATATATATATATATATATTGGTATAGAGACGAGAGAACAAAACAAAAGTCTAATGTGATATAATGTAAGAAGAATACAAATATAAAAGAGAAATAAAAAATGTAATTTCAATGTTGACGGTGAAGGTGTATCCAAAAATCGAGATTTGTTTATTGTGTACATATAACTGTTAACAATATGCATAGCAATGCAAGGTTTGAGTAACGATGATATCCAAAGGGGGAGGAAGACAGAACCCTTAAGCTAAACCTATACACTTGAGCACTAAGATCTATAAATAAATGGCACAAAGCAAGTTTTGGTGTATGTACGTAGTTCAGACGTGTCTTGTATACTCTTTTCAACATATTTTTTCTATAACCAGTTTAAAATTTATTAGAATTAATGAAATAGTATATAGAATTTTTTTTAAATAAAAGAAAATTTACATAATTTTGTGAAAATTAATATATTTCATCTAATAATAAACAATATGGTATTATTATTATTATTATTATTCATTTTAATAGTTTGTTAATTAAAAAGGAAAAATTGTAATGTTAGTATTAATAGTAATTTGTTTTTATAATTAAAATATATTTTATCGGTAAATATTAGTAACTACTTATTAATTTTTATTAGAACATTAATAAAAAGATTCAAATACATAATCTCTCACGTCTCCTTATAATTTCTCTTTTTTAAAATAACCTTGTAAATTTTTCTTTATTATTAAAATGTATTACTATCTCTATCTTTGAAGGGATATTTCAAAAAATTAACCTACGGAAGCAAGTTGTGATTTAAAACGATAAAGCAAATTAGAATCATTGCCTTTAGGAGCAATATATACTGTTAAAGATGATGGGAACGAAGCTCAAGCGTTCTCAGGCTATCTCTTTATATATATATATATATATATATATATATATATATATATATCAACAGACTTATTTCATTTCCAAAAATATCTGTTCAGAAATAAAATTTGGCATAAGATTGTAAACTTGAGGACTAGTATGACCTATGGAATTCCTAGCCAAGCTATGAGCTATCTTATTTGTTTGTCTTCGGGTAAAAATAACCGCATTATCAGGTTATCTTTTCCCTTCATTTTTTAAAATTTAATATATATTTTATTTTAATTTCTTTTAATATAAACAAGTTTATTAAAGTCAATTTTCTCCTTTTCTGACTAAAATTATCCGTGTTTGCATTAAAATTTCATATCATAAAATACAGATTACACATAAGTTTTAAATGTTGATTATATGCCTTAAAAAGTTGATTGTATGAGTATATAAAGCATTGTTTCATTTACTAAAATCTAAAAATTGATGATATGGTATTTAAAAACTATTAACTAACCTGTCTATGTTAAAATAAACTAAAATATTGCATTTTTTTGTTCTCAAATATTGCATATTTTAATGTATTAGATGAAAAATATGAAATTTTAACATAAAAGCAAATTATATATTTAAAGTTTCTTTCAAAAGTGTAATTTACTTTTTGATTTTTTTTCCTTCAAATTTGATACTTATAAGTATTTTATCACTGAATAAACTTTAAATATATTATAAACTCATCCGTTAATAAATATTAAACAAAAATATTAAGCTTCACAATAATTCGTATAAACTGAAAATTCTTTTATCTTCCTAAACATTTGGCGTCGTAAAGTTCTCTAATATGCAAAGATTATAGTTTTTAAGGAAAAAAATTGTAATGACATATTATCAAATAGTCCTGATAATTGATAACGTGATGTTTATTTTATTATTATTATATGGAAATTAGCTTTCTGACGATTTAAAATTGTTGACAAAAATATTTTTGTGCCGATAAATTATTTTGTTACATAAGCATATTGATATTTTGAGAAAAAAAATGATCCAAATTGATTAATGAGACCTGGTGGAAAGAGTATATTTTATGGAGTATGGACACGTACCCCTGACCTTGATATGTTCTTCTGGAACAGCCTGTCATTGGATTATAATCTTGACATTATCATGCTGCAACCCTAACAAACAAGAAAGAAAGAAAGAGAGACATGCATTATTATATTATTATTATTACAAGAGAAGAAAGTTGTATTGTGTGCCTGTATGTATTAAAACTCAAACAAAACAAGGGGGCTTTATTTGTCTTTTCGCACATAGACTTGACATGGACCCCACACCACACAACACAGTGAACACACACAGGCACCGCCTTGTTCTTCTTCGATGTTTCGATGGATGGATGGATGTTTTCTTTCTCTTTGGGTAAAATTATTCGTTTTAAGACAAAACCCATAACGTCTTAAAGACATTTTAGAAAGAGGTAGGTTACGACTTATGTTACGTGCCTAAGACAAATCCCCCTAAGCTTTGCTTGTATCAACCCATTTATTTCATGTATTGGACTTGATAAGCGTCCAATTGTAATGGATAAGTCTCAAGTTAGTGATCATTGAATAGAATGACACATTTCTTCTCTTTTGTTTTTTACTCTCGGATGTACTTGTCTACCTTTCTCAGCTTCATTCAGAAATTTCTTGGAGTCACTATTACAATCGGTGCATGAGTATCCCACTTTTCTTTTGCTATGAATCACTTTCAATTTCTTTTAATTTTAAAACAATATAACAATTTTAATCATATCCTTTACATATCATCATCTTAAACATAAAAGCTATTTGTTAACTAACACGCACGTTCATAGGATTTTTTCCCCTCCCAAATACATTAACAGCTAATTATAAACGATTAATCGAAATCGATTCTCTATTGAAAACATAAACTAACACTTTCAACTACCATCATTTATACTAGCAATTGGAACCTAATTAATTGCATTTCTTTTCAAGGTTTAAGAAGACTTTTTTTTCCTTTCAGAATCTTAAAACTTTGGAAGAAAAAAAAATTACAGTTGATTGAATTGTACTTACAGTACTTCAACAACACTAATCCATTATACCTCTAATTAAAAAAAAATAAAGGATCCAATGAAAGAAGGGAAAAAAGTTGTATAACCTAATTAAATTTTTTGAAAAATTATGGAGACCTACAAATCACTTTAACCATTTATTAAAAGCTTATACTCACCGACCTGCCAATAATATAGTTTATAGTGGTGACAAAATAATGTTCCAACTTGACCCATCAAATTCTGCGTGAAAAATAAATTGGATTGAACTAGCTCATATTAATGATATTTATGAGTCTTATTTTTTGAAGTGCAACTAGGTTCGGTGACCCATTTTACTTTTTATTTGTGTAAATTTATACAAATTTAAAAGAAAAAAATAAAATTTAAAAAATATTAGACCAAAATAAACTTGATTGAATTTATTCTTATATTTCTTAAATTTAACTTAGTCAAAATAGATTCAATTCTATTTGGATTAATATTTTCTTAGTCTAACTCATTCTCTCATCTCATTAGACCAACATATCTTATCGACTATTTCGATTCACTTTATGAACTCTAATAATTTGTAACCTTATTTAATAATATTATAATAATCTTTTTTTGGGTCAATTCAACATTCTAAATTAAAAGGGTTGTATTGGCCTTCAAAATATTTAATATTTAAGTAATTAGTTCAAACTAAGACTTGTAAAACTTAGAAAACTCGTTCACATCCCTAATTAATCAAGCATAATGATTTAATTGTAATACTTTTCATTAAATAAAACTCATTTTAATTATTTTTCCAAAATTAAAAAATTTTAATCTCTTAAATTTTGTATTTTAATTTATTTTGTTTTCGTTAAAATATTTTTATTTAAATAGTTTTAAATTTACAATTACTTGAAATTTTACATATAGATACAAACACTTGAACCTTACCAACATTAAGTTGATATAAGTGAAATTTAACTTAAATTTTTTGGAATTTTGTATATAAAAAATATAATTAGAAGAGCAAATTCTACTAAAAGTTGTTAACTGGGTGTTACATTAAAGATTAATTAGAGATAAAATTAATAAATATTTTACACCTATAACATAATAAAAAAAATAGAAAATCATATCTTATACAAAATGTAAAGCAGTTGACTGTTCTGTAGGTCCAGATTTTCTTATATACAAATACTGTTACATTATACAGAATATAATTTTTCATCGCATACAGTAAAGCTAAAAATGACAGCACAGAACAATTCACTATTCTCTTCTGATTCCTTTGTGATTATAAATGTAAGATTTAGCAAAAGCAAATGAGTAAGGCCAATCCCATTACACTGAGTCCAGCAAGTAGCCAGTAAAAGTAATCAACATGCGCCTTATTCAGATTATTAGCGAACCAACTGTCTTGTCCATCTTCTCTATCACAGAAATGAGAAAGCCACTTGGAATATGTTCAATGAAAATTTCTTAAATAAAATTTTTAAATTATCTTTTGTATTTTCACTCGACAATATTATATTATTATAAGAAATTCATATATAATTTAATAAAATATTAAAAAATTCTAACAAAATTTAAAAAACTCATTTTATTTTTTATTTTCATTTAATTATAATATTATTATGTGTAAAATAAATATTATTTTTTATTATTAAAAAATAGTTTCTTGTAAAAGATATAAATATTATTTTTAATAAACTCTTTATATCATATAGATTTAAAAGGAAATCTAATAAACAATTTTTTATTTAAAAAACTCTATTGGACAGACTCTTATAAAGCTTCCAACACCAAAGATACTCGAGTAGAGAGCAAGACCCATGCCTTTTAGTTCATTTGAGACCTGGTCATAGAAAAATTCCTGCATACAAGCATGGTAAAAACTTCAGGGACTCCGAACAAGAAATATTGGGGAATCAACCACCATATACTCATTGGAATAGTTGCATTAGGTTCATCAACAACACCAGAGTCTTGAGCTGTTTTCAATCTTTTCATCTCAACAAGGGCTGCAAATACTATGGTTAATATGGATATAGATATTCCAGTCCCAATTCTTTGCAGCATTGTGATGTCTGAGGGTTTGCCAGTACTAGCTCTTGCCATTGGCATAAATAGGCGGTCATAGATGGGACTTGTTACGGACAAAGCCCAATTATCTTTATATTTAAATCCTCAACAGCCCAATATCTTATTCAACATAAGATGAAAGATATAACAGATACTATAACAGAAAGATAGAACAAATATTCAAATGATCAAATATCTCGGCCAAAGATAATGGGCCTTAACCATCATTCTACCAGGATCCAGGTATTATCTTATAAATAGAGTATCAGTCATGGTGAAAGGTACACAACAATTCTGACTCTCTCTTTTCCATTCACACAGCACACACAGCACGCCACTCGTGTTGTTTCCTATAGCGATCATCTTCCTGGAGGTGCTTCATCTCCATAAGCATCTTCAGAGAGAGAGAGCCTGATCCCATAGCAAAATCTCAGCAAACCTTGCCTGGGTACATTTCTGTTTCTCACAAGCAGAATAGTGACGCCGTCTATGGGGACGATAAATTTCGAATCCCACCAACTCACAATGGTCAACACCAGAAGCCACCAGATTGCTGGACATGATGAACCACCCAGAAATACAAATCTGGAAAACGTAGTAGCAGAAGACGCGGTTTCTCACACTACTTCATCCCCAGCAATACCACCACCAACACACATCCCACCATCAGCTGTTGAAGTCGAACCAGATATCACACAACGTCTCATTCAGAATACTCTGAATTCTCTGTTATCTCGAATAGAGAATTTGGAGAAACGTTACGAGCTCCAACGACAGGAAGATGTCCAGAACTTGTTAACGCAGCTGGACGAATGCAGTGCCAAACGTAGACAAGACGAAGATCACTGTTTCCAACGTATGGAACACCGGATTCGCAATGTAGAAGACCCAGCAACGATACATACCGAACAACCTCATGCGACAGCGAGAAGACATGGACCAGGGACCTCGGCACCCACAGCCGAGACCGGCAACAGGAGGCCAATTAGTCAATCCGAGCAAGCCAAAATATCCCATTCTCAGTCACTTAACGAAGGACCTCGGCTCACTCCGTCAACCAGAATCTCAAAACGTACCGTTGTTGATAGACCAGCAGGAGAAATCACACGTCGGCCCGAACGAGAAGATGATACATATCGGAGGAAGTATCGCCGAGGTCAGCAGAATAATAGCCCGTTCATCGATGAAATAGTGGATGCTCAGTTCTTGGAGGACTTCGATGGCTCTTTCTTATCTAAATATGATGGGAGCCAGGATCTTCAGGTGCACATAGACGAGTTCGACATGCAAATGTGCGTTCGAGGTATTGACGAGCCCATAATTTCACGAATTTTCGCTACTACTTTGACTGGAGCCGCCCAAACCTGGTTTCACACTCTGTCGCCACGTTCTATCCAAAGTTTTGAAGATTTTGGACAGAAGTTCTTGTTGAATTTTGCGACGAGCAAGAAACAGCCCAAGTCCGAGTTCGCTCTAGGCAAAATACGCCAGCAACCCGGAGAAACTTTGCAGAGTTATATGGACCGATTCAAGGAAGCCGCTTTGCAAGTGCAAGGCCTGGAAGAAAAGGTCCACGTGCATCTCATCTCAGCCGGGCTCAATGGATCATCCCGTCTCGCCAAATCAATTTATAAAGATCCTGTGAAATCTTTAAATGAATTTAGGATCCAGTCCAAGAAATATTTGGAATTGGAATAAATGAAAATCGCTAATTCAGTTCCGAGGGAGAATAAGAAGCCCTCATCACCGAGGAACCGACGTCAGGAGAATGCACGATCCAGCCGACATCCTGCAAATTTTCCTGTTAGCCGACCTCCACGAAATGTTCCTGACCCCGGCTTCCGGACTAGGAGGTACGAATGAAAATTTGACAAGTATACTCTATTGACTACTACACGAGGTCAGATATGGAAAGAGGTTGCTTTCATGGAGATGAGGAAAGTAGATCGTCCTCGACCGATAATAAGAAAGGAAGGATTAGACTACTCCAGATATTGCGACTTTCATAATGGACCGGGTCATACGACTGACCAGTGTTGGGAACTCCGTGACGCGATAGAGAAATTTGTTCGTGAAGGCAAATTGCGGCAATATGTCATTCGAACCCAAGGGCACCAAGGTAAAAGAAAAAGTCAACAGGAGAATAAAGACCGGGATGACAAGAAAAGCAAAAAGGACGATTTCCCAGAACCCGAATTTGAATGTAATGTGATTTCGGGGGGCATGGGAGGTGGAGGCGACACTGCTAATCAGCGAAAAAAATATCTCAAAGAAGTCATGTCGGTGAGAGATCAACCGAGATTCAAGGAAAGCAGCAAGAAATCCACGCCCCCGCTAATTTATTTCACCGAAGAAGACATGAAAGGTGTTGTGCCCAGTCACGAGGACGGTCTTGTCATAACAGGGACCGTGGCTAACTTCCGAGTCAAAAGAATATTCGTTGATAATGGTAGCTCGGTCGACATCATCAACCTGAGTGCATTCACGAAAATGAACTTGAAAGAAGACGACTTGAAACCATGCCAAACTATGTTGATAGGCTTTAATGGTGGAGGCACTGGCCTGAAAGGCGCAATTGATCTCCAACTGACGTTGGGAACAAAGGAAGGTTTCAAGACAGATCGGGTCACATTTATTGTTGCCGAGTTCACCTCACCATATAATATTATATTGGGCAGGCCAACGCTTCATAAATGGGACATATTGATATCCACCAAGCATCAGAAGATGAAGATGATCGGACACCTCGGCCGAGTCATTACAATCTGCGGTGATCAGAAGGAATCCAGACAGTGCTATTTTAATACAATCCAGGAAACTGAAGGTGGCCCATCCTCCCCACCTCGGATAAGGCAAGGAGATCCGGCAGAACAACAAATTGAGAGACAATCATCCTGAAAGCCGGTCAATCTTGTGCAGCTAGATATGTGAGATATTGAAGAATGGAGGCCAGAACCAGTAGACGAGCTTGAAGACATTCAGATCAGAGGCTCTCCAGAACAGATCACGAAGATAGGCAAACAGAATGATTTAGAAACCAAAGGCAAGTTAATCCAGTGCCTAAGGGAGAATCAAGATGTGTTTGCTTGGAAAGCTTCCGAGATTCCCGGGATCACACCTACATTCTGTTGTCATAAGTTAGCCATGTATCTTGATTCTAAGCCAGTGGCACAAAAGAATAGGAAGCTCGGCCCGGACAGAAGACAAGCATTGGAGAAGCATATCAAAGAATTGTTGGAGGCCGGGTTCATAAGAGAGATACAGTACACCACTTGGCTTTCCAATGTGGTGATGGTGAAGAAGTCCAATGGAAAATGACGAGTTTGTGTTGATTACACATACTTGAATAAGGTTTGTCCAAAGGACTCGTACCCGATGCCGAGTATCGATCAGCTAGTAGATAATTCCGCTGGATTCCAATCGTTATCTTTCATGGACGCTTATTCTGGATACAATCAGATACCCATGTACCCGGATGATCGGGAGAAAACGGCATTCCGGGGCGTAGAAGCAAATTATTGTTATAATGTAATGCCATTTGGATTGAAAAATGTCGGGGCCACTTACCAACGGATGATGAATAAGGTTTTCGCCGATCAACTCGGACGCAATATTGAAGTATACATCGACGACATGATCGCCAAGACAGATATAAGCGGAGACCATATCCGAGATCTAGAAGAAACGTTCTGCAAACTAAGGCAATACAATATTCGTTTGAATCCTTTGAAATGCGCCTTCGGGGTAAAAGCCGGGAAATTCTTGGGTTTCATGTTGACCCACCGAGGAATAGAAGCAAACCCGGACAAATGCAAGGCTGTCCTCGACATGCAATTTCCCGCTAACAAACGCGAAGTCCAACAGTTGACGGGAAGAATGGCTGCCTTAACACGATTCCTCCCAAAATCCGCAGAAAAGGCCCTTCCCTTCTTTAAGTTATTAAAAAAGGAGGCCAACGTAGGATGGAACCAGGCATGTGAGGAGGCTTTTCAGGAGATCAAAAGGTGTTTGGCTTCACCCCCAGTACTCTCGAAACCAGAGCCCAGAGAAATACTAGTCTTGTATCTCGCGGTTGGAGAGGAAGCCATAAGCGCTGTTCTAGTCAGAGAAGTGGACAAGTCTCAATCGTCGATATATTTTGTGAGCCGAGCTCTCAAGAACTTCGAGTTGTGATACCAGAAGCTCGAGAAGGTGGCTTTCGCTCTGCTCACAACGGCTAAAAGGCTTCGCCCATATTTCCAAAGCCATACCATCATCGTGAGAACAAATCAACCCATCCGGCAGGTATTACACAAGCCGGATTTAGCGGGAAGAATGATGGATTGGGCCATTCAGTTATCCGAGTTCGATATCAAGTATGAAGCCCGTCACGCCATCAAGTCTCGAGCTCTGGCCGATTTCATGGTTGAATTGACCCCGACATCTTCCACCCAGCCGGAAAACAATGTGTGGAAAGTATATGTTGATGGATCATCTAATTCCAAGGGAAGCGGAACCGGGATTATTGTTGAGAATCCCGAGGGGGTGTCACTCGAACAATCACTGCAGCTTAATTTTTTGACGTCTAATAATCAAGCGGAATATGAAGCACTGATTGCCGGGTTAAAACAGGTCAGAGAGCAGGGAGCATTGAGAGTCAATGTCTTTACTGATTCGCAACTTGTTTCAGCACAAATTGAAGGGAGGTATCAAACCAAGGGTCCTTTATTTGCAAAATATCTTGCTAAAGTGAAGGAAATGATAGTCGAGTTCGATGAAGTTACCGTCGCCCATATTCCGAGGTAAGAGAATACCCGAGTTGACATATTATCAAAGCTGGCGAGTACAAAAGGAACGAGTAATCATAGAACAGTCATTCAACAAGAACTCGCCCAACCTGCATGCATCATGGTGATTTTAGTAGCCGAAGACTGGAGGAGGCCTATCATCAATTATCTAGAACAAGGGATAGTACCAGATGAAGAAATAGAAGCGAAAAGATTAATCCGAGATGCTTCTATGTACACAATCATCGATGGCGAATTATACCGCCGAGGCCTCCACACCCCAATGTTGCTATGCTTAAGCTCGGACCAAGCCGAGTACGTACTCACCGAGATACATGAAGGCATTAACGGCCAGCATATGGGTGCGAGGGCTTTAGCATTAAAGGCTCTTCGTGCTGGATACTTTTGGCCAACAATGAAGGCAGACGCGGAGGAACATGTAAAGAAATGTGACACTTGTCAAAAGCATGCAAAGGTGTTATGGACCCTTTCATCCGAGTTGACCACAATCACGGCACCGTGGCCTTTCTACAAATGGGGAATGGACCTTTTAGGACCATTCAAGGCAACGGAAGGTCAGATGAAATGGCTAGTGGTAGCCGTCAACTATTTTACCAAGTGGATTGAGGCCGAGCCCTTAGCAACTATCACCTCGGTCCGAGTTCAAAAATTCTTTGAACGTAGCATAATAGCGAGATTCAGAATTCCGGCAGAAATCGTCACCGATAACAGGACACAGTTCATGGACAAGAAATTCCAAGAAATGATGGTCGGACTCCACATTAAACATCACTTTTCGTCGGTGGAACATCCACAGTCTAATGGTCAGGCAGAAGCGGCAAACAAAGTTATTTTGGACGGGTTGAAAAAACGAATGCAAGAAGCCGACCCAAACTGGGTCGAACAACTTTATTACGTCTTGTGGGCGTATAGAACCACGGCCCAAACAGCCATCCAAGAGACTCCGTTTAGAATGACGTACGGTTGTGAGGCCATGATACCTGTGGAAATCGGTCAGCCTTCGTGGAGAAGGCAAATATCCCAGACAGACAATAATATAGCATTAGCTGCCGAGTTGGATTTGATAGAATAAGTCTAGACTGCGGCACATCGCCGAGACTTACGCATGAAGCAGATTTCGGCCCAGAGATTTAACAAAAAGGTGAAGCTGAGGTCCTTCGAAAAAGGCGATCTTGTGTTACGACGAGCAGATATCGAAAATAAGAATGCCCGAGATGGGAAACTAGCACTGAATTGGGAGGGTCCATACCGAGTCACTCAAAATTTGGGACAAGGAGCGTACATTCTAGAAACCCTGGAAGGGAAACATGTCAAGCGAACATGGAATGCCGACAAATTAAAGATATACTACAGCTGAGAGAAGATCCATGTGTTTCCCTTTAGTTGGCTTCGAGGCCGTCATTGGGATCATGGATTAACGTTTTTTCCGTATGTTTCCCCTTAATTGACTTCGTCTTTCATTGGGATCACGGAATAATATTTTCATGTGTTTCTCATTAATTGATTATGTAAGCCGGGATATCACCCCGCGTAAGTCTTTCATTGAGATCATGAAATCTATGTAATCTTCAAAGAATAATAATAAAAATCCTTGTTATAAGGTAATTATATATGGTGCACAATTTATGAGCGCCTAGTCGTTGTTATGTATTAATTCAGCCTTGATCAAGCCGACATAATCATTTATTCATGGATGAATGATCGGCTAGACCGAAAGAATTACATCCATTGATTAACGATTATGAAATGCATTAACAGTTGCTAGGAAGGGAACTCGGTTCCGAAAACAATATTCAAACTAATGATTTGATTGAAATACTTGGCCGTTGGAGCCAAAGCCATATTCCAACAAGCAAATGTATTCAAATCGGAAACGATAAAGCGAAATGAATATGATGAAAGCGAGATGCATTAAATAAATTGTTCAAAGTATCGAAGTCAATGAAGGAAGCAATATTGTTCAAAGCAATAAAATATTACAAGTTAAACTGGCATTCCGGCCCTTCATATTTAAACTTGCTCGTCCGCTACTGCCTCGGGATCTTCAGCCAGGGATACAACCTCGGAAGGGGCATACGGGATGAGTTTGCCATCCTCAATATAAGCCCGGCAATCAGTCCCCTCTAGATTCAAAGTTACTCCCGGATTCAAAAACTGAATTTGCTCTACAGCATAGGAGAAAGCATCCTCGGCAACCGTCCCCAGCGTTTCTTGAAACTCGACAGCTTCCTTCTTGGCGAGAATTGCCTCTTGATGAGATTTTTCATAGAGAACCCTCAAACCAGCAAGGTCTCGGTCCAAGGAAGAAGCTTCTTCCTGAGCGTTGCTCGCTTTGACCATGGCAGCATCAGAGGAAGCTTTGAAGAAATCAGCGTTCCTATTTGCCGCCTGAAGCTCAACTCGGAGAGAAGAGGCCCCCTCATTCACAACCGCCAAATCTCGGTGAGAAGTGGCAAGCTCTTCCTTCAGCTTTCTGTTCTCTTCAGATAACCTCTTGCTTTCTTCAGATAGCCTTTGGTTGTCATCCTTGATCTTGAGGTCATCATTTTTAATTTTGATGTACCGAGCTTTCAGAGACACTAAGCTCGGCACCAAAGTAGCGCACCGAAAAGCTTGAAGGTGGAGCTGGTCGAGCTCCTGAAGGTCGTCATCTGAGAAGGGGTCGAATCGAAAAAACGCTTGGGAGCCTTAGTGTATGGGAAAAGATCTTCAACTCCCTTTTCCCAAAGGCATCCCAGCGTTAAGGAAGAACCCTCGGGGGCGGTCATAAGAGCAACAGTGGAAGCAACGGGAGCAGCAATGTCGGTAGAAAATTCCACTGCTATGTCCTCAACCACAGTAGGAGTTGGGGTAGCCGGGATCTCTTGGTTCCCTTGCCCGGCCAAAGATGAAGTCTCGGGACCGGCTGCAAAAGTATACTCGGCCGATTCTAATAAGATTATCTGCTGGGGGCCACCGGAGGCCGGTGTCTCAACGCGATGCTTCTTGGTTTTCCCCGCCGGCATTCGGGCAATGTAGCTGCGACAGCGGTCAGTTGCCTTCCTGTCAGTTGCCTTCCTTGGAGGACGAGGTTTGAGGTTGGCAGCAGGATCTTCTTCCATCTCGGTGGCTGAAAAGCAAATAAATAAGATTAATGAAAGGTAAAGCATCGAGATTTGAAATATAAGGTTTTTATATTTAACCTTGAACTTCCCGATACATGTGAATTTGAATAAGAGCCGATGCCTCAGTGTCGGAAATTTCCACTCAACACCAGGTGCTTCTGGACCCCGAAGAAAGAATGGTTGCTTGCCGGGTTCGGCTGCAACTTTGAAGAAATTATTTTTAAAATTTTTGAAAGAATCAGTAAAGATAGGGAAAAGACGACGACCGGGTCGACTTCGAAGTGAAGTCCACCCTTTCTGATTCGAAGTTTCTCGGCCAGTGTGGCCGGAATGAACGGTAAAGAAATAAAGGAATAGAGAGACAGTGCAAGGTATATGCAATTCTGCACACAAACCCTCAAAAGATTTCACGAAGGCCCAACTGTTGGGATGTTACTGGGAAGGGGCCAAGTGAAGATAATCTAGTAATTGCATTTCAAAATTCGATAAAGGAAATCGAATACCGAGACGTGTAACCACGTCCTTGCAAAAGAAAAAATAGTTAGGCTCCCTTTCCCCAGCACATGAGCAAATGGGCTCGTCCGGGGCAGGAGGTCGGATTGAAAACTCATCCTGGTTGCCTATGGGGAGTGCCGCTATGCTCCCCGGGGTCAAAATAGACGAAGTACTTCATGTGTGACCCATGGAAATTTGGCAATAAGAAAGGAAGAAGGGATGTCGGGCTGAGATCCTGCCTAATGAGATTCATCTACCATTTCCACTGAAGGGGTATCCATAACAACCTACGACAAAATAAAAATAAAAAAAAAGAGATTAGTAAGAAGTACCTGGAAGGGTAGTTGGAGAATGAAGAGGAGAAGGAAGGGCCGGCGCCGAACTAATGCAAGAAGAAGTCGGCCTTGTGGCCTCGACATCCGGTAATATTGTTTTAAGGACCCTATTTGTAGGAATGGCCCTGCGGACCGGGTTGTGGCGACAAGAATCAAGAATCTCGCCGGTTCTTTCATACTGTCCGATATGGGCATAGTAATGAAATTTATCCATGCACTTTGAACATGGTTCAAAATGGATTTCGTGAGCAGGTTCCAGGGATTCGGGGCTGACATGATAATAGGAATTTGTGCCAATTGCAGGAGAGGGACTTAGGGTTTTAGACACATCGTTAGAGGACCCTATATGCCTAGAAGATTGAAACTTCTTCGAAGAATGTTTAAACCCAAGATTAACAGAAGAAGTTTGTACACAAGTCCTATCAGTTGGTAGGCTCATCGTATTACTATCTGTTCCTAGATGAGTGTCTCTACGAGTAGGGAGAAGATTAGGATGGGACTTTTTTGAAACCCCAAAACCCCCAGAGCTTCTTAGTAAATCTTTTTTCTTTTCCTCATTAGGAAGAGGAAGACCCCAAAGCCAAAATGCAGATTTGGGGGGAACGTTCTTTCGAACGAAAGCTTCCTCCTCAGGAGTAAGGCTCATTGTAAGAACAAAGAAGGGAGAAGAGAAGGAGAAATATCCTAGAACAAAATACCTAGACTAAGAGAACAACTAAGGAAGCAGAAACTCAAATAAGGTCTGAAGAAATGCAAAGGAAAGAATAAAAGTTGAATAAAAGAAAGGAATACAATGCAATCAAAAAGGGAAATGTAGTAAGTACCTGGAAAGCTTCAAGGAATTTGGCTTCAGAGGATGCTGAAACAAAGAGAAGTTGACAGAGTGAGGAAAACACAAAAGTGTAAAGGATGCCAAAATGAGAGCAAATGAAGGCAAATGAAGAAGATGAAGGAGTTGAAGTGTCGATAACCGCCAAAAAACCGATTACGAAACAAAAACGTAACCTCCAAGATATGATCAGACACTAAGGGTATAAACGACATTTTCTGAGCTACACAAGGGGCAAAACAGGAAGAAAATTTCAAGCTCATGATGGGGGCATGGGAAATAGAAACGACGCATTAAATGATCTGAGCAGTAATCGTCGTCAAGAAAAGAAATGAAAAGACAACCTTTCGTCTCTTTAAGCAGAAATTTTAGAACAAACTAGAAGATTTGAAGCCGGGATCTCTGACCATAAAATCCTCATCGCAAGAACATATGTCTCGGCCCCTTAATGGAACCCGGATTGATAACGGTTACAGAATCCGTACAGGATAAGAACGCTATATAGCTCGGCCATAGTTGGGAAAGCGTTCCATACTAATGTCCGAGGAAAGATTATATATCTCGGTATTGAACAAGCAAGAATAGAACACTTCGGTATAATATACACTTGGGCTCATCCATCAAATACATCCCGGTCATCCAGAATACTAGATAACCGGGCTGAGGGGTATCTGTTACGGATAAAACCCAATTATCTTTATATTTAAATCCTCAACAGCCCAATATCTTATTCAACAGAAGATGAAAGGTATAACAGATACTATAACAGAAAGATAGAACAAATATTCAAATGATCAAATATCTCGGCCAAAGATAATGGGGCTCAACCATCATTCTACCAGGATCCAGGTATTATCTTATAAATAGAGCATCAGTCATGGTGAAAGGTACACAACAATTCTGACTCTCTCTTTTCCATTCACACAGCACACATAGCACGCCACTCGTGTTGTTTCCTGTAGTGATCATCTTCCTGGATGTGTTTCATCTCTATAAGCATCTTCAGAGAGAGAGAGAGCCTGATCCCATAGCAAATCCCAGCAAACATTGCCTGGGTACATTTCTGTTTCTCACAAGCAGAACAGGACTGAAGAGAACAATTCCTACAATGACAAGCGTTTGAAGAGAAGCAGCGGGTATGTCAAAGTCGCGAAATATTGTTCTCTCCATAGTAATCCCTTGCTTGGTAAAGAAGGAAGGAACTTGAGCAAACACCATAGCATAGACCAGAGTTGTGGTCCAATTAGGAACCAACCTCACTATTGCTTTTGCTTCTTCCACCTCACTAAGGCTACAACTCTCGTCATCTATAGAATCCTCTGGCGCTAACAATGCTTTGTTGAGGAACCTGCCAATGTGGAGAACACTAATTTACTACTTGATCAAAATAGTATTTTCAATGAGAGTTCGGTTATTTGTTTCTATTTATTACTACAATTTACTGCATAAGACTATAAAGGAACTTGCATAAAGCATAAAAGCAAAACTCAAATTGGACTATAAGGGGCATTCCATCCTATTTGCTGCTTTAAGAATGCAAATAATTAAAATGGAAAAACAAAATGACAGACTATCAAACAATTACACAAGCAGAAATTAGCATTGTGACTCTTACTCAAATTGTTCAGAACTTTGATGCGGAAGTATTCCACCATGTTCTGCTTTGACAGCTGTGCTTGATAGGGTGGATTGTCGATTTCTTATAGCAGCAACTAATACACGGCCAATTCTGAGGAAGGAGCTTTTACCACGCTGCTGAATGCTATACCTGTAGGTCATTGTTCCAAGCAAGAAAACAAGCAATGCGATAATATGGCAACACAAGGAATTCCAAATCCAAGAACCCAACTTAGGTTGTGTTGTATAGAGTTCAAGATCCGAAGAATTGCCATGCAACCTGCACACATAGTAAAATACCACCAATTAATGAAAGAGCTTCTATCTCTGTACTCCTTTGGACGTTTTTCATCGAATTGATATGCTCCAAAAGCCTGTACACATGGCTTATGTCCACCTTGGCCAATGGCGACCAAATATTGCGACTGAGGAGAGCATGATTTGAATCCATTGCCAACTTGGCACTCAGAATTGGTGAGAGAAGGAAGCATAGCTGATAGTGTTAACATCGAAACAATGTAAGAACACATGATTCAGAATGATTTTTTCATTCATAAAAAAAAAAAAAAACTAGTTGTGTAAAGGCAAACAAACTATTGTCGACATATTGTTTTTTGTGTAAAAAATTTAGAAACATACAAGTTTTACTTAATTTTCCATTCGCTAGCTAGTAGCGAGTAGTTAGTGAAGCATGCCAATAATTGGACTGGAGTAGTATTCCTGAATCATGTGCCAACTATATTCTAGTATTTTATTCCATTGCTGCTTCTACTCGAGAAGGAAACACAACCTTAACTAACAGGAATTCACCAGATACAGAAAACCATTCAAATGACTGAATATTTTTTGTACTTATTTGAATATCTAATTTATAATACATAAATATTTAATAAACAATGATTTTTATAAAATTATTTATTAATGTTATATGTAAAATTAAAACTGATTTTTATTTCAAATGATACATCAAGAAAATAATTCATATATTTTTCAAGTTTTTCAAAACTTTTTTTGTGTCATAAGCACAATAACAATCAAATAGACAATAGTTTCGTCATTAAAAAGAGAAATAAACTCATTATATATGACAATAATTATGACCAAATCTGTTTTTAATTTTCTATCATTTCATTAAATCTTATTTTTAGTCTCCCAAATTTTTATATTGTGCATTTTAGTCTCTGAAATTTATAAATAAAAAAAAGAAGTAGTATTTTTAGTCTTTGGACTTATTCTCCAAAATTTGCACTTTTTTTAATTTTAGATAACGAGGAGAGATTAAAAACACATTTTTTTATATCAAAGTTTAGGGACCGTATTGCTTGATATGAATGTTCGAACACTAAAAATAAGTTTTAATGAAAGGGCAGGAAATAAAAACATGTTTTACCTTAATAACTAAAAACATCAAATTTTATAACAATTATATACAAATGTTTATAATATAATATTAATAATAATTAATTTTAATAAATAGATAAATGAGACTTATAATACTACACAAAAAATAGTTAGCCTAGATAATAATAATTGATAAATAAAATTCCCTTTCAAAAAGAAAAAAAAAATAAGTCATAGAATTATCATTCTTATCATATATATATATATATATATATATATATATATATATTTGGATTTGATTATAATTAGTGACAACAAATATTATTATAAAGATATTTTTTAAAAGATTAGCATACAATCATTGATTAACATATACTATTAGACTATCAATTCATATATATTACTATAAAATAGTATATATTACTAAAAAATAAAATTTACCGTTATTGAGTGGCAGAAATTTTTTTAATAATTATATATATTTATATAATTAATTAGGATTAAAAATAAAAATTGATACTATTTAAAATTTAGCATGAGCTAAGAAATTTTAGTGAAAAATTTTAGTGGCTCCGCCACTGATCAAGGGTAATGAATATGACAAACCTTTTTTTGGGTCGGGTAAGATTAGATCTATGACAATTGATAAAATCATTGAAAAGTAAAACAGTATACCTCTTTGGCAAGTATAATCCTTAAAAGATAATTATTAAGTACCATTTTATTTTTTATATGAATTATTATCTTTGATTTTATATATAAGAAATAATTCATTAAAACTAATAAAAATAGTTAAATTAGTTTACTTGTGATAAATTTTAATTTTATTCTAAAACTATCCATTACATTAATGATCAAAGAGGTATATTATTTTTCAAAAGATATTTTTTAATCAATGAGAATGTCTTCTTTTATTGACAGCTAAATAAATACACACCATTTTATGAAAAAATAAGTATGACCATTTTACTCATTCTAAATCTTTTAAAAAATTTGTTAATATATGTCTCTTGAGACAAACCAAGAACACATCTTACTATGTCTCTATGTATCTTAATACCAATAACGTAAGAGGCATCACCCATATCATTCATATCAAAGTTCTTAGAGAGAAATTGTTTCACCTCATATAGTAAACCCTTGTCATTAGTTGCAAGTAAAATATCATCCACATATAAAATAAGGAAACAAATTTTGCTTCCATTGACCTTCTGGTATATATAGTGATCCATAACATTTCTACAAAACCAAATGAAGAAATAACGTCATGAAATTTTAAGCACCACTAACAGAAGGCTTGTTTCAATCCATATATAGATTTCTTAAGCTTCCATACCAATTGTTCGACCTTAGTATAGGAGAATCCTTCAGGTTGTTTCATATAAACATCTTCCTCTAGGTCTCCATTGAGAAAATCCGTTTTCACATCCATTTGTTGCAATTCTAAGTCAAAATGTGCAACCAGTACCAGAAAAATGTGAAGAGAATCTTTCTTAGATACAAGAGAGAATGTCTCCTTGTAGTCGATTCTTTCCTTTTTGATTAAATCCCTTGGCTACGAATCTTGCACCATTAGGCAACTGAACAAGATCCCAGACTCCATTTGATGCAATAAAATTCATCTCATCTTTCATATCATGATACCACAAGTTTGATTCCTTAGAATTCATGGCTTGTGAAAACGTTTCAGGATCATTTTCAGCTCCAATAATATAGTCAGATTCCTGTATATACACAATAAAGTCACTCAGTATCGCTAATTTCTTTATTCTGGCAAATCTCCTTAATGTTGTTTCATTATCTTCTTGAGGAACTTGTTGTTCAATTGGTTGATCAACAATTTTTTCTTGCTCCTCATGAACAACTTGATCTACTAGACTATTAACAGGTTGTGGATCTTGAATGATAGGTTGCACAACACCTGATTGAGCTGGAAATGTATTGTTATTAACAATCAATCTAAGATTTGAAGAGGATGATTGAGTAACTGAATGATCTTTCTCAAACAAAATCTTTGGATTGATCGCTCTCATTAATCAAGTCATTGTCAAGAAATTCAACATTTCTTGATTCCACAATCCTTATACTATGAAATGGGTAATAAAAATTGTATCCCTTAGACCTTTCAGCATATCCATTGAAGTATCCACTAATGGTCCTTGGGCCAAGCTTCTTTTCTTGTGGGTTATAGATTCTTACTTCAAATGGGCATCCCCAAACGTGCACATGTCACAGACTCGGTTTCCAACTCTTAAATAACTCAAATGGTATCTTTGAGACAACCTTAGTTGGAAATCAATTCAATATGTACACTATCGTCTTCAATGCTTCAGTCCATAATGACTTAGAAAGCTTGGAGCTACTAAGCATACTTTGCACCATGTCCATTAAGGTTTGGTTTCTTTTTGCCACACCATTCTGATCCGGAGAACTAGGCATAGTGTATTATGCAACAATCCCATGTTCTTGAAGAAACTTCCCAAATAGACCAGGTGCTTGTCCATTCTTCATGTATCTACTATAGTATTCACCACCTCTATCGGATCTCACGATCTTAATTTGCTTTCCAGATTGTTTCTCCACTTTGGCCTTAAAAACTTTAAAAGCATCTAAAACTTCATCTTTAGAACGAAGTAAGTATAGATACATATATCGTGAAAAATAGTCTATGAAGGTGATAAAATATTTCGGATTACTTGCGTCCATGTTTGGACAACAAATATCTGTATGTATGATTTCTAATAGATTTGAGATCCTCTTTGCAACCTTCTTAGACTTGTTAGTTTGTTTACCCTTAATGCAATCTATACAAGTATTAAAATCAACAAAATCCAAAGTATTAAGTACTGTTTCTTTTACCAATCTCTTAATTCTCTAGATAGAGATGTGTCCTAATCTTAGGTGCTATAACATAGAGGAATCCTCATTCATAACACATCGTTTCATGCAAACATTAACATGCACAGCATCATAAGTGGTATCATTTTGCAAATAAATATTGAAAAGATCATATTGCAAATCAATCCACCATGTGTTATGATTAATATAAATCATAATAGATTCATAACAAACTAAAGAGGTGGGCATATCTGTCTTTTCAAACCATAGCTTGAACTTAGGACAATTTTTCTTCTTGTGCCCCAACACTTGGATTCTTTCTTAATTCCAGTTCTTATGGTCTTTCTTATTATCCTTCCTTTCAATCGTCATAAGAGAACTCTCTTCTTGTTCCAATTGCAACCTCCTCTTTTTCTGAATACATATGGTCATGAGTTCATTAATAGACCATTTGTCTTTATGTGTGTTGTCGGATATTTTAAAGGGACCATATGGTGCTGGAGAGTATTCAGAATAAAATGCACCAGAAAGGAGTCAAACATGTCCACCTCTAGAGTTTTAAGTTGAGCTGTAATGTCCCTCCTCTTCATGATGTGTTCATGCACACCCTTCAGAGTATTGAGCTTCATAGAATAAAATTTCATTATTAAGGTACTGGTCAATGTCTTCCTTGAAGTTTCAAATTGTTCATCAATGTACTTCAGGAGTACTCTCACGTTGTAATATTGTTCAATTGAGCCCCTAATATTAGCTGATATTTTAGTCTTAATGAACATCACACAGAGTCAGTTGGATCTTTCCCATTTTTCATACAGATCCATCTCCTTTGGTTCACTATTTTATGTAATTGTTGGTGGCTCAGCTTTTCTAATAGCATAATCAATGTCCATATATCCTAACGTCAACAGAATCCTTTTCTTCCAGATAGAAAAATAATCTCCTCTCAATTCCGGGACATCAATTATATTAATAGACTGTATAGTTGCAAAATATTTCAACATATATGTTTATCATTAAAATTTAAGACAAAAATAATGTATCATGTTTATATAATTGTGAATTTAGTGACATAAAATTTGCTTGTAGACTAAAATTTTAATTCAATTAAATTTACATAAACATTATGATAAAAATATCAAGTTATATTTCTTGATTCTTGGGGGCAAATCAAAAATATATATTTTAATATTTTATCCTAATTAATCATAAAAAAATATAATAGCAATTTCTACGAGATAATATCTACTATATGACTAATTAAATTAATATCATCTATCTTATGTGATCTAAAGGCTCTTAATATATAACATAAATAATTAAAGTTGTTGTGGCTAAGCTTTAATTAATTAAATTACATAAATCACTAAAATTATCTTTATATTATTAAATCAAGCTCCAAGTAATAATGTCAAATAATTAAATATCACGAAATAATAACTTGAAAAGTTAACAATTAATTACAATATTATGCCTAATTCCTTATATGATTTTTAAACAACTTAATATATAATTTTAATAAAATTATAGATATTGTGACTAATCCATAATTAATCAAACTATAAATATCACTTAGACATAAATCTTAATCATATGAGAATAAATCATATTATGCACTTGAAGATTAATATATAATACAATGATGAATAAAAGTCTCATATACAATTGCATAATTGAAATATAATATTATGCATTTGATTTAATATATATATGCATAAAATAAATTTTTCTAAAATATATTTATGCATAAAACAAATCAAAACTCTACAAATTCTAAAATTAAATAGAAACACATAAATATATAAAATATAGAAAAACAATAAAATATCAAATAGCTTCAAATGGCTTAGTGTCACATTTGTATCACTAAATGGAAGTTCATGGCTTCAAGACCCAGAATACACAGTTTTATGAAAAAATAAGTATGACTATTATTATATTTTTTTTTATAATTAGGATTAAGAATTTTATTTCTAATATATATATATATATATATATATATGACTAGATGTAGTATTAGATATTTTTTAAATTCCCTTTTTATATAAAAATCTTGATTCAATTTCTAAATATGTAAAAAAATATAACAATTTTGTCTTCTTTTGTTAAATTTGTGAAATTATTTGGTTAGTTATAATGTTTAAGAATCAATTTAAAAATAATTTATATTTTTTTATAATCAAATTAATATTAAATCCTAAAATTTATAAATCAATTTGTCATTATGTTATATACAAAACATAATTGTCATTTTTTATACATATTTAAGTACCAAATCAAAAATTTCATTCTTTCAAAGATTAAATTATCATTGATTTTTACATTTGGGATTGAAATAACTATTTATCCAAAATAAAAGTTAAGTACAAATGTTTATCAATAAGGAGACTACTACTAACAAATCATTGATTCTAATGATATTGAACTTAATTTTTTTTTTTAAAAAGTTTGATTCGAATTTTGTGTGTGAAAATATAATTAAAATGAGACAATTGATTTGTTGAATTTTGTAACAAAGATTAATTATAATCAAAATTAATAGATATTTGACGTTAAAAGATAAAAAAAAAAATCACGTAAGTGTCTCGTGCCAAATAATGCCAGAATTCTTCCCTTAATTATTATGTTCAATAGTTATCGAAAAATATATATTATGTTCAATCCTCTTTAGTAAAGTTGCATCCACTTGTCCATACGGTTATCCCAGTGGAAATATTTGCCAATGCCATGCATTTTGTTTCTATTGGGAAAATCATATATTGTAATAGTTTGTTTAAGTTTATGTTTTAATATTTTTAAATAAAATAAATAAATTTTAATTTTTTAATGTGTTTGTCTAAATTATTTTTATTTAATATTAGCAATTTTGTTTTTTTAAGAAATAAATCTTATATACTTATTAAAAGAAACGTTTATATATATATATATATATATATATATATATATATATTAAGTTTAAACAAATTAATTCATTATTGCATTGCAAAACGAAAGACCTAACAAAATGGAGCATAAGGGTAATACATGCAGTTCATATTAGATAATTTTTGTTTCTAGGAATTTTGGTAAACTCATTTAAATTTCTTTCATAAATTAAAATATATTGATGTATTTTAATTTTTAAAAGTTAAGATACATATCTTAATTTTAACTTATGAGAGAAGTTTGATTTATTTTATCATTTTATTTTATTTTCTTATAAGTGTTTATAAAACATTTATCCAAATATGATTTTAATCTTCTTTGAAATAACCATCTTCATAAAAAAGAACAAAAAATAATAAGATATCATAAATTAAACTTTCTCATAAGTTAATACTAACTTGTCTACATTGAATTTTATAAAAGTTCTCATATCTAATTTGTTCAAATTTGAGATGCATAAATTTATTCTAATGTGTGACAAAAGCTTAAGGTAGTAATTGGTAACTTTGTGTTTGACTTATTTTTTTTGTTTTTTGTTTTCTTTAAAATGGGAAATTGAGTCAAATAATTTTTTCTTTGTGTTTATGAGTTTGAGACAATTGATTTTATGTACAATTTTAAATTGTCTTTTATGTACAATTTTCACTAAAAAATATATAGATGATTATTTGATAATTTATTTATATTATTTAATATATGAAAAATAATAATATTTTAATAAATTTTAACTAAACTATAATGGAAATATTAATTTTGTAATTTTTTAAAGTTGAAATATCAATTGTTTTTCAAAATATAAAAAATATCTCTCTCACACTTAATTAAGAATATTACAATATCATATCAACATTTATTTGTGATATCTCTTTAAAAATAATTTTAATGGAATAATTTGTGATTTGTTTTAGTTAAAATAAATTTATTATTATTTTGGTTTGATTTTTGTTAAGTAGTTTAAACAGTTTATACAAATTTATTTGAAATCAAGAAATAGTATTGTCAAAATTAAATTTATAGTTATATTAGAAATAAACATATTTTTAATTATCTTCTATTATTTATCATAAGTGAATGACTTTCATGTTGTAAAAATTTGAATTGATTTTAGATATTTTTCAATAATATAATAATTAAACAAAATATCTCTCTTGAAAATCTATCTTATCTGTGCATCGTACGGCAGACGTAGTTTAAAAATAAAAAAAGAACAACTTGTTATGCTGGATAAAGTTTTTATCTTAAGAAGTAGATAAATTAAAAAATTATTTAATAATTTTTGGGAGGCTCCTCTAAGAATGAATAGTCTTGTTACAGTGGGCGTGAGAGTGAGGAAGTGGGTGTGGGTCCCAATCCCAATAGACAAGTTAGCAAGTGCATTGCGGCTGCCCTTGATGAGAGTTGAGAGAGATGGAAGGGTCCAAATTGCAGAAACAGACAAACATCAAAGCAAAGCGGTTTGGTTATCTATTTTGTATTTTAAAATAAATAAATAAAAAGAGAATCGGTGTAATTATTAATTAATAAAGATAAACAGAGGAGAGGAGAGGAGAAGGCGATGCAACCCACATCCGGCGGCGGACTTGCAAGGTTCCGTTCAGCTCCGGCGAGCTGGTTAGAATCAGTTCTGTTGAAGGAAGAGGAAGAAGAAGAAGACCCCTTAAGCTTCACTCAGCTGCTTTCCACTATCGATGATGCTCCCTCTCATTCTCAACACCAACACCAACACCAACACCAACTCTATGCTACCGCTATGCCCAATTCAATCTCAAACAAGGAAAAATCACCTGACATCTTCATCTTAGAAGATTCCGTTCCTTGCAGAGTTAGGGCAAAGCGTGGTTGTGCTACCCATCCCAGGAGTATTGCTGAAAGGGTAACTCACTCACTCTTTTCTCCCTACTTAACTCCTTTACTTTCTGTTATCTTTTCTCTTTTCGCCTTAGGTTCGCAGGACTCGTATCAGTGACCGCATCAGAAAGCTGCAAGAACTTGTGCCAAACATGGATAAGGTTTTCCTTTTCATCCTTTCTTTCACTTTCCAATTCATTTATAAACCATAATTCCACTCTTTCTATATCATGTGGGGTGGGGAGGACTTTAACCACACATGATACAAGAATTTGTTTTCAAGGAAACACTCCTAAAGTCTTCAAGTCCAAATTCTTATTGAGAGTGAATCCAATTGAGTAGAAGCAAAAAGGCTTAGAATTTGCTAATTTCTGACACTATTTTTTTGTACTGAAATTATAATCCCAAGTTTAGATGACAAGTGAGGGTTCTTAGTGCACAAGAAAAAATCATGGGGTAATTAGATAAAGTTGAGAGGTTTTAGAGACCAGGAAAAAACCTTGAAGGAAGGAGACATTTCTGACCCAAGCATCCTCCACAATATTGATACGACTGCTCGCATCCAGATTGAAAGAAACTGGTTTCTAAAAAGAGCATGTAAAAAATAAACTTCAAGGAACTAACATGGTCAGTAATGATCACTGGATTTGCATGCCACCCATTGCGATTTAAACCAAATCTACGCTGAATTTCTGTTATGCAGGAATAGTGTCTGAACTCAGAAGAAAAGCACCATATCCACTTAGCAACTATACCCCTTTTGCTTTAAAATTAGGAATTTGTTAACAATTTTTCTTAAAGAACTAGTTAAGGAAACAAAACTAGAAAGTATCTTGAAAAGAAAATTATTTATTTTATCAGTAATTCAAACCACTTAATACTTGTTAAGTAATTATAAGCATTTAACAGAGCATACAAAATACTCCTTAACAGTGCCCTTAGGGCAATCCATAACAAAACCCTTAAAATTATTGTAGTTTGTGGAAATGAAATTAGATGTTATTCATTATAAATAAATCAACAATTGGATGATTGCCGGAATCCTGTTGGAGAATGGATATGCTGGAATTGAACCAACTTGACCTCAATTCTCAGATTTTAGCTCCTGCTTTGCAATTTTCATCAGTTTTCCCCCCAAGTTCATCTAGTCACTTGGAGTAAGAATTATTAAGTGACAGCCGAACACTTTAAGTTTGTCCTCATTTGGCCCTCGTATACAAGTAGGGTGGCTCTAGTTTTCTTTTATGATTGTATCTATGTTTGGAAAAGTCTTTTCTATCGTATATCTTCCCTTCATGTGGTTGTCTTTCCACTTCATTGTGCTCCCTATCTCCCTTTCCCTGGTTAGCTTTTTCGTTTGTTTAGCTTTATTAGAAAATTTTGACTTTTGCAGGAACCTTAATGAAAGAGGGGTTTTAGAGTTTGTACATTTGATAACCTTATTTGTTTCTTTTTTTCCCAAAACCCAATAAAATAACTTGGCTCTTAGAGTCATCTGGTTTGTTTACCTCTAAATATATTGAGCAATGCCTGGTTCACAATCCTTCAAGCCTTGAATTGTTTTTCTCCAACACTTTTTTGAGCTGGAAGTCTTCCTCCAAGGTTAAGGTCAATGTTTGGATTCCAGTACTTAAGTGATATTTAACACTAAGGATCTGTTATAGTCACGGAAACAGCATAAATAATCCTTATCCTCCTGATGTAATGTGCTTTTTGGTGTTTAGAATCAAACAGTCACCTTTCTTTCCTTTTCTTGGCATTGTGAAGTGACTTGGCTATTTTGGAATAAGCTCTGCATACTTTCTGTGGGGGAGCTTTAGGATTGGCCTGCTACCATAGGATAGGACCCTTTCGTTCTACCCACTATCATAGAGTTTTTGGGGAAGACAATGACAAACAAGCTTTAGGGAACTCTACTAAAGATCCATTTTTAGTTTTCAATAAATTTTTGAGAGTGTTGCTAGCATAAAGGGTAAATTTCTGAGTTCGAAACGGTTATGCAATGACTGTAGAGTTTTTTATTTATTATTTTTTTGGGCAGTAAACTAGCTCGTCGCTGTATTTAATGTGGCGGTTGCTTTTGTTCTTGTAGCAAACAAATACTGCAGATATGTTAGATGAGGCTGTAGCGTATGTCAAGTTTCTACAAAAGCAAATTGAGGTACTCTCATTTGTGTGACTTTATTTTCTCTCTGGTGTTTTCTCACACCATATTTCACGAATTGAGAAACTTGAAACATTGCAGGAACTGTCAGAGCACCAACGTAGGTGTAAATGCGTGGTTCAAGAGTAAATTGCTGATCGTTCCATTCAGTGCTTGGCTTTTGACGATTTACTTATGAATTATTATCAGAATTTTTTTATGTTCTGATGAAAGATCAACCATACAACACTCTGGATGCTAATTAAATTTAATATCTACAGATAACTTAAAAGATGCATATATTATACATGTTAGGGGTGGGATTGCCAAGTTCGAGACGAATCAATTACAAATAGAATTTTACCCTAGAGTGGTATAATTGTATTGTGTTGTTGTACAACTCTTTTAAGATACACAAATCTGCCAAGTTAATAGCTACTTGGACTTAAGATATACACATAACCATATGTGGAATTTTTATATCACCAGATTCTCCCGATCCGCCGTTATATAGCTGATAGATTTTTGCATTAGTATATTCATTTGTTATTTTATTACATAATATTAGCCATATTTTCTTGGCACAGGTACTATATTTGCATTAGACTATAGGCGAGTATATTAACAGCATCCTAATTATAATATCCGAGACTTTCTCTTCTAGTATAGAACCCCTTTCTGCACCGTACTTCAACTACCATATAAGGCTTCCCAACACCTTCACGTATACTTTGTCGGACTAAACCATGCTTCATGTAAAATATCAGACTAAATCTATATCTTAAAACCAAATCAACAAATATATTAACCACGCCTGAAATAAACGATTTGAAATGTTTAAATAATTAGAAAAATCTGAAGATTTATTCCTGTAAGTAATTTTAAAAATGATTTTAAAACTAATTTTATAATGAATTTTACCTTTTAAAATTACATTTAAATTTAAAATACCTAATATGCTGAGAGTGAGTTTGGGAGGAAGAACTTCAATCCCCAAAGAACAGGGAGAGGATCGATAAATTTTAAGTGTGATTAAATGTCTAATTGAAAAAAAGAAGTTTCAGAATCGATTCTCAACTAAATTAAATTAAGTCTATAAACCAGTCTTGCATAAAAAGAAGTCTATAAACCAGTCTTTTTCCCCCCATAAAAAAACCTAAACGAAAATGATTTGATTTGATTTGGTTGGTTGTAAATTAAATTTGATTTGATTTTGAATAAATCCAAACTCCTACTAGATTTAGATCCATAAAAGTTTATTGATTAAAATATCGGGTTAAATAATTTTAAATAAATAAGGTTAAAACTTAAGTATAGGGTATTAGGGTGACCCAACATGAATATGTTAACTTTCGTAATTAGAGTCGGATCCGATGTGTCTTGAATTTCTGGTGTATTGTGCCTAGGGTAGGACCCAGAATTACTCTCCACTGAACCATGATTAAAGCAGTGTAACAAGAGTTTTACATTAACACAAATTAAATATACTTGATTACAAGGAGTGGCAAACACTAATGAAAAACAAAACATGCTATATGCGCCTCTGAAAGCTGAAAGATACAGTCTAGTGATTGAAGTATTTGCAAATATCAACACATGACATGATACAAACAGAAAAGAAAGACAGAAAACAAGTGATTACTAGAAAGAAAATGCTTTGGTAGTATTTGGTTTAGCAAATATGGTGAAGTCGTTGAGCCAAATAAACGAGATGCCAAGTAAGAGACATGAGATTGAGGATATTGAGGAGTGAGGAATAGGAATTGAATTTCTTGAGCTTGTCATTGAGCTTGATAATCCTTGATCTGACTGCATCCTCATGATCGGGTGGCTCTTTAGGATCTCCTGTTCTGCTACTCATCATGTCTTGTGATCTGCCTCTTCCTTCCTCTTTTTCTATCTTTATCCTCTCCAACATCAACTTGGTGGCCCGAGGTTCCAAGTAAAGAGAATTGACGAAAAGTGTGGCAAGGGAAGCGAGAAGGTTATATGCTTGCAACATGTCAGAGTTGGTATTTCTATGGGCAAAGAAATGGGCGAATAAAGCGAGGCCAATGCTATAAGCCATGGCCCTGAAATAAACAGGGTATATTTTACTCTGCACCACTGCAAATTGTTGCCTTGGCATAGCCCTGGCTTGCACATAGCTGGAGATGAACGTAACCCACACACACATTCCATAAGCCGTGGCAAACCCTAACAGATTAGCCACCCCCATCACAGAATTCAGGCTCTCCATAGATCCTCCTATTAAACGCTTCAATGCATCTTTGGCGTTTGAAACGTTACGGGCCATATGCTCCTTTGCCGCTTCTACAGTGTCTTGGGCGTACTCATGGACATCATTGGCTTTATCATATACAATCTCTTTGGTTTTACCAATCTTGTCCTCCTTCTTATGGATGGCCTCTTGAGCCTTATCCTTGGCCTTCTCCATTGCATCGGAGATTTTGTGTTTGCATTTTCCATAGGCGTCGCAAATGAGCTCTTTAGGATTAGGAGCATGCAGATTTAAAGGCGCATGATCCATATGATCCTGTGAAGATGAAGAAATGCCTTGGCCCAAGTTAGGGAGAACCGAGGCAGCTTCTTTGATAACGTCATCATCATGATGCGTGGTTTGCTCTGGGGATATTGAGATTTTGGTGTTCTGATGGCCACCTTGGTCGTATTCAACCACCACAACTCGATGCCCTTCTTTGACAATGGTGTTCGCTCCTTGCTTCTCTGTACTGGGATTGGGAGAGAATATTCCCGCTGCTGCCAGTGATGTTAACACCAGACTCAACCCTAAAACATTCATCATCATTCTTCTCTCTTGTTCAATTCAACGTTCCGCTTTGTTTGGTTGCTGCTTTTAGGATTCTTCCTTCTTCCATTTTATTTTAAGTCTCGGACTCGGTGGCTGTTAACACCACGTTGCATGCTCCATTAGAATTACATGCCGCCACGTGTCATACACCTTCGCCACTTGTCCACCTATCATTCTTCGTGGCGCCATCCAAGGACAATGTTTCCTTCCATCACCACTCTAGTCTCTAGTCTAGACTCTACTACACATTTCATTACACCCTTTTCTTTTTCTTACAAAATCAAACGACTATACAAACAACTTAATATTGTTTTTTTAAGAATTATAAAGCAAAGAAAATAAAGCATTCGATGTTTTTAAGATCATTTTGCGCTTATTTATTTTCTGTTTAAACCAATTTACTTTAGAAAGATCATTTTTGCTTTATCTATAGCTTTTGCTTAGACTTATCCAACCTATTGCTTTTTATTTTATTTTATTATGGATAAGGTATCTCTATAATTTAAAGTTATGAAACTAGTCACTCTATCTTAATAAAGTAAAATATTAATAAAATAGATTTTTATCAGTACATACTACCCTAATCGTATTGTATAATTAGAAATCAAACTCCTATTATATATTTAAAATATCTAAACTATTAGTCACTTATGTAATTTTTTTATCTTGAAGCAAATTAAGTTAAATTATAATCTATATATATATATATATATATATATATATATATATACTATCAATCAATTAGAAGGATTTTACATAAAAATAAAATAATTATTGTAAAATAAATAATAACATCTTATATGATTAATATATGATTAAAAAATAATGCAAAAACTTTTATTCTGTCAATATTCTAATTAAATTCAATCAAAATAATGAGTTGCAATCACTTACAAAATTTGACAATACTAAGTCTTTCTACATGTTCTCCCAACTAGACGTGTCATGTCTAGAAACATCGTATAACTAATCTAAATATTTTAATATAACTGACAAAGAAGATTAATACAAGCATCTGGCTCAACTGGTCCCGGGGACGTTCTAGTACTATTTTCCCTATGATAATGATAATGAAGTAGAACCTCTTTTGATTAGTAACATAAATCTAAGACCATGACAAAAATAACGGCAATGTTATAGCAGATGCCGCCTGTTTGAATGCAATCGTATTAGCGAGACCTTGGACTTGGAGTCGAGCCCAACAAAAAGCCCAACCCAGCAAAATATTACTGGACCCATTACATTTACAGTGGGGGATCTGCTTCCTGCACCATTATCATTTCTATACACCATATCATAACAGTGGAATACCCAAAATATCTTTCGCATTATGCTTCATAATGATTGGCAAATCCATAAGGTTCTTAGGGATTCCCCAATCCATTATGAGTTTTTTTTTATGGATTGGAGAATCTGTAAGATTATAGATTGACGAATCCGTAACTTTATCCGTAAGTTTTTTTTTTACGGATTGAGTAAATCATAATTTTTTTTATTTTACAGATGGGGTAATTTGTTTGTAAGTTTTTTATATATTAAAATATATTTTACGAAATAATTTAAAATAATGACACTTGCAGGTCTCGAATCTGCGATCTTTACATTATTAACGCAATGCTCCAACCAACTGAACTAATAGGCTAATTATGTTAAAAAATAATTAATGTTGATACATATAACACTACATTTTTTAATGTATATTTAATACACATATAATTTTACATAATAAATTTTTTAACAATTAATTTTGATCTAATAATTAATTTATAGTTTAATTTATCATATAATTTGGTTACATGAGGAGCACAATTAATTTATATTTTAATTTATATAATAATTTATAGTTTAATTTATCTAATAAAAAAACTTACAGATTTACCAATCTGTATGAATTATACAGATTTGTATGAAGTATAACGCTAAAAATATTTTGGGTATTCCATTGTTATGATATGGTGTATTAAAAACGTTAATGGTGTCGGAAGCAAATCCTTTACAACGGTGCCACTATCAATCGAGTAGCTAGAAAACAAGTGAAAGGAGGAGTATGTTAAGAAATATAAACCTAAAAAGTAAAAATCATTTAAGTGATTTCACATAATAACTTTTTATTATTATCATATTATAAGTATGAAATATTCACCGACATAATTGATTTGTTTTAGGGAAAACATGATTAATTACTAGTCTATACTAAATAACTTCATCGGTCACTTTTAATAAATTTCTTTTCTTAATTATATTTTTTTCATTCATAAAATTTTGACCTAGTATTTCAATTAAAAAACCTGAATCCAAATTTATTCGGACCAAGATAAAAATATGGAAAGTAATTGAAAGGGTTGAGAATGAGATTTTAACCCTTAATCTCTTTCTTCAGATGGTATATATCAGAATTTTTAATGAATAAATTATCCAGATTTTTTTTATCCTCTTATAAAAAGTTAAATAAAAAAAATTAAATTTACTTGGACTAAGATAAAAGTGTGATAAGTAATTGAAAGTGTTGAGCATGAGATTGTAACCCTTAATCCCTTTATTCTTAAATGGTATATAATTTTTTAATATTAATTTTATCATAGATTGGATTAAATTAACTAAACTTGTGAGCTGGACCGTTTAATCAATTTATAAGTTGTAAACAAAAGTGGTCCCTTTGTGCTTAATAGTCAAAAATATAGTTTCGGGGTCATTGTATTATAGTACTGGAAACGGTTTTAATTAAGGTTGGTATAGAGAGTGGCTGAAGGTTTATGGTCCCCAGAAGTATGGTTTAGGCATTAGTTCATACACACGCAGACGCTTATGAAGAGGCAAAAGTGGCATGGACTACTTTTTTCCATTTACTTTATTGGAGTATATTCTTAGGTCCATCTTCTGATTCCAGTGCCACTGCCACTAACCAAACCTTGTTCTAAAAAGGGCGCAACAGATAGATAGATATAAGGAGGAAGAGATGAGATGAGACCAAAAAAGCTGGCATCCATGTGGAGCTAAACCTATTCGGCTTCCTGATATTTAAGAAACACAACACGTTCAATCGATAAGACACCATACATCACTTTCAGAATTTCATTTATTCAGTGATAACAGATTTTATAAGAAAGAAATTGCTGTTCACCTCCTCATCATCGCATCTATCTCAATCATTCATCTAAATAAAATTATTATCATTGCAATTTGCTGTTATACTAAACATTAGTATAAAGTATAAACCCTCGAGTGTTTGGTCCCTTGGATGAAGTAAAGCTTCTTTGAATTACTTCTTCCATCCCCGTATAATTGGCTTTTGAGATTTTATATTAAAATTTGGTTTAAATATATTTTTTATTCTCATATATATTCGAGTTTTATAGTTGATTCCTAAGACATTTTTTCTTTGGGATGAGTTCTTAATATTTGAAAAGATTTTATGTAAGATCCCTGCCGTTATAAGGGATGTTAACAGCAGAAATGGTCGTTAACTCAACATGTCAGCAAACTACCCGTGATGCCAAGTCGGATTAAGTGTGACATGTAAGTTAACCATGTGTCAAACGCTATTACACACAGACCTAATCTCGAATCACGTGTTGCAGAACATGATAACAGCGTGGTGTCACGAGCAGAGAATCCCCTTCAGTGTAGTTGAGGAAGCAACCACGGTAGTAGTTGTTGTGAACCCTTCATTTTCCCCACCAACGAGCCTTGTCACCCAGCGCCGTAGAATCCTCAACTAAGTCACCAGTGTTGTCGCAATGCTCTCCCTCGCCCTCTCTGACCCCTCCTTCAGCATCGCCCCCAGCCTCTTAATCCTGGTGTACGCCATTGCCACTGCCACCAACCCACCCCTCTTCAACACCGCCTCTAGAATCGTCGCCCCCTCCTCTGACATCACCACCATCCCCACCACACCCCCTCCACCAACCTTGCCACTGTCTCCCTATTCGCCACCGAATTCAACACCGCCACCAGCGCGTCCCCCCTTGCGCCCTCTGGCCCACTCTTCGCCAACCCCGCCAACCCGCTCACGACACATGTCTTCCTCCCCCTCCTCCTCCCATGTGTTGCCACACCCAACAAGTTAAACACCTTTATTGTCGTTGTTGTCACAGTGTTTACCTGCAAGCTCGAATTCTCCTCTGCATTAAGGAACCGAACTAGTAGTAGAATCACTCTCACTTTGGCTATACAGGCTCGACTATCTAAATCTGTCTTCTCCTACACTCGAAGCTCATAATCTTTAGTGCTAGATCTTGAGTTCAAGATTTGATCTTTACTAGATCTCCCAATAAAGGAAGTAAAGAGATCTCTAACATGGATAATGAGTTATTGTAGAAGAACTCTCAAGATTTGCACATTGTTAAAAAAAGAATAATTTTTTTTTCTCCTTCTCTCCTCCTAAGATCTCAAAATGAGATCTACCATTAAAGAAAAAAATTAAAGAGATCTTGAAAAATCTTTAATATTATGTGATATTATAGGGTCCACCAAAAAGTGATCTAAGATCCTAATTTAAAATCTATCACTAAAGATACTCTAAACGAAGTCATTTGTGTCATATTAATAATGATTTGTTATAGGATAATATTTTTAAATTACAGTGAATTTTTTTCTCTGCATCAATTGATAAGAGTAAATATGTAACTTTCTTCCTTGCTTTCTTCTCCTTTTGGATCTTCTTTCTTTACTAGGAGTACTATATTATTCGGCATAATTAACTTCTCCTTTAAAGAAGGAGTCTCTTGACATACAATATATTAAAAGTATTTAAATATTCAATCTAGTCAAATGGGAGACATTTTGATTCACAAGATGTATGGAAATATTTAAGTATTTGGTTTAATTGAAACACTTACCTTGAATGAAAGGTCGTGCTTAAATATTTTAAAAATATCGAGATGTATATTTGTGTATTCAGTTTCCGTTTGGTATAATTGCCTTTCCGTCAGCGATTGGAGCAATATTTGACTGCTTGAAAAGTTATGTCCCTTTGGACTTATCTTATAAATATCACTTTTTAATTACGCAATACAACAAACAACAACAGAGAAAGAAAGGAGAAGCACACAGACACGCAAAAGAATGTTATACTGCTTCTCGTTTGGCTTGGACGTGCACATAATAAACCTTAGCTATTAAGAAAGCTGGCCACTTCAGTTTATCACTAGTGTTTCTTGTACACATGTTAAAATACATGATTCTTGTACACACGTTAAAACCCTCCCATAAATATCACTATTAACTTAAGTTATTAATAGAAATGTGATTAAATAAAATTCAGTTAATTAAAACAGGATAACGTGAAGTATAATATAATGAAATAATATGTTTAGTTCATTGTTTAGATGATAATTAAATTGGCTTGTTTGAGTAACTTTTTCCAAAAAGGACTTCTACGAAAAAAAAAGAAAAAAAATATTTTTTTCATAAACTAAAATTAACTTTTTGGTGAGAAAGTTTTCGTAAATAATCAGAAAATGTTTAATAGAGAGAAATGACCCGAAAACTTATTTTAAGGAATAAAAAGGGAAAAAATGAAGAATATATAAAATATAAATATAATATTTTAATAGAGAATAATAAATAAAATATAAAACAGAAAAAGAAATAAATAAATGAGGGATGTACACCGTAAATGCGAAACCGACACGCACGTTTCCAAGTGGAAAATAGAAAGGCTTGGGACCAGGATGACAAAAGCAAAGCAAACCTGCCCACTTTGAAGCTCCAAGTCTCAAGTTTAGTTGATTCTGATTCAACCTTTAATAAAGTTCTTTTAATTTCTAATAGCAGCATTGTATTTAAAACTTTTACTGCTTCCTTGATTAACAATTTGAATTAAATTTACGTGACTTGAGTTTCTTTTTAATGAATTAGGCAAGGGTTTTGTGTTTTCTTAGTATTACAAATTTAAAGAAGCTTTTGGTTCTGTTTAGTAGCCTCACGCCAAACTGATTTAAACAGGATTTTTATATGGACTTATTAGAGTGAGTTTGAGTATCAATTGGAATCATGTTGAAACATGAATTTATTAAAATTTTCCCTTCACTTTCAGGTTTAGTTTATTAAAATGTATGTAACAAATATTAAACAGACAGTAAATATGCACATAATAACATCATAATTGTTTAAATGAATTATTTGTCATAATTTTATAAGGCCTTATCATTTCACATAAATTTAAACACTTTATGTAAAATTTATTTTAATGTTAAGATTGCTAAAGTGAATAATTAACTTAATTGTGCGGATCTAACAATGTTTGAAAAATATTTTATTTGTGGTATAAATTTGTTAAACAGCGATTATATATATAAACAATCATGTATTTGAATGAAAAAAATTAAATAATGTTATTTCAAGTTAAAAAAAAACCTGTAACTCATATAATCACTCGCATTAGAATTGCTCTAATTAATTTGTAAAAACCATACACTAAGTATGAAAACTGATAAATTGAAGGAAAAGCAAACAATAAAATGTTGCAGAGTTACATTTACGAATTAGTATATCATAGCAGCAAAAGCAGAATAATTATTTGCCGACCTTTTGGACAAAAGACTTGACAAGGTTCACGGGTTGGGGTGAGCGGGTAAGTAGTGAGGATATCATCCACAACCCAACCGAGTTGAATAATAATGGATCTGCCTTAATTCCTTTGAAAGGGAAATATCCTATCAAAAGTGAAATCTGCTTTTTCTTTCAAAATTATATATTAAACATTAACAGTGCTTGAATGTTTTCGTAGCTTCCATATGGCCCACTACTAGTATTATTTTAATATCACCCACCTAAACTTTATCTCCATCTCAACCCCACGTTATTATTAATCCAAAACCAACACCACCCGCATTAATATTTATATCTACAAAACAATTAACACCACCTCAGCAAGAAAAAAAGAATGGCTTGGTAATGTGGTATTAATGAACAGAACTATTTATGTTACACATACATCTAAAAACATAAACTTAAAGAAATAAGTATATTTGTGCATGTTTTTGGCTGGTTAGTAAAATAAACATTGGGCAGGCAGGGTGTGGGTGTCTTTAATATTCTCTCTCCAAGCAAAGAGAGGTAGAAAGTAGCCACTAGAATCTCTCCCACATAGAAAGACACATGAAAGAAGGGGCCACGAAACCAAACAGCAATAGCATATGCATATCCCATTTCTCTCTCTAACAAATGTTTCTGTCTTCACACTCCAAATGAGAAGATATCTCAACAACAATCACCACCGCTACCAGTGTCTTCACTTGCACTCTTTTATTTTCTGTAGTGAATGATGAACAAGCTGGTGGTAGAAGTTGTGGAGGCGAGCGACCTCATGCCCAAAGATGGGGAAGGGTCAGCTAGCCCCTTTGTAGAGGTCAAGTTCGATGAGCAGCAGCACAGCACTGAAACGAGGCACAAAGACCTGAATCCTTGTTGGAATGAAAAGCTTGTTTTCAACATCAATAACCCCAGAGATCTTGCCCACAAGACAATTGAGGTGGTTGTATACAATAACAATCAAAATGATCGGAACCACAATAACTTCCTTGGAAGGGTGAGACTTTCAGGCTCCTCTATCCCTCTATCGGAGTCCCAGGCCAGGGTGGAACGCTACCCACTGGAGAAGCGTGGTCTCTTCTCAAACATCAGGGGAGATATTGCTCTCAGATGTTACGCGCTGCATGATCATCATCATCATCATCATGCTCATGCTGCTGCGGAGCAGCATCACCCTCACACCCAAGTAGACACACCTCCTGCTGCTGCTGCTGCTGCTGAGGAGGAGGAGGAGGAGGAGTATCAGTATGAGGACACTCCCTTTCAAGAAATAAACCCCAACATGAGGACGGTGCTAGATGAGGAAAGCGTGGTTGGTGACGGGGACAAGAAGAAAAAGAAGATGCAAAAGAAAGAAAAGGAAGTCAGGACTTTTCACTCCATTCCAGCAGCAGGCAAGGCTTACCCTCCACCCGCGATGGAAACGACGCAAAGGAGGGTTGATTTTGCAAAAGCTGGGCCACCCAATGTAATGTTAATGCAGCAGATCCCAAAGCAAAACCCTGAGTATTCATTGGTGGAGACAAGTCCACCACTGGCGGCTCGTTTGCGCTATAGAGGAGGACGGGACAAGATATCCACCACCTACGACTTAGTGGAACAGATGAATTTCTTGTACGTGAATGTGGTCAAGGCTAGGGATCTCCCTGTGAAGGATATCACTGGTAGCCTTGACCCTTATGTGGAAGTCAAGCTTGGTAACTACAAGGGTCTGACCAAGCACATGGACAAGAACCAGAACCCTGTCTGGAAGCAAATCTTCGCCTTCTCCAAGGACAGGCTTCAATCAAATTTGCTTGAAGTGACCGTGAAGGATAAGGACATTGTGAAGGATGATTTTGTGGGGAGAGTTATTTTTGATCTCACTGAGGTTCCTCTTCGGGTACCCCCAGACAGCCCCTTGGCTCCTCAATGGTACATATTGGAGGACAAGAAGGGCCAAAAAATTCATAATAATGGGGAAATCATGCTTGCGGTTTGGATGGGAACACAAGCTGATGAGTCCTTCCCGGAGGCCTGGCACTCTGATGCTCACAACATTAGTCACTCGAACCTTGCAAACACCCGCTCCAAGGTATATTTCACGCCAAAGCTTTACTATCTTCGAGTTCAAGTAATCGAGGCTCAGGATCTTGTTCCTTCCGATAAAGGAAGGGCCCCTGACGCCGTTGTTAGAGTACAGCTAGGAAATCAGATGAGATTCACAAGGCCTTCTCAAATGAGAGGCATCAACCCAGTTTGGAATGACGAGCTTATGTTTGTGGCAGCCGAGCCATTTGAGGATTTTATCATTGTGACTGTTGAGGACAAAGTAGGTCCTAGTGTTGAAATCTTAGGCAGGGAGATCATTTCCGTGAGAAGTGTTCCTCCCAGACACGAGTCCAGCAAGAAGCTCCCCGATTCTCGTTGGTTCAACTTGCACAGGCCTAGTGCTGTTGGTGAGGAGGAAACAGAGAAAAAGAAGGAGAAGTTCTCAAGCAAGATTCACCTCCGAGTGTGTCTTGAGGCCGGGTACCACGTCCTTGATGAGTCCACGCATTTCAGCAGTGATCTTCAGCCATCCTCCAAACATTTGAGGAAGAAAAACATTGGAATTCTCGAACTTGGGATACTGAGTGCCCGCAACTTGCTGCCCATGAAGGCCAGGGATGGGAGGACTACCGATGCCTACTGCGTGGCCAAGTATGGCAACAAATGGGTTCGAACCAGAACTCTGCTTGACACTCTCTCCCCTCGATGGAATGAGCAATATACCTGGGAGGTTCATGATCCATGCACTGTCATCACGGTTGCTGTATTTGACAACCACCACATCAATGGGAGCAGTGATTCCAGAGATCAGAGAATTGGAAAGGTGAGAATCAGGTTGTCAACTCTGGAAACTGATAGGGTGTATACTCATTTTTATCCTCTGCTGGTTCTCCAACCCAATGGCCTCAAGAAGAATGGAGAGCTTCACTTGGCGGTGAGGTTCACCTGCACCGCATGGGTTAACATGGTAGCCCAGTATGGTAGGCCTTTGCTTCCCAAAATGCATTATGTCCAACCCATACCCGTCAGGCACATAGATTGGCTCCGCCACCAGGCCATGCAGATTGTGGCCGCTCGCCTGTCTAGAGCAGAGCCGCCCCTTAGGCGCGAAGCCGTCGAGTACATGCTCGACGTGGATTACCACATGTGGAGTCTAAGGAGAAGCAAAGCCAATTTTCATCGCATCATGTCACTCCTCAAAGGAGTTACTGCTGTTTGCAAGTGGTTTGATGACATCTGCACTTGGAGAAACCCAATCACAACCTGCCTTGTTCACGTCTTGTTCTTGATACTGGTTTGCTACCCAGAATTGATACTGCCCACCATTTTTCTTTACTTGTTTGTAATCGGGATTTGGAATTACCGCTTCAGGCCAAGGAATCCACCCCACATGGATGCTAGGCTTTCACAGGCAGAGACTGCTCACCCAGATGAACTGGACGAGGAATTTGACACTTTTCCAACAACAAAGCCTTCAGATATTGTGAGAATGAGGTATGACAGATTGCGGAGTGTGGCAGGTAGAGTACAGACTGTGGTTGGAGATTTGGCTACTCAAGGAGAAAGAGCTCAAAACATACTAGGTTGGAGAGACTCCAGGGCTACATCTATCTTTATCATCTTCTCACTCATTTGGGCCGTTTTCATTTACATTACTCCCTTCCAAGTTGTTGCATTTCTAATTGGCCTCTATATGCTGCGTCATCCTCGCTTTAGGAGCAAGATGCCATCGGTACCAGTTAATTTCTTCAAGAGATTGCCTTCCAGATCAGATATGCTTATATGATGACCCGCTTTGCTTTTTCTCTTTTTATCCATCCACCACCTATTATTGTGCACAAATAATCATAATGTATGAATAAACAGACCTCCACCATTACACGTAAAATTAAAGAGGGTACATCAAACATGTGCATAGTCCCATCCAATTTCATTAGCAAAAACACACTTTCTTTGTATGAAAGTATATATCTATGTATATGTATGTATAAATCCCAAAGCTTCAGTTTCAGCTATGAAAACAAATATTCTTCGTGCTCGTAACAGCTTTATTAAATTACCAAGTGCTGTACTTCCTAATAATATTTTTTATTTTTAACCGCGCAAAAAATAAATGCCCAGTTCTCCATGAGCTATAACAAGCAGGTTAGATCGCTCTCATAAATCAAGCCCCAAAAGGGTTTTTCTATAAATAATATCATCATATATCAATACAACGGCCGTAAAACCTAAAAAGCAAGATGTGGATACATGTCAAAACATTTCATAAAATCTGATTGTACAAGTCAAAATTTTGGAACAGATTGATTCGGAAAAAAATGAAAATCTTTATTGGGACCAAATAATTCGAAACAAAACAGCTACTACTAGAGCCATAATCGTCAAGATGCTGATAGATATTCCACCCAAAAGAACCTTATCAACCAAGTCCCACTTCCTCATGCTTCCTTCTTGCTTTTTAACAGATCCCGAGGCAAGCTCACTCTCAACCGCTTTGTGCAGATGCTCCCGCTTCCTCAGCATCCATCCAATGAAATTTCTTTTGCTTTGGTTCTGTGGAACTACACTGCCTCTTGTATTATCACTCTTTTCGCGAGTACCCTCCTGACCACAACAGATGTCATTTCCACAGGCACAAGATTCTTGCTCTTCTGAAAATCCACCGCAGAGAGAAGGCAAATCCTGATTAGGAACCAGCTTGTTTAGAGATTTATTGTCACTTGCATGGTTGACTGTCTCAATTATTTCCCCAAAAACTGACCACCTTCCCACAGATGTTATCTTAACCATAGCTGAAGTTCCCAGCATATTGTCTGGAGCAAGTACAAGAACTTGTATATATCCTTTTGTATGACCAACCTTCGGCATTGACAAATAAAATAATTAGATGGCATATGCCATAAATAAATGCGTATATATAAGCCACAAGTTCAAAGGAGTGATTCACAGGAATTCTCATTTTAAGTCCATGGAAAAAAAGACATTTTTGCAAACTAAACCCACTAGTCTCGAGTTATTGCTTGTATTTTGAAACACACTGCACGATTATCAAAAGACAGTTAAAAGTTTAGAAACAAAAAATGGTGTTTTCAATATTAAGAAAACATCATATCACGCTTGCCCTAAACTTCTTTCTTTGGCACCTTAGCAGGTTCATGCCGATAAAAATATTCAATAACGAGATACCAGAAATCAGAGTTCAGGGTTCAGCCACAGCCATAAATGAATTGGATGCAACAAATGACATACTTTAATGGAATACATTTAAAAGCAACAAAAATAAATCATGATTCAAGATCTACTACACTGTCTTACCAAGTGAACTCCATCAGATGCAATATCAGTAATCCAAATTCTTTCCACTTTGCCTTCCATCCCAGAGTATGGTGTGAAGGATTCAAAGACATTTGTCAGCTCGCGGCTTCTTCTCTTAACCACATTACTTGGAACCTTTTTCATCCTTGCAGCAGGTGTCCCTATCATTTTATAGTATTATCATTTGTCAGGTGTGAGAAAAATTATTTTAAAATGAAAATAAAGAAATACCCTGGCATATGCATCTTATATAAATGCTATCAGACCTTTGGTGGTAATTTAGGTGGTCTAATTTTCCGAGCAACAAAATATAAACCTGGTGAATGCAAATTTCCCAATAGCTCCAATCCCACCCCCACCCCAGTATTGCAATAATGGAGTTTTGAGCATGAGCTACCACTCATGCAGCGGCAAGGACCCACCAACCGCCACCCAAATCTTTTTTTTTTACCCTAACACCAATACACATAGAATGTTGCCTAAAATTGCCATATGCTACTTAAGTAAAAAGAGAGTATATTTTATCTGTGCAAATGTACAGCAAACATGCATCAATTATCATTAATAAACAAAAATACGTCTTTTTTTATTTGCTCATAACAATTAGAAAATATGCTATTGACAAAACAATAGCTCAGGCAAGCACCTCTCAGCTATCATCCAAAAGGATGGGAATTGTGTGACTCTTCATACTAAGTTAACCTAGAAAATGGGTAAAATGAAATATGGAAGAACATAGTACTTCTAATCGCTGATTAATGCATCTATTAAGACTACAATTATTAAGTGCACTTTTCAAATGAAAGAAGCATTCCAGTACAATTGGGGGTTGTGTTTCAGAACACAAGGCTCTCAACAAATAGACAACCTTATCCCTTTAAGCATGGTTGCAACTGGTAGCAACTACCCCCCCCCCCCCCCCCAAAAAAAAAAAAAAAGAAAAGAAAAACAAACCACACACACACAGCACCCTGTGGATCTAAGGCATCATAACCTTACTTCTAAACTGTACTATAACTTGGTACCTAGTTTGATTTCATCCTTAAAATGATGTTAATTCTTGTGTTCAATATTAAGTTGTTAGATCACAAACCTGGTCGAGGATAAAATTGTGAAATGTGAACTTGAGGGAACTTGTACTCTTTAATAAGGTTGATAGTTTGCACAAAATCTTCATCGGTTTCACCTGAAAAGGCACAAAAAATAAGTGTTACTAAGATCAATGTTTGATACTGTTAGAACAATCAAGAATATCTCTGTTTTATTGAATGAATTCAGTTACACCATGAGGAGGTGAACCTAACCTCCTTAACCAACCTTACAAAATGATAATCCCCCCTCCTCCTATTCACAGACCTCTATATAAAGTCACTACTCCTCTGTACCAGCTATTACAGGTCAGCATTATTAATTTGTCTAAGCTGTAACTGGCATTAGCCAGTTACAGGTTTCACTATTGACTCAGGCTTCTTCCTAAACCTGCCATGAGTCCTAGCTACATATGTTTGCTTTATTTGAGGTCTAACAGATACATTCCAGACTATCTATATGAATTCCAAATCATTTCAATCATATACAGAATAATCTGAAAGACTAACTGAATGTTCTTTCACCTTTCCAGTTCATCATAATATCCATTTAACATGTCATTTATTAATACATTTTATAAGAATCTCAAGCTTAAATTACTGTGACATGTTTTCATACAAAATGATTCATAATTTCAAGAGTTATTTTATACTAGACGTTTATTGCTCATAAAATTATGCATGTCAGGAAACGGTATGTAACAGAACGCATAACAAAGATCATCTGCTAACCAGGAAATCCGCATATTATATCAGTGGCAATCTGCATCTCTGGCACAAGCTCAGTTAGAGTATCTACAACAGTCCTGAACTCACTCATAGTATATTCTCGATTCATTGCCTAAGACATTCAGATTAGTTAATATATTATTTAGCATATTATAGCAGACAATCTTATCAATAATTTTTATGACTTACACTCAAAATAGTATCACTTCCAGATTGAACTGGTACATGCAGAAAAGAGTAAACACATGGATGTCGCAAAATCTCTGCAATCTCTTTCAAGTGTTCAAGGATATATGGTGGATTGGTCATTCCAATACGCAACATTGTGCACGCATCAGCTGGTAGTTCTGCTACTAAGGCATTCAATAAAGTTGGAAGATTGACACCAATGTCACGACCTGTAAAACATAATGACCTAAGAATCCATCGATACAAAACCCACTCTCAATTTTATATCATTTTGAACAACCTAAATTGCTTTGAGGTGTACACAAGTTAATAAGAAATTCCATAAGATCAAGTCGGCAAATATCTTAAATTAGTGAAGGATGCTGAAGGGCTCAGAGCAACAGTAGAAATTACCATATGCTCCAGTGTCCTCACTGCTAAGCCATATCTCTTTAACCCCTTCAGATATGACAGATTTTACACGCCCAACCTGCATTGATTACAGATTAATATAATTATAAGCAAACTGAAAAATATATAGGTGATCCTGAGCATACATATATAACTCACTGTGATAGTACTTACAAGGCTATCAATTGTGTAACTTCCTAGGTGACCCCGAGCATGCTTTGTCTTGCAATAAGTGCAAGCACCTAAACAACCAACATTAATAGGAAGAATCTCAACAAACTTGTTCTTCCTTACCTGTTACAGAAGAATAACAAATTTGAACCCCCAGAATAATTTACAAAAGTCAAGTTAATTTAGAAAAAAAATATATACTACATGATAATTGGGATCCAAATGATAATTAAAAAAATAAGTTGAAATTCAAACCTTTGGAAGGTCAAGTGCGGGCAATTTCTTACGGGTCAAAAGGCGCACTTCATGACCTTTTAAAGTCTCCTCTACAATTTCAACAACGCGATGGATTTGCTGGACTCCAACTATGCTGATCCCTTCGAGCTCTTTCAAATCTCGACTTCCTTGAGGGACACAGCCAGCAACAACTAGTGGTTTATTTGAAGATTTTCCTTTGGTTATGATGGTATCCATGGCAGATTGACTTGGGGATTTGACTGTGCAACTGGAGCAGTAATTGTTAAATGTGATTTTCTTTTCATAAGTAAAAGTGGTTTTCTAAAGGATGATATATTCATGTTAGTGTTAGGTTAGCTAAAAAAAGACAAGTCCAATTTCTCTAATGCTTCCATAGACATAAATCAGAAAACCTCCTAGCTAGCTTAAAGAGTATGTGTATGTGTATGAAAGTGAAGTAAAGAGAGTGACTGACGTGTTGATGAGCCAGAGATCGGCATGGTCAGGATTATCGCTCAATGAATAGCCAAAAGCCGAAAGCTGACCAGCCATATATTCACTGTCACTCTGTTGAAATCAAAGCTGAAATTGCAATCGTAATCGTAATCGTAATCGTAATTAATTAAGAAAAAAGACAGTACAAAGTACTTGCCTGGTTATGGGAGCAGCCAAATGTCTTTATGTAGATAGTCTGTGCAGTGGGAAGAAAGAATAAGAAAAAAAGAAGACAGTAGATAGAAAGAGGTAAGTGAGGGAACCTGAGTGCCAGGAATTGCAGGTGAAGCCGAAGAAGAGAGTTTATTCCGCTTGGTCCCGACGCCAACGCCAACAGCCGCTGCTAATGGGAAACGAAAGCCCACCGGAGTTGCAGTTGTGCTTCCAATCAGCAAATCCTCAATGTCCTCCATCCCCTCTCCCTCTTCTCCAAACAAAACCCAACCAAAACACTTTATGTTAACACTGCTCTGCTCACCCTAGAATACCCATTTTTCCCTCTTGTGTACCTTTTTTAAACTAAAGTTTACTATAATTCATCCATATTACTTGCTAATTCTGTGTCTAATTTAAGAAAACAGAAGAGAAATAAAGAAAAAATAATGTGGGTCTTATGTAGATTTTATATCACTTTATTTTAATTTAAATATTTTTTTATCCTCACAAATTAAAACGTTATTTCATTCCATTCGTGTCTTCACCAAAAAAAAATTGTTTAATTTGTATTTATTTCATTCAATTTTCTTATGGATCTTTCCTTATGTACCAACCCTAATTTTTAATGTTTTCATATTTTTATTCTTATTTAATACTATTTTTCTTAAAAAATATTATGATTAGTCATTTTAACCTTTACATGGTATAAATAAAGCTACTTAAGTATTGCCATGTTATTTGGCAAAAAAATTAAAATATTGCTTTAAAAAAAATTACGGATTTATTGCAGTTTCAAAATTATTTACGGATGTATAGCAACGAGACGTGCCCCACGAAAACACGACTGAACACGCCCCCTCCTGGCACGATTGGGGCTGAGTTGCGCCCCCACCATGACCAGTCCCGCCCCACCCAGGTGCGACTCTGGCCCTATAAATACCCCAATTTCAATTTTTACCTTCACTTTTTAACTTCTGCATCTCTCTAGCTTTACTTTTTACTTTGCTCTGACTTCTCTCTACATCTTGTTAGTCTTAGATATCTGAATATTTGGTTATTTATACTTTCGTTTGTAGTTGTTGGTCATATATATAAAAATGTCTACAAATGCTGATTATGTCCGTATTGTTCTATATTATAATGGTAGGAAAATTGAGGGCCGACGTGGTGTTGTTTTCGAAGGTGATAAAAGGCCAACACGTATCAAGCGCAACTCAACTATTGATGAATTGCATCAGAAAATCAATCAAAAATTAGTTCTCAAAGGTAATCAATCTATCACTATGGTCACTGCAAGAGATATGGTGCGATGATAAATATATTAGCATGAAAGTAATAGACGACGAAGACCTAGAATTTGTAATAGGAGAATTCTTCAACCAATCAAGGAAAAATTTCTTAGAGTTGTACATGGATAATGCTGAAGCAGAGGATGTGGCTTTACCAATGAGGTCAGTTGATTTCAATTATTCTCGTATGGAAGATGAAAATGACCCTACTTGGGTTATGGATGACGATATTGACGATGACGATGATGAAAATATCGCAATGGAAGATTGTCTTCTTGTCGAGAATGCTAGTGCTTCAGACAATGATGAGGATGATGGTCGAAGTGCAACTCAAATACAAGTACATTACTCTTTTGTGGGGGAGTCTCAATCCAACCACAAGAGGATGCAGGGGAGTCTCAATTACCACAACAATCTGAATGTGTGTTACCAAACAATAGTTATTTACATATATGTCTGGTTTTTGTTTATGTAATTTTTTTTAATAAAAATGGGAAATTGCACATGTAGGCGAAGGTAATAATACTTTTTGGAATGAAATCCCACATTACACATACATTGATTGGGATCATCCGACTGAACAAGATTCTGGCACTGGTTCAGGTTCAGTTGATGGTCCATGGAATATAGGGAATAAGTTGTTTGTGAAACAGGAATTTGCATCAAAACAAGATGTGCAAATGGCAATCAAGCGGAACTTCATGAAGGAGCATCAGCAAGCTGTTGTGGTTGAAAGTACGCCGACAAAGTTAAGCATGAAATGTCGTGCGCATGACCAGAATTGTCCTTGGAGGGTTAGGGTAATAAAACCAACGTACCGTGAAAGATGGGTGGTTACCAAATGGGGTGGCAACCACAATTGCTTAAATGATCACATTTCTCAGGACCACAAACAACTTGATGCCGATGTTATTATTTCAGTCGTACTAGGTACGTTACTGGATGACATGATAATGATGAGAATTATTTATTTTATTATTATTATTAATGTTAACGTGACATTTTTTATTATTAGGGATGATAAAGCATGATCCATCATGTTCAATTGGACTAGTCCAGGAGAGGATAATCCATTCCTATGGATACAAAGTTTCATATAGAAATGCATGGTATGCAATGCAGAAAGCAATGACAATTATTTATGGTGATTGGGAGGAATCATACACATTTTTGCTGAGGTGGTGTGACTATATGCTTCACTTTTCACCAGGTTCTGTTTATCATCTTCAAACAAAAAATTATTATGTGGCTCATAGAATCGTTCATGGAAAACACGTGTTTCATCGCAATTTTTGGACCTTCAGACAATGTTGTGAGGCTTTCAATATTTGTAAGCCGGTTATTCAAATTGATGTCACTCATTTATATGGCAAGTACAAAGGAAAATTGTTGATTGCCACAGCTCAGGATGGAAATAATGAATGTTTGCCACTTGCATTTGCTATTGTTGAAGGTGAGACATTAGAAGCTTGGGAATACTTTCTGGATAACATTCGCACTCATGTTACACAGAAGACAAATATTTGTCTTATTTCTGATCGGCATCGAAGCATATTATCTGCAGTTGAGAGGGACCGTGGGTGGCAACCACCGCATGCTTATCATGTCTTTTGCCTTCGTCATATTGCAAGCAATTTTAATCAAAAGTTCAGAAATGAAAATTTGAAGAGAGTGGTTATGAATTTAGGTATGGTTAATAACTTTATCTTCCAATTTTGCATGTATAACTAAATTTTAATGTTATTTAATTTGTGTGCAGGTTATACTCATTCTATTATTGATTTTGAGATAGCCTTCGCACGTTTTCGTGATGTGAGTCCTGAGGTTGCAAACTGGATTGATAACATCCCCAAGGAAAAGTGGACACGTGCATATGATGTTGAGCGACAAAGGTATGGACATATGACAACAAATTTGGCCGAGTCAGTAAACAGGGTTTTAAAGGGTGCAAGAAACATGCCAATTAGCGCGTTGGTTAAACACACATATAGCAGATTAGTGGAATATTTTGTTTGTAGGGGGCAATCGGTTGTTAATGAATTGCAACGTCGTTAGCCTCATTGCAAAAATGTGGTTGCTATGTTGAAGGCCAATAAGACCAATGTTACTGCTCATTATGTCCATACATATAATGTTAAACAATCTGTATTTGAGGTTGACGATGGTTATGACAAATCACATTCGGTAAACCTCCTTGAGCGGTTCTGTCAGTGTGGGAAATTTAAGGCGTTCAAGTATCCTTGTAGTCATGCCGCAGCAGCCGCTTTACATGTTCGTCAGGCACCGGCACAATATGTGGATGACGTATTCCTTATAACAAACATGGTACAAGCTTACTCATTTCCATGGCAGCCAATTGGTAATGAGCAAGCAATTCCACCTAGTGCAGATCCAGTGGTCATACCTGACAGGTCTATGTTGTGTGCAAAGGGTCGTCCAAAGTCAACTAGAATACGCAATGAGATGGATGAAGTTAAAGCTAGTCAAAGTCGTATTAGGTGTGGTATATGCAGATTACCTGGTCATAACCGTTGAAATTGTCCTAGTCGTCCATCTACGTCATGATTTCTTTATATTGTTGTCAATGTTGTCTTTATGTTGTTATATTTCATAATGAACATTTGAAAATAAACCAAACTTCCAGTGAAACCACTAATCTCAGTTATATTATATGCTACGATGAATTTAAAACATGAAAACAACAAAAAAACATTAACAATTATGTTTTAAAATACAACATAATCATGGAAACGTGATAAAATAACAGAATGTACAAACAATCGGAATTAGAGAGACAAACACAAAAAGTAAATGAGTAACCCAAAATTCAAAATACAAAGTCTACAACTCCGGAGGCAACTGGTAATGACGCGCTTGACGATCAAGCAATCTGCGTTTACCACGTCCACGCTGAAACTGTGGAGCAGGAGTATGTGTTGGAGATGGCACTAGATCTGGAGGTGGAATGGCCTCGACCGACAATTGCGGATGATAGCCTGATTGTCGAGGTGGTGAAAAATCTATCTGGCTATTCATTTCCTCAACACCTATATCATCCCACGACTGAGGTCCCTGACTACTCCTCCCCGCCTGAGCTCCCTGATTACTACTCCCCGGCTGATCCCAGCCTGCCGTGGGTACTGGACTATATTGATACGCTATTTGGGTATGGGTGTCCCAAGGTGGCCAATCTGGCTGATAATATGTATGTGCCTCCAGCTGGGTAGGCTCGTGAAATGTCGCCTGTACATCGTACTCACGACCTATGAAGGGTGTCCTAAACCATCCATTCACCGTCGGGTTGGGTGCATGAATAGGCTCAGGAACTGGTGGAATAAGTCGGCGACGATGTCCTATCTCTCAACCCTATCTCGCACGACGTCCCACGTCGATAGACAACTGTGCCTCCTCCGGAAGCTGGGTCAGGGGTGCCTCTGAACCTGGCTCCTCCACTTGAGCGATCTCTCTGAAAACAACTATCAGACGACCTATTTCCTTATGTACATAGTCCAAACTGTGGTGGGGAAATTGCTCAGGCGTGGTGACAAAATACAAATTTTCCAGACAATCAACCTATAAGTCACAACATATGTACATAAAGAAAAATATATGATAATAGTAAATAAATTATTTCCAATAAATGACTTACACAACGTCCTAATTTGGCAGCCCGCTTCGTGACATATCGCTTGCTGGACAGTCTATACCAAGCCATGTACTCATGGTTGGGTGACATAAGACCATGTATTTCAGGAGACACTTCAACATGTTGAACTCGCCTATTCCATCTCTGTATAAATTTCCTTAGCCTACGAGCCCAATTTTCTTGGGGTTTACCTCGAAGGGTATAATCATGCACTCTTTTCAATTTTCCAGGCCTGTGAGGTATTAGTTGATCCCGCCCAAATTGCCTCATGCATCTATCAGGCTGGGAATACTCAGCAATGTGAAAACAAATAATAGGTGTCCTAGTCATCCACCAATACTTTGTGTCAGCAGATGCACCCAAGAATTTGTAATCTCTATAAGGTTGTCAAACCAGCTAAAAGATTAAAACATATATACGACTCAATTGCATGTTGACAATAGTTTAAATAAATGATATTTGATTCAAAAAACATACATCATTTCTGCATAAGGTGTCTAGTCTGTCTCGATACCAATTTAGTGAGTTAATTCTGAACCTATCTAGAGCATTAAACCTAGTTTCCAGATTCAACATTCAAATGTTAATCGCAGTACACATAAATAAATTGTGATTTAAGTAATACAAAATAAACATACCTGTGTCCGAAGTGGCAATCCAGCTTATGCGAATCAGGCAAAGGGGGAGCAATGGGTGGAAATCTGAGCCACGCCCAAATCTGCAGCAAAATAGTGCAACCACCAATGTCTTTTCTATTCGGGTATGTACAATCGCACAAATGTCTAAACAAGTTTGCCAGAACTGCAGACCCCCAGCTATATGAACCAATGTCAGCAAAATCACCACCAAGTAAGGCGATGAAGCGACATCCGAGTACGCTCCCCCCCGATCTGTCGCATAGGATCCAAGTTCCTAACATCTGTGCAATGTGAGCCTTCATGAAGTATATCACATTCTGAGGATAACCAACAACTACATCCCATGTTGGATATACTCTGTCGAAATATGATAGCTTCAAATTGCAGGAGGATAACTCAATGGCCGCATCAGGCTCGTTACCAAAAACCTCATTACATAATTCTGCCCAATCCATGCAAGTCTGCCCGGTAACGACTTGCCCATCAGTAGGCAATCCTAGTATATTTGCGATATCTTGGAAGGTAATTGTCATCTCACCCTACGACATATGGAAAGTGTGTGTCTCTGGTCTCTACCGCTCAACCATAGCGCTGATAAGGCCAGCATCAATCTGAAAAATATAGGTCACTTATAAATTTATAAGTTCAAAATACCCTAATTTCAACACATTACACAATACAATATTGTAAGTGCTTACCTTCATATATCGCATGCGGGCAATGTGTAAGAAACCAGCCTGAGTCAAATACTGTGCGACTAGGTCTGGAATATCGTCGGGTCGGGGTCCACCACTAGGTCTACCTCCGCGGCGAATCTTTAGCTCTCTTTGTGTTTCATCGTTCCAAACAACCTGTGAAATATGAGTGTGTTGTCTGCGCCTTCTAAGTGTATCCCATCTATATGGTCCGGGAAGAACATGCGTTGTGGGATCGGTAGGCTCAGGCTCATGGTCAGGTCCAGAACGAGGTGACTCAGATGATGATGACTCAGCCATAATAATATGCTAAAATTTAATAATCATATTATCATAATTAATTTATTATTTGAAATAGAAATTATTTTCAAGAATTGATAGGTCACTAACTAATAATATTCTAAGCCAATAATTTGAAACAAATAACTAACTATATCACTAAAATTTAATAATCATATTATCATAATTAATTTAATTTGAAATAGAAATTATTTTCATCAATTGATAGGTCACTAACTAATCTAATAATATTCTAAGCCAATAATTTGAAACACATAACTAACTATATCGCTAAAATTTAATAATCATATCATCATAATTAATTTATTATTTGAAATAGAAATTATTTTCATCAATTGATAGGTCACTAACTAAT
>CM023948.1:10325628-10344513 GCA_013407115.1 Glycine latifolia | reverse complement strand
ATAATAATAATATTATTATTATTATTATTATTATTATTATTATTATTGGGTTTTCAAATATGGGTAAACTCTAAACCATGAAACGAATAAATACAAATGGAGAAACCTATAATTTGTTATTGTCAACAAACAAATAAGGGATTCAATGATTTTAAATTATTATAAATTATACATACAACTATGAGCATATATAACACATCAGAAGATTCAAAACTAGCAAATGAATGTGATATATAGTCAAATATTTCAGTTTACAATCATCAAAAGATTTCTTAGCAACAACATTAAATTATCATGAAATCGAAATTATTATTAATACGTATCAAGAATATTTTACAATTTTGATAGTAAACACTATTTCCTACGGATAATATTAAAATTAAGAGGATTCTTTCAACAAAAAAAGGAGGAAATTCACCTAGAGTTACTAAATGGAGTTGGTGGAACTTGTATAAATCGCATTTACTGTAAGTTATAAGTACTTCTTTTGCGCGTGCTTACATTATTTTGTACTACTTTAAACAATGCTTCCGTTCATTCATTTAAGTCATCATAGGAAACAAAACATACATCCATTTTGTATCTTTTGATTTTTTTTTATAATTTTGTTTCTCTTTTCTTCTTAACTAATTTGCCTTTTGTTGCAGTTACTCTGCTATGGGAATTGCTCCGGTTAATGGTATGACTACAATGGGAGTGCGTAAACCTCAGTCAGCAGCTCCGGTGTATCATCGACCACTTCGAAGATAGGAAAGGTTTATAATTTTTCCTCGTTAACACACCTCAAACCTCACAAGTAATGTTTGCAAAACTGAATTTACTCTCCAAACTTAATTTAGATCACCCCAAACAAAAAATAAAACATAATAGTTTTCTTGTCTCTAAAGATTTTTTCTTGTGTATCTGCAGGTGTATTCTCATTCACACAATAAAATGGAATGATATATATATTTTTTATTCTTTTTTCTCTCTCCGGAACATGAGTTAAAGGCATGACGCTCAATAGGGCATTCATGGTATACTACTGAGATTCCCAAAAACATGAATCTAATCTCTCTTAGACTAGCAAGTCTTTCGAATTCAGTTAGCAGGATTCTCAACTCTCTCTACTGACTGCATTGGCCTATGTAATATCGACATTAACATGCAGCACGTGATATGACACAACTTGACCCTTCGACACGTTAATTTTTAAAAATTATGGATTTTGACATGTTGGGATATGTTTTAATATTAAATAATATTTTTAATTTATATAGTGCATATTTCATTTAATATTCAATAATTTAACCAAAAAAATTAAACTAAACTAGTAATACCCATCAAAATGTAATAGAAAAAAATTCAAACCCATAAAGAAATAAAGTTATCAGGTATTAAAAAAAATGGAATCAGTTGAGGGGTTTTAGTTCTTTTCCTCTTCTTTTCTCCCTTCTTTTATTTTATTTTAGCTTATTTTTTCTCTCTTTTGTTTTATCTTCGATTTATCATTGAATTCATCTACCACCGACCCCAATTAACTTGGGTTAAAGGTGTTGTTGATGTTGATGTAGTCCCAAATCCTATGATCTTCTAGGGTGAAAGCAAAACACTTGAAAATAAACAGAAGTCTTGAAGCGTAGCCACATAAAGAATGAAGTTTATTACCAAAACCAAAATAGTCATATCTTTTAAATTGAAACTCTGGATGATTATCATCATTCGCATTAACAGAGCCAAGTGATTAATCAAAAATATCAATCAACTGAAAAAAGTATAAATTTGAACCTAAAAAACTAAAAATATAATTTTTTTTAAAGAGTAACAGATTAATGGTTTTTTAAAGAGTAAAAAGCAAAACCTGTTTGGGGGTTTATTTACCTTGTTTAATGATTTAAAAAAAACTAAAAAGAAAAAACCTAAAAAAAAATTAACGGTGACCAGTGAGATTGAGAGAGTGAAAAGTAAAACCCATTTGGGGGTTTTGTGCTAGACTGCTGGGTGTCCGTTTAGGTATAGAAAATTGAGAGAGAGAAGGTGCAAGCATATTAGAGAAGGTGCAAGAGCACTTACCTGTGACTGGTGAGACGCAAATGACAGGCCAACGACGAAGAAGCGAACGATGCGACAGGCCTACGGTGGTGAGAAGCGAGAAGCGAACAACGGTGACTGGTGAGTGAAACCGTGAAGAAGTGAGAAGCGGAAACCGCGAAGAAGCAAAATCGTGTGAGAAGAAGTCCAGAAATATAAATTACTCAAAAAAATGTATGCCCTTTGACCTTGTCGAACACGGTCAAATTCACGTGTCGAAATCGGTCAACGTGTCAAATTTTATGCCCTTTGACCTTTGACCGTGTCGGACACCTTGTCGGAACGTGTCAGCGTGTCGGATCTTGTCAGACACAATTCGCCCTGTGTTTCAGCGTGTCCGTGCTTCCCAGGCATTAGTTGTCTTTCTCTTGTGAGTCCAGATGTTCTTATGCACTGACAGAGTGATAAAGTTGTGTCTTAGTGACTTGTTGGTTATGGGTTCTAATCCAGAAACAACCTCTTTGAATATGTAAGGATAATGTTATGTACAATATCTCTCTCCCTTACCTGCGCATAGCGTGGAGCGGGTAATAGGGTACATAGTGTGTCTTATGCACTACAAGTGTCTAGTCTTTCATTTCACCACCCTATACCTAGGATATGTCTCAACACAACATTGCTCCATTGTGGGACAATAAAATTGTTACATGCATCAGAAACACAGAAAGTATGAAATCCAAAGGAAGTGGGTACTCTAGTCTCTAGAAACTTGAAAACAATAAGAGCATGATATTGTGTAGGAGGAACATAAGTGTGCCCTTTATATGACTAACGCTTATTATAAGTTCAAAAATTGCCTTTCAGGATTGATCCATGCTTACTTGCTAAGAACTTGCAGCATTAAAGCAAGCTCAGCCAATACAGATTTGAAACAGCCAAGAGTATGGGAGAAAAATAGCAAGTTGGGTACGTTAAAACCAAGCTACCTCCAATCACTGGATCCTGTCAAGAAATCATCATTTTCTTCACTCACATAAGAATGGCTAAATATGCCGACTGACAAGCAAATAGATAGCTATATACTACATAATAATGTAAGTATAATAATTAAGCATCCCCTGCTTCTACTTTGGTATATCACAAAGCAATTTTTCATGGGGGCATTGGTAAACATCCCAAATTTTAAAAATCTTACAATCACAAGTTATCTGGCATTAGATTGAAAATTTTCAAAGCAGAAATCAGCATATTACACCCTTTCGAGTTTTTGAATTGATTAACTGACACTAATGAGCAAATAACACTGGTTTACCCTGAGTACTTTTGCAAACCCTACATGGAGATTTTCATAAAACAAATAATGAAAACCAATTGGTAGATAATAGGAAGTACCTTGGATGAAGCAACATATGCCAGATAGGGTGTACTACAAGGTGAGGTAGCTAAAGAAAATGTAAGCCCAGCCAGGTATGCTTGCAGACCTAAGAGTATAATTCCTTCACGTAAAATGTTCTACATTCAAACTAAAGTCAAGAAATTAAGTCAGCATAAGAGCATAAACTAATTGGATGCATGGTAAATTGGCAGCTGCACATGGATCAAAACTGTCAAAGAATGAGGAGAGCCATAATTCAATGATCTGCAAAATTTTCTTAAAAGTGAATTACAAACAAATATAGTAATATGTCTACTCAAGGAACTTCTATAATGGATTAGCTTTTAAAACTTGTTAGTGTGCCTATGCTCTAAAAAGCTTGAGACTTAGAAGAATGTCTTGCAAGCACACATAAATTGAGCATAATGAACATATCTTGTAGGCTACACCATGCAATTTACCATCCAGAGAATCCAAAAAGAATTTTTGATAGAGTGAACATTAACAGCATGTCAGCATATCAGAGACTCACAGGGTCACCAACTCCCCCATGGAAGAAACCATGAGGTAGAATCTGCTGCCATGCTCCAATACTTAACAGCATGTCAGCATATCGTCCTAACCTGTAGAAGATAAAGTGAACATTAATTACGTTAGTCCATGAAGGTTACAAATGTGGCAAGTTCTGCTTAGCACGAGTAAGGTGAAAGCCAAGGGCTGCTTATGATGCTCCTCTTCGTGATGTCCAAGTCTAATTAAGTATAAGAAGATATTGTTAATCCTGATTTCATTCCACATCTATTGCCACCTTTCAAGGCACCAAACCCTGCAATTTTCCCACTGACTACACCAACAACGAAATGAAAGATTTGGCCCTTTAGTCTATTTCTCAACTTACTATCCCGTTGAAACTCATTCCAACTTGGGATTAGGGTTAATACGTAATGGCGAGACTCATTTTTAACTTTCGAATTATAAATAAATGGATTAGATTAATGAGTAATTAAAAATTAGATTGATCCTAAATGAAAAAGTTAGTAATATTTTAATGTCTTTCAGGTCATGTATATTATAAACACATGTTTGTTCTTTATTGGTCTACGTGAGAAGGGTAAGAAGTAGTTGTTCAAATTCCCGGCACCACAGAAAAACCTATTAGAGCATCTTTAGTGCTAGATCTTGAGCTCAAGATCTGATTTTCACTAGATCTCCCAATAAAGGAGGTGAAGAGATCTTCAACATGGAGAATGGGTTCTTGTAGAAAAACCCTCAAGATCTGCAGATAGTTCAAAAAAGAATAAATACTTTACCTTTTTCTCTCTCCCTAAGATCTCAAAATAAGATCTACCACTAAAGAAAAATTAAAGAGATCTTAAGAAATCTTCAATCCTATGTGGTTCTATGAGGACTATCAAAAAGTAGTCTAAGATCTCAATTTAAGATCTACCACTAAAGATGCTCTAACTTTAGTGGTAGATCCCAAATTGGGATCTTAGACCACTTTTTGGTGGACCCCACAGTGCCACGTAGGACTGAAGATCTCTTAAGATCTGTGACATTTTTTCCTTTAGTGGTAGATCCCAAATTGAGATCTTAGATAACTTTAAGTGGGTCCTGCACGGACCCCACTTTTAAATATTTTAATTTTGATTTAATTTAATTTAATTAATTAAGTAAATAATTTTAATTAATATTTACTTAAAATTGAATCGGTTGAGATGTTGAGCCAGGAACTAATGAGACATGTATCTTCTTCAATTGCGAATGCGACTCAAGGCTTCCTTTTTGTATAAGATCCTCCTACTTCCTCAACGACGGTATCTTCTAACCTAATTTGGGTAGAAAACTGTGGAAATTGTGCACCAACTTCATGATTTTCAACGATGGTAGGATTGTTTGGTGGCATTGAAGGAAATGTTTGAGAACTTTGAGAATTTTCGGTGGAAGGGATTTGAGTGCTTGACATAAAATAATTTGGTGGTGGTGGTGGTAAAAAGAGAGGGGGAAAAAAGGGGGGCGATTTTCTGAATTTTGGGTTGACGGAGGCATGTGGTAATTTTGTAAAAAATTCATATAACTTTGCCAATCAAACTGATTTGGATTCATTTCACACAAATAAAATTTAACTAAGAGATTGGAGAAAAAGGTTGACAAATGAAAATGAAAGTTGTATGCATTAATGGTTAGTTGTGAACCAATTTATAGCAAAAAGTTTTCAGAAAAAATGGCTAGTTTTTAAATTTTAATTTTTTTCGTTTTTTCATCTCCTCACCCCCCTTCCCTCCCCTCCACACCCCCCATTTTCTTTTATTTTCTCCTTCCCCCCAACGGTCACTACCTTTTTTCTTTTCTTTTTTTCCCTCCCTCTAGAATCTTCCCCTTCCCCTTTTTTTTTTCATTTCCCCTTTCCCACTCCCCCCCTCCCCCCTCTTTTCTTTTTTCTTTTTCTTCCTCCCCTTCCCCCTCCCCTATTTTTTTTCTTTCTTCTTCCCCTTCCTTCTCCCCCATTTTCTTTCTTTTTCCCTTCCTCCCTTACCTTCCCGCTCCCTTTTTTTTTCTCTTCTTCCCCCTCCCTCTCACGGTGCCTCTGCAATCCGAGCCTCCCCCTCCTCCGAGTTCTCCTCTGCTTCCCTCAGGTATATTCTGTTCCTTTTTCTTTTTTTTTGTTTCTCTTTTGCGGTTGGTTGGGTTGTGGGTTGTTGCTCCCCGCCCATTTTGTGGTTTGTTACAACATAAAAATGTATTTTTTTGGACTTTGTGCAGATCTTCAAGGTTCTTGTAGAGGAACCAGATCTCCACGTGGAGATCTTCATCCTCCCTTTAGTGGTAGATCTGAGGAAAGAGAGATCTTCAACTCAAGATCCCTCCCCAAGATCCAGTACTAAAGGTGCTCTTAGGAATTCTTACTGCCAAGAACTTCATGCACTTCACCACAGGTAGTATCCACTTACAACAACTTGATCAGTCCAATACCCAAACTATTTTGGGCTGAGAAATCTAACCAAACTGCTCATTCTTAGGGGAGTTCATGGGTATGGGTCATCAGTGAGCCCGAATTGATCTAAATCGATCCGAATAGTTTGGGTTGGATCATTTATGTATTTGAGTCAAAATCAAACCAAACCGAACTAAACCGATAAAAAATTTTAGAGTTTGGTTTGATTTTAAATCTTGTTAATATTGAACTCCAAGTGTTGGAACTGCAAATGTTTATAATATTAACAGATCATAATTTGTTCATTTGTTTCAGCAAATGTGGTTGTAACAAATCTGGTTGCACCAAAGTTGATTGCAAGAAATTAGTTTGTAGGAAATAATTATGATTCAGACTGTTACAGTAAACCTCGTTAACCATATATATTTTTTAAAACGACATCTAAGACGGTTTCGGGATACAACCGTCTTTGAAAGTGGACCCTTCAAAGACGCTTTGAAAACCATCGTCGAAAGTTTTGACTTTCGACGACACCAGCTACAAAGACTATTGTACAACCGTCGTAAAAAGTGTTTTTTCCAGTGGTATTTAGATCTCAATTTTGAAAATGTGCATTAGTAATTTAATGAAATATGATCTCTCTTAAAAGTTAAACGAGGAATAAATCTTATGCAATCCAATATTACCTAAGCTACAATAAGTAAGAAGTAATAAGTGGTGCATATAGTCCCACAGAAGCAGAAAATAATTTACAAGAGCAATATGCATTTGATGAATTTATTTAAGTAGAGTATGAAGCAGGTGAGAGGTGACCTAACAACTTGAAGTGGATAACCCTGGAGTTACCTAACTTAAAGTGCACAATTGTACTTTTCAAATTTTTGATCAAAAGAGTGACTCTTGTTGGTCCGTTTGTTGTCGCTAAGATCTTGATAGCCATTGGAAATGGAAAGAGTGAATTAGAAAGTAAAAAGTGTTGGTCGCTAATGGAAGTAGAGTAGTAGGTACCTTTTAGTGTAGAGAAACCATTCTTCATGGTCCTTGTCATCAACATAACCACCAGAAAGAACAACAGACTAGGAACCGCGAACTAATTGTCTAGCAATGCCACCCACAGGGACAAAGTGAGCACCCCACTGGCTGCATTCGAGTCTGTCTCTCCAACTTTTACCAGCCAGAAGACCTTGATTCCTTATAGGGCCATTCTCTACCGTGATTGGACCAAAATGGTACGTAGGCACTATTGGGTATGACTTATACTTCACCTTCAAAAGAAAAGCTAGTCGTAAACATTGTTTGTAATTTTTCTTCATTTTCTCTCTTTCTGTTTTCTCGATTGTTGTGTGATTGCTCAGTCCTAACAATTGGTATTAGAGCAAAGGTTCTGCAATTGGGGTTTTGCTATTTTAGGGTTTTCTTGACATTAAGAAACCTGGGGAATTAATCTGTGAGGGATGCCAATCGGCCAATCACGAAACAAGGTTGAAAAGTTTTGAGGAAAGGGTTTCGAGTTATGGAAATTGAAGATGGAGGCTTTGCGTGTTGACAAGAACCTATGGTACGTGATCGAAGATGCAAAGCCATCTGTGTCTGAATGATCAAATAAGATGCAGACTTGGACCAAAAATGATCTAAAGGCGCGAAGCCTGATTTGGTTGTGTCTTGTTGAGAACGTTTTGGTGCGTGACCTCCAATAAGACCGCGAAGGATCTCTGGATGAAGCTGGGCAGTCTCTATCAGAGCAAGTCACTCGTGAATAGGTTGTTCATGCTAAGGCGATTATATAATCTACGAATGTCTGAAGGTGATTCTTTTTTTGCACATTTAAATGAATTTAACACTCTGTGCACAACTCACATATGTAGATGTCAACCTGGATGAGGAAGATACAATGTGCACCTTGTTGTGTTCATTGCCAAACTCTTAAGAGCATATCATTATCTTTATTGGTACTAGTGTTAACAAATTGTCCTTAGAGATCGTTGTTGCTTCCTTGTTATCTGAAGGGATGAGAAGGGTAGGTTCTGTGGGTACTGTTAATGAGGCTTTGTTTGTTAGAGGAAGGAATACTGATAAATCAAAATTAGGTTTCAAAGGCAAATCTTGGGGAAGGTCAAAGTCCCATGATAAATCTGAAGCAAGGTGCTAGAAGTGCAAGCAAGTATGACACATAAAAAAGAATTGCATAAATAAAAGTGTAGGCCCTGAGAAACGAGATAAGTCATCATCCTCTAGTACAAAGAAGGATGATGATGATAACGTGGGAGATTTGTATGTAGTGTCAAATCCTTAGAGCGACTGCAACGAATGGATAATTGATACTGGAGCATCGTTCCATATGACACCTCACAGGGAGTGGTTTTACATTTATCAACCATGTTCAGGTGGTACAGTGAGAATGAGAGATAACATGACCCTAGAAATTGTGGGACGTGGGAAAGTAAGGCTAAAGATGAAGGATGAAACAATCAAGAATCTACCGAATGTAATGCATATTTCGGGTTTGACAAGAAATCTTATCTCCATTGGAAGTATGGCATATGCATGTATCAATTTTAGTAGTGATAAATATTCATGCAAACTAACTCGTGGAGCTATGGTAATTTCCAGAGGAGAGCGTCATGGCAAACTGTGGAAACTGTTGGGTCACACAATATTTTGTGGTGATGGCTATAGAGCTGAGCAGGCAGAAGATGACACTACATTGCTATGGCACAAGAGGTTGGGTCACATTGGTGGGAAAGGTCTAGAGACTTTAACATCAAAGAAGTTTGTAGAAGGATTCTGAGTTGTTCTATGGGCTTCAATTTTTGTGAGCACTGTTTACATGGCAAGCAAAATCGGGTGTCTTTTGAGTCCATCGGAGGAAGAGCTGAATGGATTCTTGACTTGATACACAATGACGTGTTTGGACCTACACCTGTAGCATCACGTGGAAAATCTAGGTATTGCGTTTCTTTTACTGATGATTATTCTAGATATGTGTGGATATATTTTTTCATAGCAAGGATGAAGTGTTCAAAAAATTCCATGAGTTCAAAGCATTGGTAGAAAATCAATTTGACAGAAAAATCAAGGTGCTAAGAACTAACAATGATCGAAAGTTTTGTTCTGCAAAATTTGATCAGCTTTTTGTGGCTAGTGGTACTTCAAGGAAAAAGACAACACCCTATTCACCTCAACAAAATGGGGTAGCAAAAAGGTTGAATTGGTCTCTCATTGAAAAGGCATGGAGCATGCTAAGTGGTGCAGACTTGACAGTTGAGTTTTAGGCAGAGGTAGTTGCTACTGCTTGTTATTTGAAGAACATGTCTCCTATATTGGCTTTGAAGGATAAAACTCCTTTTAAAGCACTGTTTTAAAAAAGGCCAAACATCTCTCATGTCCGAGTATTTGGTTGTGAGGCATATGTACATGTATCCGAGGAGAAAATAAGCAAGCTTGACAGTAAGTCTGAAAAATGTTATTTTATTGGGTACAAGGATGGCGTCAAAGGGTACAAGTTGTGGAACCCAAAAACTAAAAAGTGTAACTTACAGCAGAGACGTTGTGTTCAAGGAAGATAAGCTGAATCAAATTTTTCCAGAAGCTCCTGAAAAGCCACAGACAGTAGAGTTGGGTGTTGATAGCTCACTAGTTGGAGAGGAAAATTCAGATTCTAAAGTTGTTGAATATGAAGATACAGTTTCTGATACCGAGGCTGAAGTTGAAGCACAGAGGTTGAGGAGATCCACAAGGGAGAGAAAACCACCTAAAAGGTATACACCTGACAATTATATTTTTTGTGCCACTGATAATAGTTATGCTTTGAGTATCACAGACGATGATCCAAACACTGTAAATCAAGCTAGGGATTCAGATGATGCCAAACAGTGGGAGGAATCCATGAAAGAAGAGATGAACTCTCTGATTAAAAATCAAACTTGGAGTTTGGTGAAACTACCAAGCTCGCTTGGTTGCAAAAGGATATTTACATATAGAAGGGGTTGATTAAGGTGAGGTATTTTCACTTGTTGCAAAGTTAAATTCCATAAGACTTGTTTTATTCATGGCAACTGTGTATGACTTAGATGTGAAGACTGCATTCCTTCATTGTGATTTGGAGGAGGTTATTTACATAAAGCAGCCAGAAGGGTTCATAGTAAGAGGTAAAGAGGACTTTGTGTGCAAGCTTAACAAGTCTCTGTATGGCCTGAAGCAATCTCCCAGGATGTGGTATCAAAGTTTGACACTTATGTGGTGAAACTTGCTTTTGACCGTTGTGATATTGATCATTGTGTTTACGTGAAAAGGGTAGAAGATAACTTTGTTATTCTAACCTTGTATGTTGATGACATGCTACTTGTTGGCAACAGTTTGAAGATGGTCAATGATGTAAAAGGTCTACTGGAAAAGCAATTTGAAATGAAAGATTTAGGCCTCGCAAGTATGATCTTGTGCATGCAAATCAAAAGGGAGCGTGATAGAGGAAGGTAATGGTTGAGTCAGAGGGAGTACATAGAAAATGTTCTGAAGAAATTCAATATGATTGATTGTAAACCGGTGCTAACTCCCATGTCTAAATGTTTGAAGTTATCAATTGATCAGTGTTCCAAGACTGAAGAAGAAAGAGAAGTGATGGCATCAGTTCTTTATGCTAGTGCAGTTGGGAGTTTGATGTATGCTATGATTTGTACTCGTCCTGATATTGCCCAAGCAGTGAGAGTATTGTGTAGGTTTATGTCCAAGCCAAGAAAAGAGCATTGGATGGCAGTGAAGCGTGTGTTCCGTCATCTTCCTTGTACTTCTGACCTTGGGTTATTCTATGAAGCCGTGAAAGACTTAAGGGGACAACCACCATCAGAGCTAGAGTATTTTGTGGATGCTGGTTGGGGAGGTGACATTGATAGTAGAAGGTCTACTAGTGGATATGTTGTTTCTTCATTTGGTGGAGTTGTTAGTTGGATGAGCAAGAGGCATAGCACCATTGCGTTATCAACTACTGAGGCTGAGTACATGGCCTAGGCACATGTTGTTAAGGAAGTTATTTGGTTGCGAAGATTGTGTAGAGAATTTGGCTTTACACAAGGAGATGTGACTGTTGGGTGTGATAGTCAAAGTGCTATATTTATGGCTAAAAACCCAGGATTCCATGCGAGGACCAAGCACATAGGCATCCAGTACCATTTCATTAGAGAAAAGATTGAAGACAAGGTAGTAATGTTGAAGAAGGTTGACACGAAGAGAATGGTGTTGATTTTCTGACCAAGGCAATGAGTTCAAAGGAGTTTGAATGGTGTACAGTTGCATTGGGATTGAAGAAGCATGCAAAGCATTCGCCAAGTGGGAAACTGTTGGGTAAGGCTTATACTTCGCCTTCAAAAGATAAGTCGCTCGCAAATGGGTAGGCGGGGGCCCGGGGGAGCCGCCTCGGTTGGGGTGAAGGGGGCAGCGCCCTTGGAGCTTTTCAAGGCCTGGTATTGTTGTGGGCCTGGGGTTTATTATTTGTAGTTTAGGCTTCGGCCCATGAATAACTACGATGCTTAAGGTTTCTAAGCCTATATATTTCCTTGTAATCTGAGTGCATTGTAACGAGTGTGAGGAGAATATAAAGAATAGTTGGAGGTAGCCCACATTGGGTGAACCAGGGTAAATACTATGTGTTATTTTTCTTCCCTTTCTCTCTTTTTATTTTATCAATTGTTGTGTGATTGCTCGGTACCAACAGACACTATCACAAATATTTTACTACTAGCCGCATTAACACAACCACTCCTTTGTGCATGTTCAGTAGTGAATGGCTTGTCAGGTCTATCTTGATTGTGAAGGAAATGGTTAATAGTCCTCAGTCCTCGGCCACTGCCATTGTTGTCTTAAGCCTTCCTGGCCTTGCGTATTGCAAACACCAATTTAGAATTGTTACGAGGCTGGCTTGTCATCTTGGCTAGAATAATCTGGCGGCACTTGGCACAATTCCTCTTCCTTTGTTGAACACATTTCTTAAAGCACTTCAAACAAAAATTGTGCCCACACAGAGTTTGTCACACCATACCATGAACATGTTAGTTAATTAATTTAATAGGATGAATGAAGGTGATTGGCGTTACAAATAAATAAAAAGTAATGAGATGAGAAAGGGAAAGGTATAGGGAAAGAATCGTGACGGGTCTCTCCGGTAACTGCATACAAATGGAGTAGTTGAGGGATCTAGAGAGAATATTCGATAAGATGGAGGCTTTATTCTCTTCTTCGTCATTGTCGTCTAGGGGAGCCTTTCCAATGAAAAGCTCTTGAAATTTTTTGGCCTTGTCTTGTTGGGTGGGAGAAGCATAATTTTCAACAGCCACCATTGCAATCACTAGTTCGTTGCGTGCTCATTGTGATTTGTGACTTGGAGAGTGGTTGCTTGTTGTATAGAATAGACTAAGAAAAGAAAGAAAGAAAACGGGTTGTGACAAAAGAATGTGTGATTTTGAATTGAATATGTCAGTTTCATCCTATTGTCTGTCAAGATAATCATTTACTATCAATATATTACCTTATCAAAATGCTCTTTTACCAAAATCAATGTTTTCCATCCTAGCTTTGTCTCTAAAAATGTAGATAAATAATAATTTAATTAATACTTTAAAGAATAAAAAATTTAATTTAAATTTTAAATATCTAAAAAATACAATAATTACATTCTATTAGTATATCATATGAATGCTAAAATGAATAGAAATAAACACTAATTATGGGCAACCTTGTTCTGTTTTATCTGTAAAGTGGCTTTTATCCATGCATGTGTATAATAAATGAATGAACTATTAACAAATTATTTTGTAATTAAATAGTAATTATTAATAAATTATTTTAGGACTAAATACATATTAAAACTTAACGATTCAATTAGAAATTTATTTACCATCCAATTCATTAAAACAAATTCAAAATTGATGAAAAAATGATTCAAATTTGAATAAGAAAAAAGAATTATAATTATAATAATTAACACCTTTTATTGTTTTATTATTTAAAATAGACCACAAATATATTTTATCAAAGACAGTTTTAATTGAGTTATATGCATGGTCATGTATATAAATTTTGGGACCCCAAGCATCATTTTTAAATAAATTTGATATTAAATAAATATATTAACTTTTTTTTTTAGCTTTTTTAATTTCAAAATTATTTATTAACATTTTATAATCAAGCAATTCTATTATTTTACTCTCAATAAATACAATGACTAATTCATTCAATTTATATAAGAGTCAAACAATTTCAAAAAAAATTTGATTAAAAAAAAATCACATGCACATAATCGCACGGACACGCGCACAACATTACACACACCAACATAGGAAAGATAAATTGGATTATTTTTTTGTATTCTATTATTTTTTATTAATGAATTCTACCATGTGAACAATTAAATTGATATTGTATCATTTTCAATCATATAAATAAATTAACAAAATTTTCAATATAACTTTTTATGCATATGAAAACAAATTTCCTCCAAAATATACCTGCAATACGATCTAGTTATATATAAAGCAAACAATTAAAAAAATTAAGGCCTAAGACAACGGCCTAGATCACCTAGCATTGTACATGATCCTGATTGTATGATCACTATATACATAAAAGTTTTCCTCCAAATATTTAACATAATTATAAATCCAAAATTCAAGCTTGAGTGGGTAAAAAAAATTATAATTTTAAAATACACTATAATATGAATAATTATAAACATATATTCATTTCTCTCTTTGATTTTTTTTTTTATCTTATGGGGATGTTTGGTGTGTGAATTTTTTTATATTCTTACGGATGATATTTTGGGAATTATGTTTATTGGAAATTATTAAATATGTTTGATATATCTAAGAAAATTTTACAAATTAGGAATATAATTCAGTTTTTTAGCAAAGGAACATAATTCATTTCCACCTTATAAAAAAAAATTCCCCTTCATGTGAATCTTGGATTCTCATTTTCTTCCATGAAAATGTTTTAATGAAAAACATAATTAAAAAATGATTATTGTGAATGTTAAATTCCTCAAAAATAATTTTTAAAATTGTTACGCCAAACATATAAATCAAACATTCATTTTCAATAAAACTTAAAAAAAAATCTCCCTTCAAAATACCCCAAAAGTAATGCTTTTTTTCAGTGCTCCAAATTAATTGAATATTATCCTATTAATATTTTTAATAATTTATGAAAAAAATATTAAGTATATTTGATATATTAAAAACATAAACAAGCATTAAATATTTATCCTATAAATAAAAAGAATCAGAAGAAATATAATGTAAGAATTAAAACACCAAAAAAAACTATATCCTTTTATACTCTTTTTAAAAAATATTATATCTTTTTAGTTTTTTTTCTTGCATATGTTCTATGTTTTTTTCTTGTGTTGATAGATTATTTTCTTTGTCTTAAACTGATTCAAAATTCAACTTAGAAGTAAATAAAATTTCACCAATAATTATTTTTGTGAAAGAATTAAATTCAAATAATATAAAAAATAGAAAGTAATTTTGAATTGAATTCAACTGTAATATCAATAAGGTACATTGTTCTATCACCTCAATCACTTATTCAATTCCCTTCCTTTTTCTAATCACCATTTATGAATGTTTTAAATGATCATGTTTCATTTTCCTATTTTGTCCTTTCACCAAAATATGCTTTTACTCCCTACTCTCTCATCCTAACTTTTTTTTTCCTTTTACTAGTATAATAACATGTGTCTTGCAATGTATTTTACAAATTTTGATGTTATTCTAATTTTTAATGTATTTTCAATTTAATATTAATATAACTTAGCAATTTTTTGATAAATTATTTTTAAAACATATAAAATACTTATGAATATTGATATAGTCAAATAGTTTTGTATTTACAATGTCTTATATCATTTTAATTGTATTAATGAAAAAATCTACATTTAATATTAGACGTTGTGAATAATTACACATTTTGAATAATTATGAATTTTCTACATTTAATATTCAAATTAATGAAAATAAAATATACATTTAATATTCAAATTAATTATCAATATTAAAATAATTATGAACATTTGAATATTAGACATTGTGAATAATTAGAGATTTTTAATTTGTATTAATGAGAAAACTTTCAACATTTTTCAAATAAAACTATCATTTTATTTTTTATCTACATGGAAAATTATTGTTAATTTAAATATGATCTAAAATTGAATTAAAATATAATAATATTTAAATTAATTTACATAAGAATATATAATCTGATTATTAATTTAAAATTCAAATAAAAAATATTTAAATATGATATAAAATCAAATAAGAATATATATGAGTAATATAACTTAATTTGAATAAGAATATATAGTTGTGTTGTTAATTTAAATGTTCAAATGACAAATATTACATCCCCATTAAAATCTAGTTTTTATATAAAAAAATGAATTCAGCAAAGAAAAATGTTATATTCATCATAACTACTTGATTAATGTAATTATAATTTATATGAACTAAAAGTAAAAATTATTTTTTTATACATTTTGATAAGAAAATAATCAATATATTATGATGATGTCACATTATATTTATTTATTTAACAAAACCTTCTTTTATGATAACTATCATAAAAGTTATATAATAATAATTTGTGATTAAGTTATAATAAAATAATTTTACAGTACATCACCATTAAAATCTAATTTTTATAATTTTAGTTTGTACTCACCAGAGCATTCGTTATAGAGAAATCTTTTCGTGCAAAAAGTTGAATTGATAAAACTAAAGATCAGTAAAACATTGTTGAAGGTGTAAGTCTAAGAAGTTTAACATTTCACATCAATTTATCTTGTCGTTGTATGCATAGACACACTGATTTAATCATGTTTGAATCATGATTAAACTATTAAAATATGACTATATAATATGTTTAACAATTCAATCATCCACTTTTACGAATAGGACAAAATTTTAAGTGCAGTAACTTGGATACTTTTAAGAATATTTTATGATCAAAATTATATAAGATTGATAACAGTTTAAAGTTTCAACATACACAGACAGGGGTAAGGGGTTGATCAGAAAATTGCTAATTTGAATTTGAAGTCTCCTCCTTAGTCCTATCTTTCTCCTCTCTGTTCGGGTGTTAACCCTCCCTTTCCGCAGCTGGGACAGCTCTTTAGCCCAAATCCTTGGCAATCAAAACATCTACATGCAATGCACTACTACATTTTAATTTATGGCATATTAATTATAGAATGAAAGGAGCAGATCGAATCAGACAACTTACTTCCACCGTTCAAATATATTTCCGTTCTTTTTATTCTTTCCCGTCCCCTGCCAAGCTCCAAAATAACTAGGTTTTAGAATTTTTCTAATAATAAAGAAACAAAACAACAGCACCTTGAAAAGCAATTTCATGGCATAGCACCTTACATCCAGGACATTCAATGGCCCCCTTTCCTCCACAATTTTTACAACTTTTCAGTAACTGCATGCATTTTCAAACAGATAACTAAGAATGAATTGAAATTAATTTGTCAATCCAGAAAGTACAAGATTGAAAAACAGACAGACCGAGTTAAGTGAAAATCCTCCTCCAGACTTTGAAGCAAAAGTAGTGACGACAGTGTTTCGTCTTTGGTGAAGCGGAGGAGGAGGTGCAGGAGCCAAGCCCTTGCAGGGAACACAGATATGATGCATTTCTTCCTCAAGTGGATAGGAATAGGATGGCTAACAATATAACAACTAACAAGGGCTTCGCCTCCTCTATATCAATATCAATAAAAATACAAACATGTGAACAATATTTATCCACCTGGATTTTTATCATTTTTTTAATTAGCTCCTTGATTTAATTGGATCCTCAACTTTTATTTTTTTTTTCTTTTGAGACATTCGTGTTATCGTTATAAAAAATTAATCACAAACACTCTAATTATAACGCGAAATAAATGGGAGAACCCAATTGAAAATAAAATAAAATCATGAACCTAATTAAAAAAATAAAAATTTGGAGACTTAATTAAAAAAATTGGTAAAAATATGAAAACCCATAGCATAATTAAATCATTTTATTTCTTGATTTAAAATAACTTTTTTTTAAGTATTTTAAAAACTCCTCAGGGTTCACTACATAAAATTTAAAAGATTGAATATATGCCTACAAGAATTTTTTTAATATCATCTTAACCCTCCTTTAGAATATCACTGATCGACTTGAGAAATTAATCATTTGTTCTTATATCTTCACCAATTTATTTCTCTTCTTCCTTTAGAATATAGTTATGTTATACCAAAAAAATGCTAAGTAAAAAAATATCAACTATCATCTTTAAATGCTTCTAAAAGTTTCAGCTTAAGCAGCATGTGATACTCCTTTTTAATCTTTAATACTAGTAATGAATGTGCCACACATGTGTTTAAAGAGATTGACCTACTGTGAGATCGAAAACATATGAAAACTGGAATTCTCATTATCAAAATTTTGCTCAGTAAAATTATTGTGTTGAAAGAAATAGAATAGAAAGAAAGAAAATATTTAAATTAAAGTTTTTTGATAATAAGGAAAAAATTCACATTAAATAAGAATATGTTATTATTATTCTTTTTCCTTATTAATAGTATTTCTATATTATTGTTGTTATTTATTTTATTCTTATTATTATTTTATATTAATATTTTACTTTCTATTATGATATCATTATTAATTTCATTATTATATATTATATATTTATTATATGGGGAAGGGGGAAAACCGATTATAGTTTTACCATAATCAGTTATTTAATGTGTTGGTATGTTGTATGCGGGTGATGCAGAACAGAATTTCTCATAAAACTGTTATTTCCGTTTCTTTCATCTCACTTGAGATATGAAAATATTTTTTTGGATCCTATCATTCTTTTTCAAACTTTTTCTCTTTGGTCACAACCAGTGGCGGACCCAGGAAATTTAGTTTATGTCCGCATACTTAGTGGCGGGCGTTCGGGGGCAGCGCCTCCGAAAATTTTTTGTGTAAAATATATTAAAAATAACTAATATTATTTGATTAAGAAAAATTCATTCATAATTTTATACTGAATTGAAGTATTAAAGTTGATAACACAAATAAAATATATTAAAAATAAAAATGACTGTAAATAGCAACTACCTAAATAAAAACACAATAGCCAATTTCGAAAAAGTTATATAGAAACTGCAGAAAGCAAAAACTGGGTACAGAAAGTAAATTAGGCCCAAAGAGATATTCTTCTTGCTGTAGTGCCGCTGGCATCTTCCTGCGCCTTTCTTCATTCTTCCATTCCTTCCTGTTGCGCCTCTTCTTGGACGTTGGTACTGCTATAGACACCATCACATCATCTCAATCCATGAAGGACACTGGAAACTCTAACTTCCACAAATGGTAACTTTACTTTGGGGTTCTTCACCCCTCAAAACTTTCTCTCTTTCTTCTTACCCACAAAACCACCACCACCACCATTCCACCACCCTCTCCACCGCAGTTCAACCCCACTACCACCATTCCCATGAACCCTTCTTCTCAGACCCACAAACCATCATGCATGCATCAAAATTTT
>CM023948.1:10252948-10320283 GCA_013407115.1 Glycine latifolia | reverse complement strand
GCAAACATAATCCCCACACACGGGGTGAGATAAAAATCTCAGTAAACTCAGGGTCCTTGGAGGTCTTTCCTCCCCCTGGTTCACTAACATGCATAATATATCAAAATTAACATTTCATAAGCTAGCCCTCATGGCTCTTAAACCATATCATTAGGCAGATACAACATATATACACAAGTATCAAGGGATTCTCATCACCCTGTTAAAAGATCCATCAGCATCACATGGCCATCACGGCTCACATAACATCTCATCACCTAGAGACAAATGTATGTATATATATATATATATATATATATATAAGGGATAATCACCCCTACTCAGCCATCACAGCCTTCATTAGCTCACAGCATATCAAATAGATATCCCTATTCAGATATAGCAACATATATATAGAGATATAGATATAGATATAGATATATCATATTCCTTGAGAACGCTCATCTGCAGTCAGGTACCTTCTCTAAGGATTTAATCACACATATATCTATGTTATACTTCCTGAGAAAAGCTCATCTGCAATTAGGTACTTTATCTCAGAACACCCTCGGACATATATGGCACTTCCAAGAGATGCTCATCTGCAATCAGGCGCATACTCTCAGGTTTTATCACACATTACTTATTGACCACTTAGAGTTGTTCCATATAACTTTGGCTCTAAGGGAAGTCCATATCTAATCCATTCTACTGGCCAGAGAATTCTCTACAAACACAAGATACTATCACCACATATACCTCATAGAGGTTCTCACTAACACACTACACCATCCTAGTGTATATCTCATTCTACATCATCTCAATCGCCCACAATATATCATTTACTCAGATGTCTACACATATATACATCATATACATGCCTCAATCACAATTAGTAACATTCAATTCCAATGTTCATGCAACATGTTATTCAATAACCAATACTCCCTCAGAGTATGGTGGAACACAAAGGAAGGGAACCACTCCCAAGAACAAGGAGCTTACCTGCTCTCAGCACTGTACCGGCTCTCCCGGATCCGTGGTCACCACCACCAGTGATGTCAGAATCACGCCCTACACAAGAGCATGTAAACATCAATAACGATCCTCAACCGTTAGAATGACAAAACAAGGCTAATCCTTTTCATTAAACCTCTCTGTTTCTATCTTAAGGTTATTATAACTCATCACCTTACAGGCGACTCATAGATCCTCAACAGTATCTGTAACACCCCGTATGCATCCGGTGTATTAACATATTACTTAATCAGATAAGCGCAGTAATTAATATAAAACTAATTAATCACAACCACGGAAGCGTTTTCGAAACTATATTTCTTGATTCATTATGTATGGTACGCATCAAACTTAAAACACTGAACATCAACACAAGCCAGCCTCATCGATCCAAACAACATAAACGACGGCAGATGAATAATTAATATCTCTACAGATATATCAGGAGAAAGCCACAAGTATATATACATATATACATCATCATGATACTCACAGTATCTAATACAAAAGAATAAGCAGCGAGTGTTCTGATCTCAAAGATCACTTCCTCACACGAGGGCATACAGTCATATACAGTCCATGTACAAAACATAAACATAACCACAATATGTGCACCCACACATATCTTCCCTCTACAGGGTACAAGGTATAACAACATAAACAAAACGAGCCTCCCAGCTCGCAAAATGCTGCAACAACTGTCCCTACTGGGGCCTTCTGCCCTGGGAACCATCATCTCTGCCAGATGAGTCACCTGCAAAACATAATCCCCACACGAGGTGAGATACACATCTCAGTAAGCTCAGGGTCCTTGGAGGCATCTCCTTCACCCTGGCTCACTTTCATGACACATAGCATCAAAGACATCACAACCACTGGCCTCCCGACCCTCATAACAATACACATACACATAGCACATCCAAGAATAGGCTTCAACCACAACGGGACCACCTATTTCTTGGTCTTAAGGGATCATCATCACCCTTTTCAAAAAGATGCATCATCATCAGCATCTAGTGTGAGACCGAAACTTACACCCTGTGTCATCCCATCGGGAGCTACCCATTTACGCATGGATGCACGATATATGGCACCTCCGAGATTAGGCTTCAACCGCGACGGGACCACCTATCTCTTGGTCTTAAGGGATCATCATCACCCTTTACGTGAGCAAACCAAACTAGGAGTTGCGCTTTACTCCTAGGGAGGTCCATATCTATCTAACTGGCCGGAAGATCTAATCAACAGGTATCCATACATACAAAGCATAAAGTTATGCATACATATCATCATGAGGAATGCAAAAACCATTCAATACACATACATCATGAATGCAACCATCACTCCCTCGGAGTATGGTGGAACACAGCAGTGGAAAACACTCCCAAGAAACCAAGAACTTACCTGGCAAAGTCGTGCTCTGCAGTTCAATCCCTGAACGGTGGTCTACGCCACTGACACCCTCAATGTCATGCCCTATACATGGCATATAAGCTCAATCAGACACCAATTCAACCATACAAGGCATAAACCTCTAAGTCATCTATCTTAAGGTTATCAGAGTTAATCAATTCACTAGACAACTCATAGACCCTCAGCGGTCTATCTCGGCCTAACCAAGGCACTAGAGTCTCCACAAGACTCGGTACAAGCCAAAACAAAGAGCTCAAAGCTCTATACAGGCCAATACTCAAGATTATATAACATGGCTTGAACGGTTTCTTTCACACAATAACACTGTTCCTAAAGCCTTTCTAGCACATAAAGATTAAGTATCAAGGCTCATGCATGTTCTACAATCATCAGTAAACCAACATACTAGCTAGACATGCATTTCTCAGAGCCAAGAATCAAAGTTCATGAAATCAATATTTCAAAGCTAATCCTTCATCACAACAACTTTCTAAGCATACTTCTCTAAAGGACCCAAGCCTAATTCCAGCTCTAACTCAAATGGGTCACTATTCACCTCAAGAACAATATCACAAATCAAACGGTAAAACTTGAGTTTCTTACCTCTAAATCGACGAGGAAGGCTAGAGGACAACTTCTCCAAGCTTGGGTGTCCGTAAATCGCCTCCTTTCCCCGCCAAACTCAAGTTTTGAGAAGTTCCCTCGAGAAAATGATCTCTTCGTTTGATGATATTTAGGGAAAAGTGATGAAGGATTCTAGCTCATAGGATGATTCCCTACAAGTTTCATGTTAGGAGTGAAGTGTTTTGGTCAATGGTTGAGTGGTATGGAGCTTCCCAAGCTCAACAATGGAGGAATGCGCTCAGAGGAAGAAGAAAGCAAGTGTTTGGCCAAAAAATCGCGAAAATGAGCTTTATATAGAGGTCCAGGTCGCGTTCTGGCGCTAACCGCGCCAACTTCCAGTACCCGTGGTGCTAACCGCGCCAATCTGGCGCTACTCGCGCCAAAATCCAGTATCTGTGGCGCTACTCGCGCCAGAATTTAGCCGTCGCTAATCCCATCGCTAATGCTTTTTGCGACAGAATTTTGAAAATTTAAACTTTTCTTCCTTTTTCATTTATTTAGCCTTGGTTATTATATTCACCCCACCTTTTAAGAATTTTGACCGCAAAATTTAAGTTCATACCTGGTAATCAACTCGGGGTATAGCTGCAAAAGCTCCTGCTCTCGCTCCCAAGTCGCCTCCTCAGGTGTCCTCCCTTCCCATTGTACCTTGACTATGGGAATAGTCTTACTTCGGATCTGTTTCTCCATCCTGTCAAGTATCCGCACTGGTCGTGTAGGACAAGTCAGATTCTCCCTAATCTGAATAGTGTCAGGCTCCACCACGTGCGAAGGATCTGGCACATACCTCCTTAGCTGTGACACGTGGAAAACATCATGCAGCCCTGACAATTGGGGAGGCAAAGCTAGCCTGTAAGCCACTGGCCCTACCCTCTGGAGGATCTGGTAAGGACCAATGAACCTAGGACTGAGCTTCCTCACACCCAATGTCCGTCCAACACCTGTAACTGGAGACAGCCTCAGAAACACATGGTCGCCCTCATCAAACTGCAGCGGCCTGTGTTTATGATCATAATAACTCTTCTGCCGACTCTGAGCCTTCAACAACTTATCTCTGATCAAACGGATCTGCTCAGTAGTCTCCTGAACCATCTCAGGTCCAAGAAGTTGTCTCTCACCTACCTCAGTCCAACAAACAGGAGTCCTGCACCTCCGGCCATACAATGCCTCATAAGGTGCCATGCCTAAACTAGCATGAAAACTATTATTATACAAGAACTCCACCAGAGGTAGGTACCTATCCCACCTAGTACCCTGCTCCAAAGCACAAGCTTTCAACATATCCTCCAGGGTCTGGATAGTCCTCTCTGTCTGACCATTTGTCTGTGGGTGGTAAGCTGTACTAAGCCTCAACTGGGTCCCAAAAGCCTCCTGAAGAGCATCCCAGAACCTAGAGGTGAACTTCGAATCTCTATCACTGATGATGCTCTCGGGAACACCATGCAATCTGACGATCTCTCTAACATATAGCTGAGTCAACCTCTCTGTGGTATAGTCAGTCCGGACAGGCAAGAAATGAGAGGACTTGGTCAGCCTATCAACAATCATCCAGATGGAGTCACATCCAGTCTGAGTCCTCGGTAGTCCAACTACGAAGTCCATGGAAATGCTATCTCATTTCCACTCTGGATTCTGCAATGGTTATAGTAGGCCTGACGGTCTCTGATGCTCAATCTTCACCTTCTGACATACCAGACACTTAGCCACATACTCAGCTATGTCTCTCTTCATTCCTGGCCACCAGAAGTTCCTCTTAAGGTCCTGATACATCTTGGTGGCACCTGGATGAATACTAAACTGGCCCTTATGAGCCTCAGATAGAACTGCATCCACCAACTCGCCCTTAGGCACAACGATCCGATCTTGGTACAACACCAAGTCATGAGTCTCCCAAGAAACATCCTGTTGACCAATCATGGCCCTCATAGCATCATCCTGCTTCTGGGCCTCTCGGATCCTCTGTATCAAATCATTATCAACCTTGGTCTCTCTCAACTCAAGACCACTAACGCCCTCTATCATAGTCAGGTGCATATCTCTGAACTGTTCAATCAACTCACAGTCTGAGATCATCATGCAGGCGGCACTCACATGTTTCCTGCTCAAGGCATCAGCAACAACATTCGCCTTGCCGGGATGGTATCTCAACTCAAAGTCATAATCTTTAAGGAACTCCATCCACCGTCTCTGTCTCATATTCAGCTCCTTCTGGTCAAAGAGATATTTGAGACTCTTGTGGTCACTGAACACCACCAACTTAGCACCATACAGGTAATGCCTCCAAATCTTTAGAGCAAAGACAACAGCTGCAAGCTCTAAATTATGTGTAGGATAAGACTCCTCGTGAGGCTTCAGTTGCCTGGAAGTATAGGCAACAACCTTATTCTCCTGCATCAGTACACATCCAAGCCCCTGCTTGGAAGCATCATAGTACACCTCAAAGCTTCCCTCAGGATCAGGAAGAGTCAACACTGGAGCTGTAGTCAACCTTTCCTTCAACTCCTGAAAACAATGCTCGCACTCATGGGTCCAAACAAATGGAACCCCCTTCTGGGTGAGGTGAGTCAAAGGTAACACCAGCTGTGAGAACCCCTGAATAAACCTCTGGTAGTAGCCTGCCAAACCAAGGAAACTCCGGATCTCAGATATGTCCTTAGGTCTCTCCCAAGTCATCACAGCCTCTATCTTACTGGGATCAATTGATACCCCAGCTGCAAAAATCACATGGCCAAGGAATTTCACCTCTGATAGCCAAAACTCGCACTTTGCCAACTTGGCAAACAATTGATCATTCCTCAATGTCTGAAGAACAATCCTGAGGTGCTTGCCAACTTGCCATCGAAACTCATCTCACTGATCAACTTCAGAGCCATTTCAATGTCACCTTTCTTGCAACACAACCTTATAACCAGATTATACATGACAGTGTCAGCATGGAGGTTGAAAGTGTCCTCCATCTTCCTCAACACCCACAGAGCCATATCAGCAAGCCAAGCTTCTTTACAGAGCTTGAGCACCTCCCTAAACATGTTGACAGTGACTAAAGACCCTTCAGCCTCATAAGACTCAACAACATCACGAATAATCTGGGGATTGTGATTAGGGGTGTTCATCAACCGATCCAAACCAATGCAAATCGCGGTGACCAAACCGAAAAATCGATAACCGAAATAGCCAAAAACCGATAACCGAAATAACTGAAAATCGAAAAAACCAAAAATTTTCACTAGATCAGTACACATCCAAGCCCCTGCACCAGCGTGGCATTCCAGTGGAAAATGGCTTTCTGAAGCACTTCCCACGCTACCGGCGTGGCTCCCACGCTACCGGCGTGGCTCCTTCAACTCTAATTTCATCGCTAAATCCGTCGCTAATTCCATCACTAATGCTTTTGCGACAGAAAATTAGCAAATTTAAACTTTTCTTTCTTTTTCTTTTATTTATTTAACCTTGGTTATTATAGGGAGGGGAAGGTAGAGCCGCGGCAGAGAAGGAAGAAGAAAAGGTGGCGTGAAGAGAGGAGAGAAGAAGGAGAAAAAAAGAAGATCCTAGAAGCTGAAGACGTAAAGAGAGGAGAAAAAAAAGTGAACTTTAAAGAGGAGGAAAAAAAAGTGGCATTATGGGATTCATGTGGGACCCATTAAAATTTGTCTAAGATCTCAAAATAAATCTACCACTAAAGAAAAAAATGGAATAGATTTTCAATCCTACGTGGCACTATGAAGTCCACCAAAAAAAATGGGAGGGAGGGTTTATGTTTTATTTTTATTATATTATATTTTTTCCTCCATTTACTGAAACGGTGTGTTTCAGTGAATCTTTAGCAGTAACCAGCAGAAAATGCAGTGTATGCATCAAAATCAAAATGCTCATAAAATTTACCTCTAAAGTCAACTTTGGAAGCCCAAAGTGAAAATGCATCATTGCCAAACATAATAAATCAATTTCATATCTTCCAAAGCCATAACCACCACCTACAAGAGGAACGAAATCAAATCCTTCAGTCGATTCTCTTTCTTCTAACAAATAACAAACAAGTTCAGTTGTAAAAGATGATGCTCCTCTATCCTTCTCATAGGCTACTAAGTCCCTCAATACTTGGGGGTATGTGCGCATGAGAAATATAGTTAATAGTTATACGATCTATAATTCACTGAAAAAGACAAAATCTATATACAAAGGATAAGCGAAAGCTTTACAGTTGTATCTGTAGAGATTTTAAATTTTGACTATCATCGGTCATATTATAATTAACTGAAAATTTAGCAGGGTGCCAATCAATAATTTCTGGTCTTTTGTTGTAATTAGAAGATCAGCCAACTGATCTTTCAAACAATAATACACAAAATGCTTTTCTGGTGCAACATTCATTTTCACACAATTAAAGACGTCAAAAAGCTGAATAATTTATAACTCGGTTTTCATAAATTCTTTACAATACCAAGCAGTTGTGTTGCACATTGATTGCAGCCTAAAACTTATCTATGCATAACTCAAAAATATGAACTTAGCGCATTTGTAATATTATTAACAACTTTTGCTCTTATCAACCAAAATTTTGATAAACAATACTTTATATCATCAACAGATCAAACCAATTATTGTTCCCTCAATCAATTGGGTCAGGAAATTGGATTAGCAACCTTTTGAGTAATAGCTTTTACACACAAGTAGTTGAACTCTGAATTCAAATGTCAAAGGCTATGAAAACTAAATCATGAAATGGTATGTTAGTAGGCTTGCAACATGGCATCAATCAAATTCAAATACATGACAAAAAAAAAAAGAAAAATATTTTAACCATTTTATTCGACTCATTCTCTATTGTACATCAAAGAACAAAAGTTTCATTAATTTGTATTAGGAAAATGGGTTTAACAATTTATTAATAGTAAGCGGAATCTATAAGGAAAATGAGTTTAGCAAAATAGATAAAGGTAAGCATACTGTTCTCAAGAATATTGTGTCTCCTACAAGGGGAAGAAATGAAGCAAGTATTAGCCTACGTAGCAGGAAAAAAATCCCTACTGTTGCTGTTATACAATGCAAACTTGTGAACAAACACAACGGATAAACAATGGATGTGACCTCTTTCATAAAGCATTATATCATCAAAGTCCCTTCTTATGTATGCCAGTCAACTGGTTCACAAGATCTTTTTCTCCAGACTTTATTAAGATATCAATTGCAACATCTTTGTGTGGAGGTTGTAGCAAAACTAATTTCTTAAGCATTATCTTGGCCAGCTTTGTGGCCTCCTTGAGGTGGCTTCTTTGACAAAGCCCAATTAAAAGAATAGAATAAATATCAGAGTCAATGGAAGACAAACATCCCTTATTCTCAATTGCTTCAAGCAAGTAGAATCCATCCAATATTCGGTCCTTTATACTGAGCTCCTTAAGAGGCTAGATGCCAAAGTATACAGTCTTACATCACCAACAAGCATTTCCTTGAAGAGCTTCTTTGCTTCCTCCAGCTTTTTAATCCTTATCAAAGAAATCACAAGTGAATTGTAGAAATCACCATAGGAAACACCATGTTCCACCACAAATTTGTCAAATAACCCATAAGCTTGTTCCACATGACCGTCGGCACAAAGGCTTTCAACCAAAGTAAAAACAGTAACATGATTTGCGTGGCACCCAAAAGCTTTCATCCTATCCAAAATATCCAATGCTTCCGTCCACTGGCCTCTCTTACAGAAACTTTGAATGACAAATGTATAAGTAACAACATTTGGAGTACAAACTCCACCTTTCTCCATTTCATCCAACAACTCCAATGCTCTTTCCATAGACCCAGACCTACAGAAGCCATCTAAAATGGTCGATAAAATCACCAAATTGGGCGAACATCCATGTAGTCTCATAACCTTAAGCATAGAGTAGGCCTCCTCAAATCGACCCGCGTTAGAGAATCCCTCAACTATTGCCATATACGTAATAAGATCAGGACAAAGGCCATCGGAACTCATCTCACTGATCAACTTCAGAGCCATTTCAATGTCACCTTTCTTGCAACACAACCTTATAACTAGATTATACATGACAGTGTCAGCATGGAGGTTGAAAGGGTCCTCCATCTTCCTCAACACCCACAGAGCCATATCAGCAAGCCGAGCTTCTTTACAGAGCTTGAGCACCTCCCTAAACATGTTGACAGTGACTAAAGACCCTTCAGCCTCATAAGACTCAACAACATCACGAATAATCTGGGGATTGTGATTAGGGGTGTTCATCAACCGATCCAAACCAATGCAAATCGCGGTGACCAAACCGAAAAATCGATAACCGAAATAGCCGAAAATCGATAACCGAAATAACTGAAAATCGAAAAAACCAAAAATTTTCACTGGATTGGATCGATTTTCGGTTTGGCTGGTGAAAACGATCCAATTATAAACCTTACCTTACCCTTTACCTACTTGGGCCTATTCTCCATCATAGCCCAAAAACCAAAAACCCAATACACACTAAACTAAACCCGAGTCTAAATGCACAGATTACCCTAGCCAACCAATACCATCATGTATTCGTACTTATAAATTCATACCCGAATATTGAGTATATTTCCAGCTTATAAATTTGTATTATAGATGACATTTGAAAACTCTGATAATTGTATTCGTACTTATAAATTCATGTCTTTTTTCCAATTGTAGGTGACATGTGAAATCCATTTTTTTTTTGTTATGTTAATGCAACAGTAGATGGCATATGGCAAATGATGCGTGTTCAACCTTTGTCCAGAAGACTTCTACTTATTTACAATCTAGAGCTTTTTAGTTTTACATTTAAGTTATGAGTTCAGTTTGAAAATTAGAAAATGGTGTTTGTTTTTGTCCAATGAACATGTTTGCAGTAAGGTTTCATTGCTCCTTATTTTGTCCAATGAACGTGTTTGTCCAATGAAAATTAGAAAATGGTGTTTGTTTTTGTCCAATGAATGTGTTTGTTTATGCTAGATACTCCTTATTTTGATAAAAATAAGTCTCATAAGTTTTATTTTTAGACTTTTTAAAAAGCTGAAAATCGATCCAATCCAAACTGAAAAAAATTGGATTGGATTAGTTCGGATTTGAAAAAAAATTCAAACCGAATGAATGATCAAATGACCAAACCGAAGGGATTGGATCGGATGGTTTTTTGCTTCAAAACCAATCCAATCCAGACCGCCCTAATTGTGATGAATCCGAAGCAAGTTGGAAGCTTTGGTGTACATGTAAGCACTGTGCCTGTAGTCAGATTGAAATCCTGCCCATACGAAAAACTAGACACCCAATTGAGGTTGATTGGGACGGTTACAGCAGGTGTTAAGGACCTGGATGATAGATTGAGAGTCGAGTTTAGGTTTAACCTTAGATAATGAATTCTCAACACTGCCATTGCTTTGGTGGAGATGGGAACAGAGGATATCAACGAGGGTGGAGAAAGGAAGGGCTTTGGTTTTGAGTGTGTAGAAGGGTGAGAAAAAAAGCCAAAAATTTACAAAGTGGGGAATTGGGATAGTGATTACTGAGTGAAGATCAAATGGATTAGGGTTTGGTTGCGTCAAATTTAAAAAAGGATTGATTAGCCGTCGAGGCCTCGAGCTTCTGCAGCAGCCTTCCTATCTTCTTTATTCTCAAGTCAGTCTCCACCACGGCTTTCTTTTTTCTTCTTTATTTTTTATTTTGTCTCTATTTTTTTTAAAAAATAATGTTTAATTACACCATTCAATATACCAAGAGGCTGTACTTTCTTCAATTTCTACCGTATAAAAAATTAATTATTCTTTTGATTTTGAGAACTTTATTTAAAAAAAAAAATAGATTGACATCGTTAGATTGCCAATTCCAATATCTTTTATTTATAAATAGTAATTATTATTTTAAATTATAAACTTATAATAAGATAAATAATTTCTTTTAAGAAAATAAGAATTTAAGATAGTGGTAGCTTTTGGTTAAAAAACACCATAGAGTTGGGATTGGGTTTGGGGTTAAAAATTATCTCAAAGCATCAAACATTTCTTATAACTTGTCTATCATGAAAATCCTACCTATTAACCTTGTCTGTTTTAAGTAACATCTTTCTTTTGATTTATGTTGCTAGGGGAGTACTCATGTGGAAGATTCGACTCATGTTGAGGGATTGCCCATATAACAAGCAAATATGGGACAATCTTCATTTTTTGGGTGACCAATTTTGGGACGATCATGATGGACCGTCGTGGATTAAGTGTTTTTCGAACCATGATACAGAGCTTTAATTTGTTTGCACTTGTTGGAATATGTGGAAGTCAATAAATGTTCACATTTTTAAAGATAAACAGTGACCTCATTGGTACATCGTCAATCAAGTTTCAATAACTCTCCAAGTGTTGATGAAAGACAATCCTCGTGTAATGTCTAAACCTCTCATATCTATTACATGGGAGCCTCCTCAACCAGGTTTGGTGAAGGTGAGCGTTGATGGTAGTCCTTGCGAAAACTTAGGAGATTCTGGTTTCGGGGGATTCATTCGTGACAAATCTTGAATACTAATTTCTCTTTAAAAAATATTATAAATCATTTCATTCATGCATATTTTCAAAATAATTAATTATACTTTTTGACACTCATCTTTCATGTTTTGACAAATTTTATCACAAAATTATGAAATTTACATATTTTATCACCAATAAACAAAACATAAAATAAAAGAGAAATAAAGTTTAATCAAAATTAAAGTATGCAATTACGGGGTAAATAAAACTTCCAATATGACATAAGAGATCAGTTATTATGATTTATGGTTAACCGAGGAATAACAATGTCTACAAAAAGTACGATTTAAAAGAGTATGTTACTATTATATATTCCCGCTAGTCTTAAATATAGAAAAAATAGTTTTTTTCTCTCAAATATAATTTTTAATTAATCTTATCTAATAATTTAATGTTATCATATCTAAAATATCTTCAATTTAATTGAGGATTTAGTTTTAATTACTCTTTCTTATCCTTAATACCAATTTTAAAGAAAGATAAATTTAAAAAATATTTTTAATTAAAATTGATGTAATTAAACATGGTTTTAAATAACTTTTTAGCTAATGCATTGTGTTTTTTTCTTCAATCAGATTAAGTATATTGCTATAGATTGAAAATATTAAATAATTAATTAAATAAATTTTTGTTAGTAAAAAATAATTAATTTAAATTATAAAAATAATATTAAAAATAATTGAACTAATAACTTAGAGGTGTATTAGATTAGGAATTTAATTTTTTTTATATATAAGTCTTGTGGTATTTAATTTAAAAAAATTTATAACTTAAAAAAAAGTCTTTTGGTATTAAAAAATATGCAAATTTTGATGGATTTCATCTGACTTTATAGTATAAAACATTTATCAAACACTGTCACTTAAACCCTTAAAATTTTACTAGACTCTTTTACTTTATTTTTTAATATTGGTTACCAGATTTTCTTTTCTCTCATCACATACCATCTTCTCTCCCCAATACTCAACACTAAAACGAGACCTACTCAATTGAAAGAGATACCGAACAACTACCAAAAAATAATAGGGATATGCTTCATACATCATTCCTATTTCTAATACACCATTCAACTTTTTTAAATTCCAAAATTGCCCTCGTGTGTTTCCTTTTTTTGGTTGTTGATGCTGCGTTTGTAACACCCTGAAATTTTATAAGTAGAAAGATATTTGTGTTGATTAATTGTTTAATACAAATCTTGAAATTTGTTAAAGTGTTTTACATGAGTGTTTGTGCGTAAAAGGTGAAAGTCAAATTTTGTGGCTAAGATAAGCTATTCGTCCACGCATAGTAAAAATGGTGGTGACTATGGTGGTTGTTCGGTCATGCAAGTGGGCGACTATGATGGTTGTGATAACTGGCTGAATCAAGTTGTTGGCAACTTGTCTCAATGCTTCTTCTATAAATAAGCCTGAAGCGTAAGAATGGTTCACTCTCACTTCTAGGCGTGTTTTTTCTTTCTCTAAAAATCTTTGCACTAGAAATCTTTCTTCTCTTCCACCTTCTGTACCACTAAAACTCTCGAGAAACCACCGTAGCAGCGGTGGAAAATCCTCTCCGTTAAGAAGAATTCGTGAACGAAGCTTAAACTTTTCATTCTTGATCACTACGAGAACGAGTGTTCAAACAAAACACACGTTAGATCTAAAGAAAAGAATCCCTGTTGAGGTAAGGGGAGTTTATTGTGTTAATAATGATTTTTGATATCATGGTTGGGTTAAAGTATGTATCTGTTATTTTATATGTTGCACAAAATATATTGACGATGTCTGTAAATGGTGTGAGGAAGACGACTACCGGGTTGGGTAAGTCAGGTGGAGTATGTTATATGTATATATATTAAAACATTGTTGTTTGTGACATCGGCTGCCGGGAAAGGTTGGCCGAGTTGCATGTGTCAAATCTTTGTTTGTGACGTCGGCTGCCAGAAGGGTTGGCCAAGTTGTGTGTGTCAAATCTTTGTTTGTGACGTCAGCTGCCGAGAAGGGTTGGCCGAGTTGCATGTGTCAAACCTTTGTTTGTAACGTCGACTTCCAGGAAGGGTTGGCCAAGTTGTATGTGTCAAACCTTTGTGACGTCGGCTACCGAGATGGGTTGGCCGAGTTGAGCGGGTTCATTACTCGGCACCACTCGTATATCTTGAGAAAAGAGCTACTGGGTTTGTTACTCGGCAAAGCTCGTACCTTCTTGGGAAAAGAGCTACCGGGTTCCTACTAGGCAGAGCTCGTACCCGTTTCCTTGTGAATTACCGGGCTTCCTTACCCGGACAACCTTGTGCCATTATCCGACCTTGTTTGGATTATTACATCAGTTGTTATGGCTAGGTGCCAATCCGGACATCTAATATTGTAGCCCTGTTAGCTTGTTTGTAGTGTTTATGAATGACGTATGTGATTACGTTGAGATTTGCCATTGTATTGGCTTGAGTTATTAAATGCATTGATGTCATAAGGAGTATATGGCATTATCCTAACCGGGATGAGTTAACCCGGGCAGAGCCATACATTAATGGTACCCATGGTAATCTAAATGTGTTTGGATATACATAAAATAACCATAGGGATGTATGGCATTATCCTAACCGAGACGAGTTGATCCTGGGGATGGGTCATACATTGATGGAGCTATGGTGATATTTTATGTGTTGACGTGAGATGCTGAGACCAGGTGGTTAACCTTGCAAGGACCATAGTCAGTGCATCAGTATACCCGAGAATGGGTCAGTATATATGTATATGGGGGGTGTATGACATTATCCTACCCAGGTCGAGTTGAGCACGGGCCTGGGTCATACATTGATAGAGCTCATGTACATACTTCATGCATAATGGAAATAGGATGGTGGCAGTAGGGTACAGAGATACTAGAGGGGCATCTCTGTTTGGAACTCCCTTGTGACTCAGGGCTGATCACCATGAGGGGGGAGCGACCTGTGCACGACAGAGTGACCTTGACGAACTTCTGCATCATTTTCCTGAGAGAGGCTATTTCCATGAGGATGGTACCACATTGCATTGACTAAGAGATAAGTCTGTAACATGCATCATAACTAGTCATTTTAAGATGAATTGTGAAATGTGTTTGAACGGGTTGTTCATGATTGAATGCGTGATAAAATATTTGAACAATGTTGTGATTCTGCAATGACCAAGTTGTCTTTTTATAACTGATGATATTTATTTAATTAGTATTTTACATGATAGACTCACATTTGCTTTGTTGTACCTTGTGCTTTGGTACCTGTGATGATCGCGGACCATATTTGTGTGAGCAGATGGAAAGCAGTAGGTGACCGGGAAGATGACCTATGATTGGTTGGAGCCGCCAAGTAGTTTGGATGTAGATGGACTAGATCCCGGGCAAGGGTTGTATTGTTGCTAGTTACACCCCTTGTTCTAATGACTACACCCCGACGTTTTGCTAGTTACACCCTGACATTTAAATCCTTATTTCTTTTGAGAATTTTGTACAATTTAGACTTGGTTATTTATAATTACCACCAACTTATGTTTATTAATATACAAGTATTATAATGTATTGCCTCTTTATATATTCGAGTTTTGATTTGTGATATTGATTACACTTACGAAAAAAATTTACTACTATTTTTATAAACAAACTTAAAGGGATTTTTAGACATAAATTACCATTAAAAGCATAATTAAGAGTATGATACAGTAGCGACTAGGCGGGTCGTTACAACGTTCATGTTCATTTCTATGTTTTTCTTCTGCATTTTTATTTTTGCCATTTGTTCGCTATTGGCTGTGCATTGGTGGTTTTGTTGTTGGAGGGGCTAGTTTTGGGTGGTGATAGACGCATTCATTGTTTGGGTTCGTCAGAGTTGCGTTAATGGTGACACTCAGGAATGTATGGTTTTTTTTTTATTACATACGGATTAGGTAGTCCGTATGGATTATACGGATTACACAATTCGTATGTTTCATATAATCCATATGAATCATATGAATTAGTCCATTTGTATGCTTCATACGAATTAGGTAATCTGTATGCTTCAAACATATTTTTAAAAAAAATTAAAATATTTGTTAAAAACGATTTTAATTAAAAAAAATAAGTAGGTTAAATTGGATACATCTTGTCATTTTTGTGGATGAATTACTATAGGTAAATTTGATACTTAGTCGCGTTAGTGGTGAATTTTTTTGAATATTTTATTATGTATTTAATGAAAAATTTATTGTATTTAGTCTGATTTGTAATATTGATGTTGCCAAAAAAAATTATTGAATTTGTATTATATTATGACTTTAATGTTGTTAAATATTATTATTATGTGTATGTTTTGTCAATGAATAAAATTTATTTTGATTTGTTAAGATGGACAACGATGAGTGGATGTATGATAATATTATGTCTGAAAAAATTAATATGAATGGATACATTGGAGAAGAATATGATGCGTTTGAAAATATTAATTGTTCAGTTGATTGTTCTGCACCCTTCAATAGTCTGAGGTATTTATATGATTTTCAATTTAGTTAAAGTTGTTAAATGAATGATTTAAGAAGATTAAACATGTATTATCTATTTTTGTAGGTAATCCTTTCCCGTGAGGACGTATTTAAATGGGCTCATACTGTTGCATGTGATAATGGTTTTGTAGCTGTCATAATGAGGAGTGACATGTCAACTGGAAACAAGGGAAAGACATTGTTTGTTTTAATTGGTTGTGAAAGGAGTGGAAAGTATAGATCATTAAAAAAGATTTGGTACATACAACGACTAGAACTAGAAAATGTGATTGTCCTTTTAAGCTGCGAGCCAAACCAATCTATGGAGGTGAAGGGTGGATGGTGAATCTAATATGTGACACTCATAATCATGCTTTGACTAAGTTATTTTGTGGACTCCCATATGTTGGTCGACTAATTGACGAGGAGAAGATTATTATTGCTGATATGACAAGGTCAATGGTGAAACCAAAGAACATTATTCTAACTTTGAAGGATCACAATGCCAATAATTATACAACTTTGAAGCAAGTATATAATGCAAGATATGCATACTGGATGCATATAAGAGGCAGTAATACTGAAATGCAACAATTAATGAAACTTCTTGAATGCGACATGTATATTCATTGGCATAGATTGAAGGATGAAAATGTTGTACGTGACATATTTAGGACACATCCAAATGCAGTCAAATTGAACAATGCATATCATATGGTCTTCTTGATAGACAGTACATACAAAACAAACAAGTACAAACTTCCTTTACTTGACATTGTTGGTGTGACACCTACTGAGATGACATTTTCAGCTGCATTTGCCTATTTAAAGGCCGAACGTATAAACAATGTTGTGTGGACCCTTGAACGCTTTAGAGAGATATTTATGAAAAATGAATTTTTCCCAAAGGTCATTTTTACTGATAGAGATTTAGCATTGATGAATGCAGTGAAATTTTTTTCCCTATGTCAACCAATTTATTATGTCAGTTTCATATTGACAAGAATGTTAAGGCAAAATGTAAAACTTTTATTCGACAGAAAAACACATGGGACTATGTCATGGAAGCATGGGGGAGTCTTATGGATTGTGGTACTGAGAAGCAATATGATGATGGTCTTATGAAGTTTGAAATTGCTTGTTCACCATGGCCAATGTTTGTTAATTATGTAAAATGTAACGACCCGCCACGTCGCTGCTGTATCGCTAACTCTTAAACACATCATTAATGTATTTTTTTATATAAAAAGAACACCCCTTTTTATTTGTCAAAGAGAAACTGTGGTAAATTTTCGCAATCACATGACGATCATGATCATAAACAAGACACGTATGAAACATTTCAATCGCATATATATATATATATATATATATATATATATATATATATATATATGTATATAGGAAATGTGGTTTAATTGTAAGTACAATTATCCATATTTAAAACGTACAAATGTTTTACAAATGAAGTAAGAAATTAAACGTCAGGGGTGCAACTAGCAAAACATGGGTGTAACTATCAAAACTAGTGGTGTAATCAGCAAAACATAACCCCTGCCCGGGATTCGTCACATCGACGCCCCAGCAACTCGGCGGCTCCACTCAAAAGTTGTCATCTTCTCGATTCACCTACTGCTGTCCGTCTGCTCACACGAACCGGGTACGCGATCATCACAGATGCCAAACCACACGACACAACAAAGCAAGGGTGAGTTCATCATATATAAAATGACAAGCAAAGGATAACATCAATCAAGGAAAACTATCCAAGCATCACAATATCACCACAAATTTCAGATATATCCACGTGCAACCAACATGAACACGCATCCTGGAACATTCCACAATTCAAATTAAAGTGCCTAGCATGATGCATTCTCCTAACTCAACTCTCATCATGCAATGTGGTACCATCTCAGAAATAGGTCAAATTCATGGTTCAAATGATAGTTGTAGTTGACGTCGGGTCACTCTGTCGTGCACAAGACTCACCCCCCCATGGTAATCAGCCAAACGGGTGTCATAAGGATCTCTCGACACAGGACCATCCTGTCCTGGCTAGGATCTTCATACCCTTCCATGTTACATACATACCGCCCCAAACGAGGGCCGCCCCAACATGGGCTCATCGATGCACTAACCATGGTCCTTGCAAGGTTCACCACTCGGTCCCAACATTTCACGTATCTACACATGGCCTCTCACCATGGCCCTATCAAGGTACAAATATCTCAAGCCATCACATAGGCTGACCTTAACATAGTCACATACGTCATACACAACACTACAAACAAGTGAACCAGTGTGAAGTATTAGGTGTCCGGGTTGGCACCTGGATTTAATAACTTAAGATATGAATTCGAATAAGGTCAGACGAGGTCGGTCGAAGTCGGACAAGGCGGTTAAGGATTCAAGGCTTAGACTTAACATTAAAGAGAATCACCCAACCGAGTAAAGGACCCGGTGGCTCTCTTCCCGAGGAAGCACGAGTTCATCCGAGTTAGGGAACCCGGTAGTTTACTCTCTCAAAGCAAACTTAAGCTCAACAGCTCTAAGGTATCATCCCAAGTAAGGAACCCAGTATGCCGACGCCCGCCAACAAGGACTATCACGTTCTGCCTGCACACATGCACGCTACATAACCCGCTCAACTCGGTCAACCCATCTCGGTAGCCGACATCACAATCACATATATATACAACTCGGCCAACCCATCTCGGGAGCTGACATCACAAGCACATGTATATAAATCTCGGCCAACCCTACCCGGTACTCAGCACCTTCACGAACACTTCTGCAAAGTGTTTTGGGAGTTTTTCAGCATCAAAATGCCAACTCCACACACATGCACGGGGAGTTCTTACAACATCAGGTCCCCTTTTCCAGACTACCATACCAGAATACCATTAAACATCAACACAAAACACCAATCAATGAACATAAAGCATAACCCATTCCATTCATTCAAAGACACAACTTTCTGTAAAATAACGCACACACGGACATGAAATCATCGCCATGGTTGGACTTCCCTGGTCCTCAACCATGCTACCTGAAATTTTTATCAGACATGATAAGCTCCCCTTACCTAACCAGAGGTTCGTTTTGTAGCTACACGACATGTTGTCCTGAGCTTCTGTTCCGACCACGAGGTCCTTCTCGACATCAGGATATCGTAACAGCGACGGTGAGTTGAAGGTGGTACAAAAGGGTTGAGGGAGAGAGGGTTCTGGATGGGAGTGAGCTTGGGAGGAAAGGAGAGAAAACGCAAGGGTTGGGGAAAAGAAGAACATTTTCTGTTGTGCCAGTCTGCTGCTTATATACACGGCTGACAAAGCACATCCACTTAACGTGCACGGCCAGCAACCATAGCACAGCAGTGTTGACTTACATCCCATCACCCATCAAGCATGCAACCCAAAACAAAGCACTCAGGACAGCAATAATACAATAAAACATACACCAAAACATATAGTTAATTAATATAATACACACATCAAGCATTCACTAAGCAACTTGCAATCCGGGTTGTTACATGAAAGACACATGGTTGCATCCTTACAAAGAAAAATTTGTAACAGCATGGACAAATAAAGTAATGCCTTTTGGAAACACACAACTAACAGGTAAGAAAATTGTTCAAATCGTTGAAATTGTGATTTGAATAACTTCGATGTTTTTGAAAGTAATTATTTTAAGCATAAACTACAGGGTTGAGTATGCCCATTGGATCTTAAAGAGGCTACTATAGAATAGACTTGGAGATTTATGTAGTCTTTGAGATGTCATGAACAATATGATTACCTTGCAACATACTGACATAAAGGCATCTTTGGAAAGAAGCACACATGTGGTCGAACATGGTTTTAAAGTTACCTTGTACAAGAGACTTATCGGCATGGTGTCTAGGAATACGTTAAACCAGATTGCTGCTGAGTTTGAGCGAGTCAATAATGCTGGCATTGACAGTTCTCATTGTGGATGTGTTATGAGAACTACCCATGGTGTCCCTTGTGCATGTGAGCTAGCTTCATATGTTGTTGGCAGCATACCACTTAACAACGTTCATATTTTTTGGCGGAGGTTAAATTTTTCAAACTAAGGTTTGGATGAGTGCGAAGTCTACATAACCAAAGAGATGGAAGCCATATCCAAGCGTTTTGAAAAGATTGACATGTGTGGCAAAGTGACACTAAAGACTAAACTTAAAGAACTTGTATATCCTGATTTAACTTCCATGTGTCCCCCCTGAAAAGGTCAAAACAAAATGTGCTAATAAAAACACCTCACAAAGCACCAAAGATCAACCAAGCGGGATCCGTCTTACTTTGAGTATGTGGATGAATTACATCCTGTGCAAAATAGTTGCTCCACACAAAAACGGTCTAGTTCCTCATTTGATCAAACAATAAAGAACAATAATGTTCCTATGCTGGATCAATTTAATCCATCTATGCACAATTTCATTTTGAACATCACTGATGTTAAAGCTTATGGTAATTGTGGATATCATGTAATTGCTGCCTTATTAGGTTATGGTGAAGATTCTTGGTCTTTGGTACGCAATCATTTGTTGAAAGAACTTGCATAATGGTCTGATAAATATATAGTCTTGTTTAGTGGGTTACATAGGTTTGAGCAGTTAAAGCGATCCCTACTTGTTGATGGATTGTCAAAGGTCAAAAAAATTTGCTTTCACAATACTTTGGATTCATTTTAAATATTATTTACAACACTAATACAATTTGTTCCGTACAGGTAACGATGGATAAATGGATGAATATTACCGATATGGGTTATCATTGCATCCAGGTATAACGTCATTCTTGTTTCTCTTTCTCTCCAACAAAGTATGACGTTTTTTCCTCTGAGTAGCCAACTGCCTAGAGATGCGGGTGTTCATCTCATTCTGTGTATTGGTCATGTTTGGTAACCATTATGTTTAGGTATAACATTGACCGTATGGTCATTATTTCGTTCATTGAGATATGTTTTATTCATAATTTCATAACATTGGTCATTGTAACAGGTGCTACTTGCATATGAATGTCCTATGTCATCGACTTCTTTCTTGTGGTCTAGTCATTGTTACAATGAAGCAAAACAGTGGTCGACTCCTTATATTAGTCGAATGCAACTATATACTAAATCCATGAACTTGCGCACAGAACATGTTGACTTAGGATATGATTGAACATTTTGTAAAAAGTTGCGCATTTTTGTAAACAATTATATGCATGAATATTTGTTTATAAATATCAGTACAATAATGTTGTCATAAATGTCAGTACAATAATGTTGTCATAAAATATAATGATGATATATTTGTCGTCTTTAACCTCGCCCACCAACATGCCTCCTCTGTGCATCTCTCATCCGTTTGGATCGCACATACACGTTTCCTTGTTTAGTGACACCACAGGCTAATTCCAGAAGGTGCTCTATTATAGTGTGTGCATTTGTGTCGGTGTAACCATCCTCATGTCTATCATATGTTGCAAGTCGTCTGTTATCCTTTGGCACAAAGCCTGAAACAATGAAAAATTAATAAATGAATAGTACATATTGGAATAAATAATTTTAACAATTGAAAAATAATAATAATAACAATGTTTTACCACAGCATGTGGAGGCATATGAGATTCAAGAGATGCGGCTGAAGTTGGAGTGTGCACTGCTGGTGTATCATCATTATACACATGTGGTGGATCCGGTAAAGTATTAGGCCCCATCGGAGGATGTCTATGCGGCTCCCCAACCTGTGACGGATTCATGAATGATGAGATATACGATAGAACCACTCCATATACCCAACAACACATTGACTGAGATAAGTAACCAAGTCTCCAGTCGCTACAAGGTATTCTGAAAAATGGATCCATTTGTCATCAACCTCTTATGTGGATGGAGTTTGAGAGTCTTCCGGTTGTGAAATTTGTTGAACAAATCCAAAATTGCCTAAAGTTCCTTTCTGGTAAATGTCTGAAAATGTAAAGACCCCATCTAAGGGACCCAGAAAATAAAGAAATTATCTCAAAATCTCTTTGGCCACGGTGATACCCATATGGTGTCCAACAAACATCGTCTAGCGTCAACCTATCTAATCGCTTATGATGGTTGTCACTGTAATGCCTTCACACTCTTCCAGTGGCAGGCACGTGGTTGCCTCTCCTGGTAGTTATTGTTTGCAATGACATTTCCAATACTTGGGAAATGCTCATAGATCTAACACTACTGTTTCAAATAAAAAAAATAGCAATACACCATAAATAGTACATATTTAATTTACTAAATAAAATACATAATTGTAAAAATTTAATTACCTGTAACAAAGTTATATATCCTGCAAGATGTTTCTCGTGGTGCTGACATGCATAATTTAAATTATCATACATGTGAACAAGAGCAGCCGCACCCCAAGAAAATCCTACGAATCGGTGCAGATCGCGAAATGTGTCCAAGAATACCACACTGATATGTGTGGCTCTCTTGTTAGCAAAGACTGTGCACCCTACCAGATGCAGCAAATATGCTTTGGCTGCTAATATCCACTGCCTTGCTTGACACTTCACACCATATAATTCTCGCAGCCAAGAGAGTTAAACATATGCCCCATGGCATTGTTCCGTCTCAGCTTCAGCTTCTTCGGCTATTACCTCAAATAATTCAACTAGTAAGTTAATTGCCTCTCCCACATCAATTGTATCATACGTTTGGAACGCTCCGATAATTAGGAGATGCAACAGGGAAGCGACATCATCCAAAGTGAGGGTCAGTTCCCCAACAGGCAGATCGAAGCTGCTGGTTTCAAGGTGCCATCTCTCCACAAAAGCAGATAGCAATCCTCTATCCCCAGTCTCCACAGAGCATGAAATCAAAGGGCTTAAGCCCGTAGCAGCCACTAAGCCTTCAATCTCATGTGCAGGCTTCCCAAATTTAACCACTTTATGTCCGTGAGAAGCCAATTTTAACTCAGCAGGTTCAATTATATCATTTACAAACATTAAAATGAAAAATAAAAGTTTATTTTGTATGTAATTCAAGATATAAATATCTCTCCTACCCACACTCTAACAGCCACATGATCAGTGTACTCTGTCAACACTGAACTATCTTCCAGCCCGCCTGGAAAAGATTGTGACTCAGTACCTACATCCTTCATAATAGGAATGTCAGGCTCCACATGTCCTTCTTGAGCAAGAAGATCCTAGCAACAGCAACACCTGCCCGTTGTCTTCGTACGGATGCGATAGGCCTACGACATTCAGGGGCTTCCTCTCCATTACCACTAACTTGTGTACCAAATGCTCGGTCTACAACTCTACCTAGAGCTCGACATAATCCTCTTGTTTTAACCATAATCTGTACCAACATTTGCTTAAATGTTAGTCTAAGACTTCAAACCAAATGATAGCTTCATCAATAGTCAATTACTCCAATTCTATTACTATTTTCTTATAATACACAGTTTCAACAACTTTCAAAAACATATATACATATGTTACGAAATAAATTATTAAAAAATCAAGGTATAACAGGTATAGGAATGATGTTATACAACAATTCAAACTATTGTAAGTGTTTATAATAGACATTGATCATTCTTAATCCAAAATGACTAAAACTACATGTCTATGTGTCTCGACATTTAATTTACCTGAATTGTTACAAAACACACACAATAATCAATCAAAAAACTTAATTAATATGTGAGCGGTACTAAATTCCATCACATATGACATCTCAACCTAAACCTACCAAGACACACATTCCTTCCACCTTTATCCTAACATATAAAATATAAAGTTCACATACTATAGATATTAAATTGATTGATTGACTTATGAGTTACTCAAGCTCGAGCTTAATAAGCAACAAAAAATTAACTTTCACATATATAGACCTTAGCCAATATGAGGGACAAATTGTCTCATACATCAAATAATTTTATATTGTTTACAAGTTGAGGTCAATATAATTTATAACTAGCACCTCTCTCTTAAACTATTCAACTATTGAGGTGTCTTTTAAATACAAAAAATGTAAATAAATAAACAGTAAATAATTATTTCACATTCTAATATATATATATATATATATATATATATAGTAATTAATTAATTTTTATTTAATTTTTTTATTTAATCAACAAAATCAATACGAATTGGTCAATCCGTATGAAGTTTACGGATTGACCAATCCTTATGTAGTTACGAATTACACAATCCATAAGCTTCATACGGATTGCCCAATCCACATGAAGCCCAAATCCTTCATATGGATTCTCCAATCCGTGTCATCCTCACGAATTTGCTAATCCATGTTACAAGCGATGGAGATGACGACATGTCACTCACTCATGAAGGAGGCGACGAACAACTCATAATCAACCACCGCGAACGAAGAACACCACCAATGAACGCCAACCAATGCGATGACAGAGTTGGAGGAATAAAGAAACACGAACCACTATGGTGCGCTAGAGAAGGAGAATCAAAAAAGGTGCAGAAGAAGAAGAACGAGGTGCAGCAATACGATGTAGAAAAAGAAGAACGAGGTGCACTCCAAATAATTAACCTAATAAAAAGGGTATTTCTGGAAAATCACTATTACGCTCTGGGTGTATTAGAAATGAATATGGTGTATGGAGCATATCCCAAAATAATATTTTTCAAAATGTGTATCATATATGTTTCTCCTATTCTTTTGGAACAAAAAGGTGTCCAATATACTCCTTTCGTGTGCACTTTTTTGCTTGTTTTCTAAATTAAATTAATGTTTGTCTTATGTGTCAATGCTAATCATGTTTTTTTACACTGACTATTCTCATCATATGCTCGATACAATGTTTCCTATGATTGTCACCTTTAATTTTGTCTTCCCCATAACTCATTAACCCTCCTACAAATTTTTCACCTTTATCACTCTTTTTTAATATAAGCTTATTATAGCATCCCATTTAAATATGTCATTGAATGTATCATGAAATAATTATAGTAATTGAAAAAAATATCAGAAAATTAGTGTATAATTTTAAATTTATTGTTCAAATCCAAAAGTGAGAATGAAAAAATATTATTATAAGAAAGATTAGTATAGGAGGACCTAAAGTTAGAAACATTTTAACTATTAAAAGATTAAAAAAATATATTGATTTTACTTTTTCTATTCAAGCCTCATCATTTCACTTTTTTCCCTAACTCTTGTAATTTTAAATGTATATTTAAAAATTCACATAGTTCTTTTAAATCTTACAAATCTATAAATTCTTATAATATATATCCATTAAAATCCAAATTTTCATAAAATATTGTAAAAAAATATGATAAATCATAACATCCATACACAATCTTTAAAATCCACAATATTTTTTATACTTACATAGTCTTTTACAATTTTAATCCAATTAATCCCCTTATTAAAAGAGAAGTGATTTATACAAAATGACCATTTGGAGTCATTTTTTTGTTAATTATCATTTGAGGTTTGTTTTGAATTATCATAAAAAAAGAGGTAAGTCGTAACATTTGTTACGACTTTTGAACATGTTATGACTTTTTTTTAATTTTTTTAACTAAAATCGTAAAATATTTTATAATTTCAATTAATTTTTTTAAAATTTATGACTTTAAAGTCGTAGAATTTTTTTTTACTTCACGACTTCAAAGTTATTTTTTTTTCATTTCACAACTTTAAAGTTGTGTTTTTTTACTATTTTTTTATTTCACGACGTCAAAGTCATTAAGTTTTTTTTTTCACGACTTCAATGTCATTTTAAGTTTTTTTTAAAACCATATAAAAATATATAGAAAATATATTAAATAAAACAATATTAAAAATATAGAAAATATTAAAGAAAACTATATAAAAAATATATAGAAAATATTAAATAAAAATAAATAAATTAAAAATATATTTATTTATTAAATAAAAAATTTATTTACAATTTAAAAAAAATATAAAAAATAAATTTAATCATAAAAAAATAGTTTTAAAAAATATATGAAATCATTAAATAGAAGTCATAAATTCATTTACGAGTTGTATAAAATATAAATTTAACGACTTTAAATTATAAAAAAATTATTCCTACGATTTTAAAATCATAAATTTTAAAAAAATTGAAATCGTTAAGTATTTTTTAAGATTTTAATTAAAAAAATAAAAAATTATTTTTATAATTTAAAGTTATAAATTAAAAAATAATTAAAATTGTAAAATATTTTATAATTTTAATTAAAAAGAATAAAAAAAGTTAGAAGTAGTACTATTTATCCTTTTCACAATAATAATTTAATAGGAAACTCCAAATAATATTTTCTAATAATTTTTTTAAAAAATAACCTACAAATAACCGTTTCACCCTATTTTCCCCAAGGAGGATGAAGTTGAGTTATCTCTTGAATTTATCAGGAAGCTTGTCTCTTATAATTTTTCCAACGTGCCTTGTTCCCATCCTCATGGTCATGGGATTGAAAGTTGAAAGTTGAAAGAAATAAGCATTGGATTGGGTATGAGTGAGTCGGAGAATAGAGAGATAGATGGCGAAATCCGGGAATAAGAATATGGGATCAACCGCAAAAGTTCACCCTTCCAATGATCCCGAACTCGATCCCGACTCTTACGCCCTCGAGAAGTTCAGACTCTACGAAACCAGAGCGGTAGGAAATTATATATTATTATTAATTAATTCATCATCAAATCGAATATTTTGTAATTGGAATTTGAATTTGAATTGCAGTGGTTTTACCTGATCGGAAGTGATCGGAACAAGAGGTTCTTCCGGGTGTTGAAAATCGATCGATCAGAGCCGTCGGATCTGAATATCAGCCAAGACCCCGTGTTGTATCCTCCCGAGGAAATCCAGAGCTTGCTCCAGCGGATGTATGAAGGTAACAGGGCCACTGGCGGCCTCACTTTTGTCGCTAAGGTTTTCGGGATTGCCGGTTAGTACTAATCTCTCTCTGATAATCAATTGCCGTGCCGGAATCATTTATATTTATACTAATACTAATAATACTCTTGTTTCTCTCCACTCCAGGCTGCATCAAGTTTCTCGAGTCCTACTATTTGATTCTCGTTACTAAGCGCAGACAAATTGGTTCTATTTGTGGCCATGCAATCTATAGCATCAAGGAGAGCCAATTGATAACCATTCCACATGTTTCAATTCAATCTGATTTAGCTCACTCTAAGCCTGAGCTCAGGTAACTACTTCTTACTTCTCCCGCTTCTAAACAACACAATTTAACATTACCTCTTCTTATTACAGGTACAAAAAGCTTTTGTCTAGTGTCGATTTGACCAAGGATTTTTTCTTTAGTTACACTTACCCTATAATGCAAAGTTTGCAAAAGAACGTCTCCTCCGGCTCCAGTCAAGAGGAAGCGATGTCATATGATAACATATTTGTTTGGAATGCATATTTGACACAAGCAATCAGATCAAGATGCAATAACACCATTTGGACCATAGCTTTAGTTCATGGTCATTTTAGGCAGGTTTGTTGCTTCCTTTCTGCTGTCTGTCATTCATCAATGTAAGCTTAAAAAACACAGAATTTTTTTATGATAAACATACAAATGAATATTTTATTTTTTGAGTAACATACTCTTTTTTGGACCATGCATTTTCATTAAAGATCCATGATGAATTTACTTTATATATATATATATATATATATATATATATATATATATAATACCTGCTATTAGAGCAAGATGAACATTGTCTGAATTTGGGATTCTTGGGATAGAATAAACACGTGGTTGGGTTCAATAATCAAATAACAAAATGCCTTCATTTTCCCTGTCTTGGTTTGATCACTTGGATGAGAATGAGGTTGGCAGCTTCACTGTAGTCCTTGCCACCGATTCTTCTATTTCTTTTGCAGGTTTGTCATTCATCAATCTCTTAAAGTCTATATCTCACCACACCACCATTGAATCTTTTCTGAATTCAATGGCTTGGCTTACTGCTTAATCGTATGATAATGGCCTGGTAAAAACTTGTTTCTGTATGGACCAATTTGACAGAATTTCAGGTTCTTGTATTATTTACTTTAATGCAATAATTACTGCCAAGTGCTGGGGTAACAGTGAGGGCTGAGAACAGAATACGTTATTGGTTGATGAAATGGGATGTGGTTGATGGTAATTGGAAGAAATGAGATTTGTCATAAAACTTGTCTATGCTAAAACTTATTTCTATAATAATTCACCTTAACATATTTTTAAGAAATATTGATTTCAAAACCATTTTGGAGTCATTTTTCATGAATAGTTTTATAAGTAAAACACAAAAAATGGAACCATACAAACCCCTGGCTTTCTTGAATGTTTGTCACTTCATTCAGTTGATAGTGGGATTCGGTCTTTAGATTCCATTAGGGTGTTTTCCTGTAAAGCCCATTTCTTGTGCCTTATTCACTTTCCAACAAATAAGAGCAATTTTTTTTAGATTCAAATACGAATTCCATTGGAGATAAAATAGAGAATGTACTACCATAGGGTTATAATATATGCTCCAAAATGTGCAAATCAAGAAGGACAGGGAAATAATCAATAATACACCAACTCTTGGGAGATTTAGTTCATTGACTTCATTCAATCATGTTTTCTGATGTAAATGATCTTCTATACCTCAGAAGAGCTATATAAGTGTTTCATTTCAATAATTTGTTTCCTTTTGGAAATATAATTGGTCCACATGATTATATAGTTTCTATTTATACAAATTTAGATTTAGATACGTACACATACAGATATGCTTCGTTGCCTATCCCCACTTTTATCACATGATTTTGTTGTCCTGTCAATTAGTTTAACTATCCACAGTGATTGTCATTGTATAACCAATTTAGGATTTTAAAAATGGCAGATTCGTCTATCAATTTTTGGGAGGGACTTCAGTGTTTCCTTGATTTCTAGACGATCAAGACATTTCGCAGGGACACGGTATGTTCTTATTTTGATATTTCATTCATGCTCCACATATTGTACAATCGATTCAGATGTCATGAAATAATTGTGACAATTTAAATTAGATAAGTATTCTCTAAGTTTTTGTGTTATATTTAATTTTGTCCTTAGAACTGTTCTGTTAAATTTGTAGCCATATATGATTATTCTTTTTAAATATATAATAACTTAAGATTGCTCCTCCTCCTCTCTCTCTCTCTCTTGTGAATTGTTAATGAAACAATCTGGTACACTGAAAATGTTTCCTACTTCTCATCTTATTACTGAAGCAATTTTCCATCAGGTTTGAATGACTAGGCCATTGCAAACAATAGTGGTTGATAGGATGGATAATAGTTGTAGACTTGTAGTTCCTTCAAAAGTGAAAAAATACTCATTAGAGACCAAGTCAAACCATATTATAAACTGCTTTTGGTGTGTTTTGTTAGATAAGGTAGGATATTCTAAATTTCTAATGTTTGAAGATTGTACTGACGTAGGGTATACTTACAAGTCTTAGTCCTTTCCTACATTTGATGTGCCAGTTGATTGAGCACAAGCCAATGCATCTTTAATGAGAAACTGTATAATTCTGTCTGAATATAACAAAAGTTGTTTATCCAATGTTGTATAAATAATAAATCATTAATCTTTGGAGTGCTTCATTCCAAAAACAAAAAAATGACTTGTTGGGAAACAATTCCAAACTGGAAGCAAATGATAAATTTATAGAAATATTTATTATAAAGAAGTTGTCTGGTGTTTATGCTCACAGAAATGGATAGAATAAAGAATTTCTAGCTTTCATTTAGATTTCTAAAAACATGAAAGTTTGGAAGGATGTTTGACTACCAAAGTGTCAAAGCTAGAATTTGGCCAACCACAGTGGAGGACAATCAAGTTGAGGAAAAGCTGTTGTAGTATAAGGATGAGAAAGGGGTCTTGCGTTGTGGACCGTTAGAGGATTTAAGCCAAGATTGTAAAACTGAATCTGCTTGTGTATAAGTATAATAAATTCTCCATGTATTAGATTAATTGATTTTATCCAGTGGAAAGGTTAGAAATTCCTTGTGAGTCAATTTATAAGGATTTGATTCTTCAAAAAATCATAAACATGACTTCTTATGGGCTTTTAGCCTTGATGTCTGAGCATCTACACACTCAAATTCATTGCACGTGTGTTCCACTTCCACTTCCACTTCAATGGGAAATTTGTATAAAATACATATATCATGTTCTATGTGACAAATTACATTTGTGTGTCTTTCAAACTCAACGTTTTGGATAGCATTTATACAGTAAGTTTTACCCCCATAGGCTATTATTTGCTGTGATTTGTCCAGGGAAGGATTGAAGGAGGAGGAGCAACAAACCAGGTTAGCGTCTTATTCTCTCTTTGTGATGGATACCTCTATAAGGTTATCCTTTATTGGAGAGTTTGGGAAGATTTGCTTTGTTCCTCAATCATGTTAGACACATCATGATTTCTTTCTCTCTTTCTTCCTGAGAGAATTTTCTTAGTTTCTTTCTTTCTTTTCATGATTCTTTGCTCTTGGTTCTCACCACCTTTGCCCATCTCTCATTTGAATGTCCCTGTTTTTCTTATATGGCCCGCATTCCTAGTTATTCTGAAATATCATGTTTGAGACTGCCTTTATATGTGCCAACTCAGTCATTTCCTTTGAACTCATGTATGATTTATTTTTCTCTTTCTCATTCCGCGCTGATGATACATATTACACAACTGTTTTCTTTTCTCCTCTTTTTATTGGTCTCATGGTCCTTTCCATTACCTTGATCTGTTTATCACAACTGTCTGTTTTAAAGGAACTTGAATATTGTTCTTTATTTATGCTGAAGGTATGTTGAATTGTTCTGTAAAAGAAATTAGTTATTCTCCCTAAAAAAAACATTTCAATGTCTTCCTTGTGGGGTAAATGTGCTTTGGAAATGATTGGGAAAACAATTATTATCGTGTTCCACATTCCCCCTTCTTCTTTAAGTAGACCCATGTTTCATTCTTAGTTTTAGATTTTTTTTTTTTTAGTAGCCCATTGTTTCCTATTTGTTTACCAAATTTCCCAGTGGTTTGTACTTTGTAAAAAAGGTGTAGCTTTTATACTTTCTAGCAAAGAATTTAAACTCATGATCTCTCCTTATTCATTAAGTCTTAAAAAGTTGCATAGATTTGGGGGCCTGTTATTGTGATTCTCTTGCCTAACTCAGTTTATCATTCCTCTATTTTTTTCAAGTTGTCCTTTTTTGCAAGGAGAAATATGGTGTGCAATTATTTAGGCTGTGATTCTATGGTAGTAGTTGTATGTATTTTGTATATTTGACTAATTATAGGCTTTGAATTGTATGGTGTCATTTAATGTAATGATTAGTACCGTATTTGTTGGTGTGCTTTGCAAAGAATCTCTTATATGTTGAGTTTTGTGACATTGGATTGTTTTTCCTAGAGCTTATCATTAATGTTACAGTAGAGGAGACTTCTACTCTATAGTAAATAAGTTGCCCCAGAAGTATAATTTTTTTTATCATATTGTAATTGTTCTCAAGTGTTCTATTCTATAGGATAGTTTATTTTACTTTTGACAGTGGTTGCTGAACAAAAGCTTTTTCTATTGTGGCCTTCATCTAGAGCAGAGAGTCCATTGTACACTTATTTGTTGAACATTTGCTTGTTGATGCTTTTTTTTCTTCATATTTAGCGGATTTGTGCTGGTTATATAGCAGTGATTAAACATGGCAATATTCTTTGCTATCAGGAATTATCTGTATTTTGTAATTTGCAATGATATTTCATTCTATATTGTGTCTATCCGGCTAAAATAGTAACGGTTGGATTATTTTTCTTTGTCATGAATTGTTTCTGCAGGTACTTGAAAAGGGGTGTGAATGATCGGGGGAGGGTTGCTAATGATGTTGAGACAGAGCAGATTGTCCTTGATGAAGAATCAGGCTCTTGCAAGGGAAAGATGAGTTCAGTTGTGCAAATGCGTGGATCAATACCGCTTTTCTGGTCACAAGAAGCATCAAGATTTAGCCCCAAGCCTGACATAATTTGTATGAAAATAGTTGAGATTAATATTTATCCCGTTCATTATTAAATTTTATACTGTTATAATAGATCTAGCTCTCTTTTAACATCCCCCCTCCCCCCTGTTTTGACTTCCAGTGCAGAGGTATGATCCAACATACCAAGCAACAAAATTGCATTTTGAAGACCTAGCTAAGAGATATGGCAATCCAATTATTGTTCTTAATTTGATCAAGGTAATTCCTCATATAAAAATAGTCAGTGCTGAAAAAGTTAACAATATGAATTTACATGTTTTTTTGTTCCTTCCTCATTTTTTTTCTTTGCATTATTGAATTTCTTCTTTTATAAAAAAGATAATTTATACTTTCTTGTTGCTCATTTAAATGATGAAATACAGACAGTTGAGAAGCGGCCTCGTGAAATGATGCTGAGGCGTGAATTTGCAAATGCTGTTGGGTATCTGAACCAAATTCTACCAGTAGAGAACCATCTTAGATTTATTCACTGGGATTTTCACAAGTTTGCAAAGAGGTATGCTTGTTACGCTTTATCTTTCTGTCTCACAGTAGCAGTCTCTTCATTTTTCTTTTTTTTGCTTTTCAAATTTAAATCTGACTATTCTCTATTCTTCTCTGTCATTTTCAAAGCAAGTCTGCCAATGTTTTGGCAGTTTTAGGAGCTGTAGCAAGTGAAGCACTTGATTTAACTGGGTTTTACTACAGTGGTAAAACCAGCATCATTAAGAGAGCCAACAATAGCAATAGAACAAACACAGGGAGGTATATCCATCATTGAAATTATTACTTAACATTCAAAACAGTCTTTTTTCTTGTTTTTTCATGTAAGTTTTAGTTGAATCATAACTCTTAACTTGAAAGAAAGAAAAGATATGAAAAATGCAGGGGTCTGTGACCTTTTCCTCCTCATAACTTTTGTTGTGAGGTTTGACCACCTGCTGTTATAGAGGCAGACTCACTGTTATATATGCTCTTTCCACAATTAAGGGAGATATAGAACTAGTAGTCTCCATTAAAATCATAAAATGGTTGAATAAGTTCATATCCGTTCTTTTCATTTTTTGATCTTATAATTCTTAAGATTTCCTGTGTTATCTATTTTTGAACTTTGAACTGGAAGATTGCTTTGGATGATCAGTTTTAGATGATTGAGGGAAAACTTGACTTAATCTGTAATGAATAATGATGATTGCTAACAATAATGGACTGCTAGGTCTTTGTATCACTGCTACCCAAGAAATAATAGCATTATTCCAGTAGTCAAATATCTATGTTATCTCTCCTATTAGGGCATTTAAGACTAGGCTCCATTTTGGGGGAAAAATGTAGTTTAGAACTGTAACTTGATTCTGGTTTTATATTTGTATTGCACAAGGATTTATAAAATAAATTGTAATTCTACATTTAAGTGTATGTTTTGATTATATGTATGGTTTAGATTTTATAAACACATAATATCGTTACCATAACTTTAAACTTAAATGCATAATATAATTCAATGATTATTTTATTTTGATGGTGGTAAGGTAACAACACTTGTGGTTATATCAGTAGAGGTTCTAGTGAAAATGGAAAATGTTAGAGATTTAATATAAAATCATTGATGCCAGTGTTATTTCTGGGTGATTCTTTTTTTTTAATGAATATTATTGCAGTTCTATTTTATAATTGTAAAAGTGCAAGATGTTTCTTTAGAGAAAGGAGGTTCTATTTTATTTTCAACTCATTGTGTATTTTTATAGGGATACTTCACTGAGAGATCTGAGAGCTAGTTCTGGGGATCTTGTGAGGATTGGGAACAGTAATGAAATGCTAAATTCTGTGGTTAATCGAGACAAAGAGACTGACATGAACCATCAGAATAAAGAAGATAATTTTGGTAGTGATGCACCACATTTTCAGAGTGGAGTTCTCCGTACCAACTGCATTGACTGCTTGGACCGTACAAATGTTGCCCAGTATGCATATGGTCTTCAAGCTTTAGGACGCCAGCTCCATGCAATGGGTTTGACTGATGTTCCAAAAGTGGATCCTGATAGTAGTATTGCTGCAGCTCTAATGGATATGTATCAAAGTATGGGAGATGCTCTTGCCCAGCAATACGGTGGCTCTGCTGCTCACAATACTGTATGACATATTTTGTGGGATTCTAAATTTATGTAATCTGCCACAAATATCTAATCTGCTTATTTGCATCTTCTGCAGCTGTTGTGATATATGTAACATATTTTGGTGAATGACAGGTGTTTCCAGAGAGGCAGGGAAAGTGGAAAGCAACAACACAATCAAGAGAGTTTTTAAAATCCATAAAACGATACTATAGCAATGCTTACACAGATGGTGAAAAACAAGATGCAATAAACTTGTATTATTCCTTCCACCTATTTTATCTCAATAATTTTCTTTTCCTTTCCTAGATGGAATTCATAGTTCATCGTTAGTAAGATTTTATATTTTTAGGTTTCTAATGTTCAAATACTCCTCCCTTTAATTAATCCTGTCTTGAATGAATAATAAATAATTTTCTATTGCCAGATTTTTAGGCTACTTCCAACCACAGGAAGGGAAACCTGCTCTCTGGGAGCTGGATTCAGATTATTATCTCCATGTATCTGGGATTGGGGATGATCTAATTCCTGAGAAGTGGTGAGTCTTCCTTGATAAAATGGCTGGTATTAAAATCAGTGACATGCTTCTATGATATGTTACATTCGGCATTGGTTTTCTCATTTTTTGTTTGTACATATATTTTTATTGTTTACTTCCCTATCAATCTTCAATTTCTTCCTGAATTTTGCAGTTCTGAACCAAATATCAGTCCTTCTGGAAGAGGTGGAATGGTATTCTCGCCTATACCAGCTTGTAGAGATGACTTCTCTCGCATAAAATTGACATCATTTGACAAGTTAATTGAAAAGACCTGTAGTAAAATAAAAAATGTAAGACTATGCTGTGAGCCTGATCAGAGACCAGGTGGGGTTTCTGGAAACAGTGGTGTAGCACCTGATGCAGCGTAATTTCTCTTTTCTGAGTTGCTGTTTAATGATTTTACTTCTGAATTTTATTTTGGTTTAATTACTCTGCGGGTTCCTGAACTTTTACCAAATTTTAGTTATGTCCCTGCACTACATAGTTTTTCTTTGGTTGTTTTCCGCTTGCCTATTATATTTTGTAATTATGAACAACTTGCAGTGTGTTTGGCTAAGATTTTCACTAAAACAAACAGGAAAAACTTTGATTCCCAATGCACTTTTCACACTTTTTCAGTAGCATTTATAGGACTTTATTATTCCTTTTGCTCAACTCCCACTGGCTTTGAATAACATATAATATAAACAAACCATTAATTAGTTTGTTACTTTCAGTAACATGATTGGTAGAAGATAATCTCTCTTATCTGTAAGCTTAGAGCCTCCATTTATAGATCAATGTAAATTCCTTGCTTAAACTTAGTTGCTGTGTCAGCCACCCCTTCCACCCTAACCAATAACCATGTATATTCTCATTTTGGATGGGAAAAAGTGGGCAGAATGTCTGACTAGTGTGAAAGCAAAAGCTATTCTGTGCTATAGGTAACTTGAGGTAATTTTCTTGAGTCACTGATTGTCTGTTGATTCCCAGTGAGATACAGCTCAAAAGCCCAAATTGGCTTTTTGGCCAGAGAAAGTATGAAGAGGGTTCCCCTGCTGCAAAAGCTACTTCTCGTGAATCTGACGTTGAAGGATCTCATGCTAATGGCTTTTGTGACTTGAATTGGCTTTCCTCTGGCATTGATATGAATAAGGAGGATGTTTTCCAAAGGTATGTATCTGAAAAGTGCATTATCCTTTCAAGACTTTGATGCACCTTCCATTTTTTCCTTTGATGTTCAGTATCCTATTTAGTCATTTTTCTATTGGCAAACATTTTCACTTTGGGTCACCACTAACCCATTTGTATGTTTACTTAGGGCATTGTGATTTGTTAGCTTTAGACAGAGCTGAGATATGCTGATTAACTGACCAAACTTAGTGCATTTGAATCTGATCTGTTAAATGGAGCTAGAACTGTTAAAATTTTAAATGGCCACATATAATTCTAAACTTAGTTAATTTTCTGCAATTTGCAATAACCATGTTACAGTTGATTTAAATTATGATTCATGAGAGAATTTCCTTTAAAAGTTTATTAAGTGCAACTCTGGTATCTACTATATTCAAAATTACCAGAAAACAAAATTGTTTTATTACCACTAAATATTCCTCATCGGTTGAGAATCTGGTGGTGTCCGTTTGGAGGCATATGGCCACTGTGGACAGTCCCACATTCTTCATTCTCATTTGATGCTTTTAGTTTTTTCAGTTTACAGATGATGCTCCTTTTATAATCTTGATTTTGTAGGTACATTACAATGACCTCAGCAAATGAGGCCAACGGTTGGTATGGAGGTAGTCTCCTCGGCGATCAAGATGAAAGCAGTGAGATATATAAACATTATGCTGAGTTATGTCAGGTATGCAATTTAACATGAATAATGATAACGCATACCTACCTTGAATCTAGACTTAATTGAAGAAACACACCATTGCTTGCTTCAAACAAGGCACTATAGTAGAGTTACAGACTTCTACGTTAGTTTAACTACCTGCTGGGTTAATTTTTATGTTATGTTTTTAATAGGAACTGAAACTTCTACTGAAATGATATAGGAAAGTCGGAAACTGAGCTTTGACTACAAAGTAATGAGCAAAAAATTGTGGAAACTGTAAAAGAAAGAAATATCTAGGAGAAGAGAGACTACTCTGCCCAATGGCAATTTTCACCCAGAACTACGAAATACCCCCCTCTCGCCTTCATAGTCACGCTCCTTTGCATGATTCCATGCATCTTTGTTACCAATGCTCTTAGGACAGCTGTCCATTCTGTTAGAAGCCTCCACTGCCTCTCAAACAGAATTCCCATTCCCAATTTAGCACTAATCCTTTTCTTCTTTCTCTTGTATATATTAACTGGAGGCCCAGTTGTTGTGGGCCCATCAGTTGTCTTTATCTTTTTTGTTGCAGACTGAGTTGGTGGGGGTAAAAAAACAATTGTGTGACTGATCAAACTATTGTATACTGTACAGACACATGAAAGGATCTTCTTGGTCTTGTAAGAATAATAAATCCAAGGTCTGACTCGCATCAAGTTCTAGCTGTGCAACCCATCACGCCAGAAATATATAAAGAAAGAAATAAACAAATAAATATATAATGAGGCCGATAAAACAACATATACACTAGGACGTCTTATCTTATTCTTGTCCATGCATGTTTGCTGCCAAAATGTAGTTTTTACCCTCATCATCCTTGGCATATATGCAGGGACCTGCCTTGGAACTTTTCCAAAATGACCCTGAGAAGGAGCAACATTATGCAGATGCTTTAAGCACGAGTTCATATGAAATTGTTAATGATGCTGTCGTTGCAGCAGAAATGGAAGCAGCTCTAAAGGAGTATGACCAAGTTGGTGCTGACCTTGGGATTATTCCCAAATCTTGTAAATTCTATGCTGATGATCCGAGCTGGCTGACGAGATGGTTAACTGGGGACGAAAAAGTACCAAGGATATGATGGGTCATTGTTTTGACGTGTATAATTTGAAAACTTATTCCTGTATTTTACCTCGTAGTTCCTTGTACAGAAGTCATTGCAAGTTTTCTTATCAATCGCCAGGCCTTAGAAATTTGATTCTTTTTTTGTTAAATACATGTCTCTCTCTAGTTTGCCTTGATCAGTATACCAAAAATGTAGTTTTTGGTCCCATAATTTCTCAAGTATAGGTTTTGGTTTTTATACTTTTCACTCTATTTAGGTTTTAGTTCTTACAATTTTACTCTGTTTTGATCCTCATAATATAGCCATTGGTTATAATGATTGGTCCAGGGCAAATGTTTTGGCATGTTATTGATAATAGGGATTAAAATCAAAATGATTGAAACTGGAAGGATGAAAAATTAAATTTTGGTTAAAATATGTTTTTTGTCTCTGTAAAATTACTAAAGTATAGATTTCGTCCTTGTAAATTTTTGTTTGTTTTTTTTATCCTCATAAAATTAAAATATGTTACTCTTTTTGGTCCAGACGTCTTACTTTCTTGTTTATGTGTCACTTCCTAATCGATCAAGTTGTTGGATATTGTTCTTACAATTTTTGGGGGTTAAGAACCACTACAAATTGCAAAAAAAGGTGCCACAAATTTTCAAGCACTTATTCCTTAACCCCTCATCCAATCTCTTTGTTGTTGCACCTAGATTGAACTCCCATAAGTGTGAGATCTAATTCTTTGAACCATTCATGACAATCGTTAAGCCATAATTGCACCACTGTGAACCCATAGTTAGTCCCATGGTGACCATCGTACCACCCTTGCCCATCACCATAAATCCTCGTAATTGATTTAGGTCTGTCGTAAACGCGTTGCATCGTCGTTGTTGATGCCAAGTGTTTGGATGATTGTTGGGTCGAGCCCATGCACGACCCTCCTGGATGGGGAATCTAGGCATGAACTTCTTCCCTCACTGTCCCTCCCTTCGTTTTGCACATACCCCACCAATCGCATCGCCTTCAAACAATCAAACCCCTTGTATTTTGTCAAGATTCAATCTTTGTATGACGAAACTAGAGGTGATTATATATTTTTCCTTTTTGTGCTTATGGGGTTTCTTGTTTTAAGTTTTTGGAAACCTATTAAGGGTTGAGATCGAGGCCAAGATCATGTTTTGTGTGCGCTATAACCTAGGGCCGCATTTAGGTTCATTCATTTAAATTTCATTGATAATGATTTTCTTGTTGTGGAGTTCTAGGTTATTTAATCGATTGAGTGCTTTGTCCTTTTGTTTTTAGGTGCCTATGTTGGTAACATTTAAGAGATTTTTTTATAAATTTTTCCTTCATTCCCTTTACAATTAATGCGTGTTGTTTGACCCTTAATTGTGATACTTTTTAGCATTTTTCAACTTAGATTTTTAATAAGGTGTGTAGAATGTGTTATGAGGTGAGTTTAAGTCAATAATAAATTTGGAGTGACGGTAAAGAAGATGAAGAAAGTTAGGAAAGAGGAGTTTGAAAATTTGAGACAATTTTTGCAATTTTGGGGGGGGGGGGGGTATGTAAAAATAGTAGCAAATAATTGGACCAATGAGAGAGTGATACATAAGCAAGAGAGTGACATGTAGGTATGAAAATCAAACGAGCCTAACTCTAGGCAAAAAAATAACATTTTAATATTTTATGAAGATGAAAAACATATTTTAAACTTAAATTTTTTATAGAGATTAAAATTAAAATCACGATAGATTATATCACTAAAATTATATATATTTTTTAGACCTATAAATTAAAAGGAAAATATTACAGCATGTTTGACTTGTTTTTTTTATTTATTATTTGAATTTTTTTATTAGTAATTATAAACAAAAATATTTGGCTTTAACTTTAAAGGATAATATTTCTATTGCTTTACAATCTAAAGGAATGGTCAATAACTTGAGGTAATCAAGTATAGGTATACCTTTATACGTGGTTTAATTCATTTATGAAGAGATATTTGGAGGTAGTGATGGACCCAAGATAATTTTTTTTAAAGGAAATTTAAATCAACGCTTTATGTACAATATTATAAACCCGCTCAAAATGTAATTATTTTTGTAACAAGATACAGATAATAGTTTGATAAATCATTTAGCCTCCCAAATTTTACCAATCTTTCAAAACAAATATGAGAATATATTCCAATACATTCATACATCATCATTCTATTTATAATTGTGAATAAAAAAGTCAACATTATCTGTACAGAATGTGAGCAAAATCACAATAAAGATCATCATCTCTAGATATTAGCTCGTTTGAGAATGTCAAACCTGACATCAATATTTCTTTTTAAGTCAGAATACTACACATAACCTGAAAGAAAACCTCAATTAAAAAAAAGAAGGTTACACAAAAGATAAGACAAGACTCATTATAATTCACATTAAGAAACAAAAAAAAAACTTATAAGCGAAAAAATACCTTTTTAAGAAAAATATTCTTCCAATACATACAAAAATAATAAATCTCTCCACAAATGAAATGGAACTGTATTCCATACATTACAAGAAGTAATAGAAAACAATATCTATATTACCTTTGGAAAAAAAAAAAAAATCAAACCGGGTGAATTTTTATGTGCACACCTGCGGACATTTGCCCCAACTTGGGTCCACCAAGGGAAACCAAGTTTGTGGTGACTGTGGGAGTAAGGGACTGACATCATACGAGAAGCAACCTGTTTGAATTGAAAGCAGTTGTATAGCCAAGACTTAACTAAACTAACTTAAGCTGCTGCAGTGCACTAGTTAACTTAGAAAGTTGATCCACCGCAAAGCTCTCTCTATCTTCACTTCAGGGTTCAGGCAAGTGCATATGTATGCGATTGGAATTGGAAAGAAAGCAGAGAAGGGGATATAGATGCGCTTGGCAGCTGGAGTGAAATGTGTGTTGAGACTCAAACAATGGAATTTGAGTGTTGGGTCTCAGGGGATGAAGCAGAAGCACTACTCCAGCGAAAGGGTCATTCAGTGTTATGCTTCTTTCATGAATTCAGGGCATTCCCCTGACCAATTCACCTTGGCTATGACTTTGTCCACCTGTGCTAAACTCCAGAATCTTGAGTTGGGCAGGGCAGTTCACTCTTGTGCAATTAAGACAGGCCTTGAATCCACCTCCTTCTGTCATGGCGCTCTTATACATCTCTATGCCAAATGCAACTCTCTCACTTGTGCTCGCACCATATTCCAATCTGCACCATTTCCCCACCTCGACACTGTTTCTGGGACCGCTTTAATCTCTGGCTACGCTCAAGCCGGCTTGCCCCATGAGGCACTCCACATATTTGACAAAATGCGCAACTCTGCTGCTATTCCAGACCAAGTGGCGCTTGTCACAGTCTTAAATGCTTAAATCTCTTTAGGAAAGCTGGATGATGCGTGCCAATTGTTTCAACAGATGCCCATCCCCACCTGCAATGTTGTCGCATGGAATGTCATGATTTCTGGCCATGCGAAGAGCCCATTATGAGGAGGCACTTGCCTTCTTTCATCAAATGAGTAAGCATGGGGTCAGATCCTCAAGATCCACACTTGCAAGTGTTTTAAGTGCAATTGCCAGCTTAGCTGCCCTCAATCATGGCTTGCTAGTTCATGCACACGCTATTAAGCAAGGTTTTGAATCCAGTATATATGTTGCAAGTTCTTTGATCAATATGTATGGTAAGTGTCAAATGCTGGACGATGCACGCCAAGTATTTGATGCTATATCTCCGAAAAATATGATTGTCTGGAATGCCATGCTTGGAGTTTATTCACAGAATGGCTTTTTAAGTAATGTCATGGAGTTGTTCTTGGATATGATATCTTGTGGCGTTCACCCAGATGAATTTACCTACACTAGCATTTTGAGCACATGTGCATGCTTTGAATACCTAGAAATTGGCCGCCAGTTGCATTCAGCTATTATCAAGAAAAGATTTACCTCCAATTTATTTGTCAACAATGCGTTGATAGATATGTATGCTAAGGCTGGGGCTTTGAAGGAAGCCAGTAAACACTTTGAGCACATGACATACCGAGATCATATTTCCTGGAATGCCATTATTGTTGGATATGTGCAAGAAGAAGTGGAGGCTGGTGCTTTCACTTTGTTTCGGAGAATGATTTTAGATGGTATTGTACCTGACGAGGTATCTTTGGCCAGTATACTTAGTGCTTGTGGAAATATTAAGGTACTAGAAGCAGGACAGCAGTTCCATTGCCTGTCAGTTAAGTTGGGTCTTGAAACAAACCTTTTTGCTGGAAGTTCTCTTATTGACATGTATTCCAAGTGCGGAGATATTGAAGATGCACGTAAAACTTATTCTAGCATGCCTGAGCGGAGTGTGATCTCTGTGAATGCTCTGATTGCAGGATATGCTCTAAAAAACACAAAAGAATCTATTAATCTTCTTCATGAGATGCAGATATTGGGACTGAAGCCATCTGAGATTACATTTGCAAGCCTCATAGATGTTTGTAAGGGTTCTGCCAAGGTAATTTTAGGCTTGCAGATCCATTGTGCTATATTGAAGAGGGGTCTTTTATGTGGTAGCGAATTCTTAGGGACCTCTTTGTTGGGCATGTATATGGACTCACAAAGGCTTGCAGATGCAAACATTCTTTTCTCGGAGTTTTCTAACCTTAAAAGCATTGTAATGTGGACTGCTTTAATTTCAGGACATATTCAAAATGAGTGCAGTGATGTGGCCTTAAACTTGTATCGAGAAATGCGTGACAACAATATCTCACCAGACCAAGCAACATTTGTTACTGTTCTTCGAGCTTGTGCTCTCTTATCCTCGTTGCATGATGGTAGAGAGATACATTCTCTAGTCTTCCATACTGGTTTTGACTTGGATGAGTTAACCAGCAGTTCCCTTGTAGACATGTATGCAAAATGTGGGGATGTAAAAGGTGCTGTTCAAGTTTTTGACGAATTGGCTACTAAAAAGGATGTGATTTCTTGGAATTCAATGATAGTTGGATTTGCCAAAAACGGTTATGCAAAATGCGCCCTGAAGGTCTTTGATGAAATGACTCAATCATGCATTACCCCAGATGATGTCACATTTCTTGGAGTGCTTACCGCTTGTAGCCATGCAGGGTGGGTTTATGAGGGTCGTCAAATTTTTGACGTCATGGTAAATTATTATGGCCTTGAGCCCCGAGTAGATCACTATGCCTGCATGGTTGATCTTCTTGGAAGGTGGGGTTTTCTCAAAGAAGCTGAAGAGTTCATTGACAAACTAGAAGTTGAACCCAATGCTATGATTTGGGCCAATTTATTGGGTGCTTGCAGAATACATGGGGATGAAAAAAGGGGACAGAGGGCAACTAAGAAACTTATTGAGCTAGAACCCCAAAGTTCTTCTCCATACGTACTGCTTTCTAATATGTATGCTGCCTGCATCAGGACATTGGGATGAAGCTAGATCTTTGAGGAGAACAATGATACAGAAAGATATCCAAAAGATGCCTGGGTGTAGCTGGATTATAGTGGGGCAAGAGACAAACCTATTTGTTGCAGGTGATATATCACATCCTAGTTATGATGAAATTTCAAACGCTTTAAAGCATCTGACAGCATTAATTAAAGACCACCAGATTCCAGGACATTGTAATTTCCTGGTTTGGTCAAATTTAGTTATTCAATATGATAGGAAGTTGAGTGATCAACTCAGGTTTGTTTCCTGACATAAAACTTTACATAAAGGAAATAATCATATACAAAGGATGAGTATGGATTTACTGTTGTTTTTTGGTAAATAGTAGCAGTATTATTAGCATTCAAATATGCTTATAAGTGGTCTTCTCACTCTGGATATTTATTGCTGTGAACAATATCATGGCGTTTCTTCTAGAATCTGACTTAGAACTTGGAAGATGTATTTGCATTAAGTGCTACAGAAAATTCACAATTAGAGGAGCATTTGAAACATTTTTTTTCTTAAATATGTGATACAGTAATATCTTGTGGATGTGGACCGAACTTGGTTGGTGGAGGAAGGTTCTGCCAAGAAGTTGAAGCTTGTGAAAGGAACTAACCTCGTGAATATAAATTGAAGGTGAGATATAGTGATCAAGGCACCATAATTTTATCTTTTATTACATGAAAAATGTACTTTGCTAAACTAACCAAATATGATTGTAAACTCTTTTCACCTTTCAAACAACATACAAATTACCACAACTCTGCATCAAGTATATTGTAGATGCTCTAAGATACATGCGCATGTGTACAGACTTCCGCACATTTTCTAGAGGATGAAACTTTTTATGGCAAAGCAGTCTTCGTAAGAGAAATTTTTAGGTGTCTAAGGGAAAAGAAATTTCCCTTGCTATGTGCTATAGATATAGTGACCCACATAACTTACGTGGTACACATTCAATACTATAGAGCAAAAGATATTTATTATTCCCAAAGCACCTAAGAGTTTTTCCTTGTTTTTATGTGTGTCGCAGATGATGTTGGTAGATTTTGTTACCTTCTCTATAATACTTATTGGAAGAAAAACAGCTTTTATTACAATTTATCAAAGCTTTGGTTTTCAGAAGAAAAACAGATTTTGTTAGAATTTATCATAGTTTTGGTTTTCAGGCTTGCTTACGGTCATTGTAAATGGTTCTAAAGCATTACCGGACTGGGTCTCAAGTGTATTAGACGACCCTATATATCTTTTCCTTTAAATTGCTAGCAAGTGTGTCATTCTATTGGAAGCTATCTTTTCCTTTAAATTGATAGAGTCTATTTTATCCAATTCTATCCAATATTCTCATTTTCTTCCCTTCGAATTTGGGGTATTATATGGAATCACTCTAACAATGCTATAACTCTTCTCCTTCCATCCATCCACATTCCAAACAATGGAATGGAAACTTCATTCCATTTTGATAAAATATTCAAATAATGATATGATTATTTTTATTTATTATACTCCATTCTTTTTTACCTATTTGTTTTTAACTACACTCACTTTAGATATCCAAATATAATCAAAGTTTCTCAGTGTTATGTCTAGTTTGAATCTAACAACTAATAACTGAACGGGTTTTATTACTTTTCCTCATTTTACATTATATTTGGCGTATTTTCCTGTCGGTGAGATGATAATAAATGTGAATGTATCTTAGTTTTTTTTTTTTCATAATTTTTCCATTGATTCACATCTCTCTCTCTCTCTCTCTCTCTCTCTCTCTCTCTCTCTCTCTCTCTCTATATATATATATATATATATATATATATATATATATATATATCACGTCTTTCGGTGAAAATTCTGTTATCCATAAATTTAATAGGTGATCGTAATGTATGTGTGCATGTTTCTAGAATCTGGAGAATTATTATTCGTCAATGTTATAGATTTATCTTGTTTATTTCCTTCCTTCTATATATTGCGCAATGTTGATTTTATACTTTGCGCAGTCAAGTTTGTGTGACTAGGGCAAGGACAGGGGTAGGTGTTAAGTTAACTCCATAGTGTGTGTTTGGGAAAAAGTTTTGTTCAAATTAACCAACGTTTTTCTCAATCCAACACGCTCAAGTTTCATACCTAGGAAAGTGCAACCTGACGTTTGGAAGCCTTGAAACGATAATCCAAATACACCCTTAGTTGTGGCTTGGCCAACTATTATGAGTTGCCTCTTCTTAAAGAATTTGGCTAAGCGGAAGCCAAATTTGACTAAAATTTTATAAATAAAATTAGTCTCTGCAATTAAGGATGATAATGTGTATTAGACTCATGAGTACCTGCAAAAATTAATCATGATGGGTAAGGTAAATATTCACTTAACGGGTTTAGGATTGGATACGGGTAAACTACTCATGAATGTTTTGTTTTGGACGGTGAATGATTTACTTTGGATGCACCCATGTCACTCTTAATTACGCATAACATTCGCATGAAAATAAAGTGTTATAGATTTAAACTATTGATTTATATTTATTAAAATTTAAAAAATATTATAAGTTCTCACTTCTTATTTAATGAGTCATATTCATTATTTAGTTGTTTTCAATAAATTTTAATCATTAATAAAAAATGTGTTTCCAATAAATTTTACTAATTAATAAAAGAGTTTATAGTTTGCAAAAAAAAATTAAGATAGGTTTTCTCTTTCATATTTTTCATCTCTTTCTTATTAGACTTAGCCTATTTAAATTTTGTTTAAAATATGTTTTTCGTCCCTATAAATATCAAAATGTTTAGAATTCGTCCCTGTGAAATTTCAAGAATGTTTTTCATCCTCGCAAAATGTAAAGATGTGATATTTTGGCTCGGAGTTGGATTCGGGAGATTTGATCCTACGTGGTCATGTCTGATTTTAACAATGAGTCATTACATGTAATTTTTTTCCATGTTTTATTTGAACAAAGCCTCCATCGTTTACCTTCATCTTCCTCCATTGGACTATTCATGTTCACCTTCATTTTCCACCTTTAAACTATGACCTTCACCTTCCACCCTCCACCTGCGACTCGCCAATGGGCAAATTTGGAGTTTTTGGAGCCCATAGGCAATAGGGTGCTCCAAGATTGTCAGAGTATTCATTTGCAACAAATGATGAGTGTCCCTGCAAACTAATTATGTTCTTGTTGACTTCAAGGAGCACTGACAACCCCAAAAGACATTTTTGGAGATGTCGAAACTGGGTGGTAAATGCTCTGCTTTTACATTCTCCATGTTCTCTTTTTATATTCTTCATGATCCCAATCGGTTGATGGATATAGAGTCCAACTACTTGCAACTTTTTTGATTGGGTTGAGGGTCTTGTCAATGTTAGAGGAGCATCAGATGTTGATGGAAAGCACGTGAATGTTGCCAATCCAAGACAAGGCACAACTTGTAGGACAGGACAACAACTGGAGCAGCAATTAGAGGAGGCTCAAAGGAAGATTATTAAATTGCAGAAGAAAGTTATTATTGAAAGAAGGAATGTGTATTTGTTGATGGGTCTTTTGGTGATGTGTTTGTCCATGTTAGGGGCATTGATTTTCATTTTTCTATTAAAATGTAATTGCTAAATGTAATGAGTTAAGGTGATGTTGTTAACAATGAACAAGTTGTTCTTTCGTATTAAATAAGTTCTGAATGAAATGAAGTAACAAGTTATTTTGGTCATTATTAGCACTCCCTATAAATAAATCAATTTAGCATGCAAATAATGGACTTTTACATTATAGCCTTTTAAATACTTGAGTAAAACATTCCTTGTAAAAAGACTTGAAACTCCTCTACCTACTCACTTTGAACACAATTTAATAGCATTTATTCCTGTATTGAATGAAACAACAAATTTTATGTAAAATATAGCAAAAAAGTTTAATATTGATACGGATAGTCTTACTAATTACATAATATAATAACCATTATCTAGTAAAAAAAGCAAATACAGATAATGTTTGGTACTTTGGATTCCATAAAAAGACTACATAGAAGATTCCCATTGTTTAATTGAACCAAAACAAATCCCACCCAATCAGCAAATACATCCAAAAAACTTCCACTAGCATTGTCCACCACACATCAATGCCTAACTTGATTCCCTTTCACATGTGTTGATCCAGAAACAAACATATCCTTCATTTGTCCTTTTTTTCTTCTTCTTTTGGTTTACCATCTTTTGATTCATAATCTTTGTTAGGAATTGTGCTAGAGTACAATTTGCAAGGAAATCCTTTTCTTTGATGATGTCCTTCATGCTTGGGGTAGAATTGGCCTTCTCTTTTTGCTTGCATGAGCAGACATGTTTAGAATACAAATCCCATAGAATTTGAACAGAGTGTAGGAAGAAATTTTTACCTTTTGTTTTGGTTTTGGGTTCTATTTTGTAGAACCATTTAAGAACCATTTTCAACAGTCTTTGTTCTCGGTCTCAACAACAACAAATGCTAAAGGATAGTATTGGTCATTAGCATCTCTGGCTACATCTACAAGCATCTGCCCCCATATTGTGTCTTAAGGTGACAACCATCTACTCCAATAAAAGGTCTACAAGCATCTACTCCATACACATGTAAAAAGACCCAAACCATGGTGGCAAAGTAGGAACAGGTCTGTTCACATGAATCTTGAAGGTGTTGTTTGCATTTCTGGATATGAGTTCAACATTGTAATGTCTAAGCAATGTGTATTTTTTTCATTGCATCACCATAAATTTGATGCAATGCTAGTTTCCTAGCAGAAATTGCACAAGATCTTGTTATCCCCACAACATAAGCGGCTTTCATCTCTTGAATGATTTGGGGCAATGTGAACCTTTTAGATGTTCTAAATTTGTCAAGTAGCACCTTTGCAACCCACTTTGGATTGGCAATTTTGTTGTAAAAAACTCTGGCACAAGTGTGGTCAATTCCAATGTTTTCAATTGGAAGGTAGTATTCTCACCAACCCTAGATACATATGTTTTGAATGGACACTTCTTTGTCTTACACACATCCCTAACCCTTGTATGGTCATTTTTGGGGAAACTAACCTGAAAACCATTCAAGACATAATAATACTCCATCATGCCTTCCTTAAAATCTTGCAAATAGGTGAACTACATTCCTAGTGTCCACTTGAAAGCCTTGGACATAGTTTATTTCCTAAACATTGGAAACTTTTTTCTAGGCTTTGTAGTATCATTCTTAGATTCAACATCATTGTACAACTCCTCAATTTCATAGCTAGTCTCCAAATCATGCATCTCCCTAAAATTTGGATAAGGTTCCTCATGGGGTGGGTTAGGCATATTGTCATAATCCATCCTAGGTGGGGTCAGGCACACTATCATAATCAATCCCAACTGGGTGTTCATCACACTAACCAAGATTTTTGACAAGAGAAAAAATCTTCATATCTAAAAGCCTTATGTTTTCCTTTGTTGTTCCCTTTGTTTTTCACTCTAGGCTCTTTTTGCTTCCTGGATGACTCACAGATGTCATCATATGCCATAGCAATGTCCGAATCAAACAAATCATCTACATCATAGTCAAACTCAACTATTTGTTGGTTATTGAACAACTCCTCACCCCCAGTAAGTTCACCCTTAGTAACTACATCCCCATAAACTTCTTCATAATGACTCACCCCAAACACCATATAAATATTAACTTCACACTTATGACTCAAAGCATACCTTGCCAAATCCATATTGTCTTGATCATTGGTCAAATCTCTTAAGGTTTCATAATCAGCATCAATCCTTTTCCACCACATTTTAAGCCCACCAATAACAAAATACTCAAGATCGTGTATCAAGTCCACAACTTCAAGGAATGACCATGTGTCAATATCCAAGTTGTGATAGGCATTCTCCTTTTTCCCCTCCCATTTCAATGTTGAATAACAACTTAAAACCCCATACCAAATAAAGAATCAAACACAAATCAGTCAACAATGACCAAAACCCCTAATTCAATTAGAAAATATCAAATCTCATTCTAGCGTAACCCAAATCAAATGTAAAAAACGTAACCCAATTTGCATTCGAACCCACCAATCATGAACCAAACTCACTTTGAACCCAAACATTAGCCACTTCAAACCCAAACGAACCCTAACTACGAACAACATAGTCGAATAACCCAGCCCTATATGAAGCCCTAACCACAACCAAACACAAAATACACAAAATGAAAGAGTCAAAGAGTTAAATCACATTACCTTCCTGTTTGGGACCACGATCACCTTCAAGTGCGAAACACCACCACCTTCTAGTTTCGACCACCTTCGATTTCAAATAACGCACAATAACAACAACTCTCTCACAATGTCTTTATAGTGCCTCCCACAATGTGTCTCTCTGTGAAGACTTACACAAATTTCAAATGGGGTAAGCAACCACTTACCAGAGAGTTGGTCACAGTCAAAACGACATCAATTGAATACTAAAATGCACAAAAAATGACACCAACCTTGTATTCATTGAGTGCCCAAAAGATAACCAACAAGAACTTGAGACGTGGCAAACTCAAGTTGACATGTTGACCTGTTGATGAGGACCAGACATGACCATGTAAGATCAGATCTCCCAAATCCAAGCTCCAAAGCAAAAATATCACACATTTATATTTTGCGAGGACGAAAAACATATTTAAAATTTTCCAGGGACAGGTTTTGAACATTTTGGTATTTACAGAAATAAAAAATATATTTTAATCTTAAATTCTTTGCCTTTTCTTTAATAAGTTTAATAACCATGTAGACTAATGTTTGTATTGAAAAATTATTAAATTAATTAAAAACATCTATTTGAAGTTGATAATAAAATATATCCTAAATTCATTGTTGGACCACCCACAATATCACGTTTCAGGTTCGTTGTCCTAGGTGTGAGAGGAATGTTTTAAAGTCATTTTAATTGCAATCACCTGTGTCTCGCCTTAATTGCAACTTATAAGAGTTTATTGCAAGTATATTAAAATTAGCTAAACATCATAGAATGTAGCCAATCGGATATCAACTTTTAGGTGGTTAACATCTCACATAGACCGGAGATATATTCAATGTAAAAACTTATAAAGCTTAGAAAATTGTCATCCTAAAAATTAATTTTATGGAATTGAATTAAACGTTAAACTCATATTCTAACATTATATTAGAAATTTATTTTATTTTTTTCTCATAGTATACTAATAAATAAATAACATTCGAAAAAAAAAAAGCACTAGATATTAACCGCTGGTAATCGACTTGAAAACAAAAATCACTTGACTTAGACTACAAATATTAAAATATGTTAGTTATAAAGTATAAACTAGTTGTAAGAGTTGAAAAATTTGACTGGTGAATTGCTACTTTGGAAGATGGGTAGATGACAAGGCAGTTTGAAAGCTGAACCACAGAAAATGGAAGAGTGAAGGTAAACCACAAATGAAAGAAGGCATTGTGATATGGTGGAAGAGTCAGAAATGAAAGGTATTGTGGTATTACCGTTCTGTTCTCCCATGGCTTTCACAGCAGCTCCTCTTATCCAGGTGGTACTATACGGAAATCCCAAGTTTTTGTTTTTGAGGAGTACTGCTCGTTGCACGGTCCACGCCTCTCGCAGACCACCACCCCCTGGGCCTGGAGTTGACACCAGAATCCATTGGGAAAACGAAGATGAAGGTTGGATTGGAGCTGCCAATACCAAACACCAACAGACCCACAAACCCAATAACAACATGTTACGGGATGATAACTTTCCTGATTTCCTCACTGCTTCTTTAGGTTCTCATTACGAGTGAGTCACTCTCTGCTCTGTTCTATAACTAACTAACTTGTTATGATGACTCATTCATTCACCATCACCAGATTCTTAGGTGTATCACCAGATGCGGATGTAGAAGAAATTAAAGTTGCTTATCGGAAACTGTCGAAGGAGTATCATCCCGACACAACTTCCCTCCCTCTGAAAACTGCTTCAGAAAAATTCATGAAATTAAGGGAGGTTTACAACGTCCTTAGCAATGAAGAGAGTCGGAAGTTTTATGACTGGACCCTTGCTCAAGAGGCTGCAAGCCGCCACGCAGAGAAGATGAAAATGAAATTAGAGGATCCTCGCCAGCAACAACTCAAGAACTGGGAACCTGTTCCAGACATGGTTGACCGCCTTGGTGGAAGGAATATGAAGCTTAGTGATCAGGCTGTTTCTGCCATCACCATTGATCTCTTTATCATTGTTTTTGCCATATGTTGTATCATATATGTTGTTTTCTTTAAAGAACCCTATTACTACTAGTATTAGCTAGTTAACCAATTATAACACCCTATATGTTTATACAACAGAATCAATTAATATAAAACATTACAAGATTTATCCACTCTGGGAAAATGATAACATTTTTAGTTGCTAATAATAGTAGTATAGTAGTACGAGCTTTTTTACCAGTTCTCTCATGGCTTCCACAACAGTTCTTGCTTGATAAATTCATAATTGAATTTATGTACATGATTTCAGTGGAAAAACAGGAGGAAAGACAAATAGTTTATTTTTGTAAATAAACATGGACTAGAGAATTTTCAATCCATGTTATAATATAGAGGATAAACACAATGATTCGAAATTTCCTAATCATAGTAGAGTAGTGCCAATTTTTAGAATTAAATAGAGTTAATTTGATGGTAAAAGGAGTTGATTTTGAAAGTTTGCTTAAAGTTTCCCAAAACCACATAGAAATAACCCAAGCTTCCTCTACAACTACGTCTGAATCTTCCAAATGGTCCAGATTCAACACATTCAGTAGATGTAACTATTATTTCCAAAATATTTCATTGAATCACAAATTCACAATAATCAAATTCAGGACAACAGGCTAACCGCACAAGTCATTTACACTATTGCTTGGTTCATTTTTCCATTTCCATTGTTTTAATGATGACGAGGAATGTAGAGACACCCTCTCCCCCTTCTTGACAAAGAAATGAATAAGCACGCATCAAGTAAATATACGGGGACTCTACAGTATACGAGACGCTAAGATCAATTTTGCACTTGGCAATGTTAAAAATCCTGGGGCAATAATATGAACAGTAGCATAAGAAAATCAATAGACATATCACCTAGCACTAGCCTCTTCTACCACTGCTAAGCACTCTCTGAAGTTGGAAAGCTTCTCCCTGCTCTCCATTCAGGGATCGCCTCTCTAAGCAGCAAGCAGTAAGCTGTCTAAGTAACCTCTCAAGATAGGAGTGCAAACAATGTTTTGAATCTTTCATATTAGGATTTGTGGACAATATCATGGCATTTACTGTGTCAGCTACAACTTCACGCTGCGAGTCTTTTAGAAGATAACCTACGGAGGATTCCAGAGGCCGTTCATATGCCAGCAAAGCAACACAGTCCTACATAAATAAGCAATCCAGAGGCAATTTTAAATATCAGTTAAAATATGCAACAAATATAGTAGTAATAATTATATGCTGTCGCAACAGATAAGCAAACCCCTAAGAAATTTGAAATCGGCAACAGATACTAGTGGAGTAGTAATAAGTTTAACAAGGCTTAAATATGAATTTAATCCCCTGTAAATTCACGCTTTTTCAATTTTGATCCCTGTAAGTTTGCATTTTTCCAATTTTAGTCCCTGTACGTTCACGCTTTAGGAAAATTGGAAAAGCACAAACTTATAAGGATTAAAAATGAACAAGAGAACTTACAAGGACTAGAATTAATAGAACACAAACTTATAGGGACTACATTCATATTTGAGCCTTTTAACTATTGATAAGAAAATTCACCTGAACTAAATCCTTAAAGACAGGCAAGTCATAAAAACTTGACAATTCTATTCTTCCATATTTGACAGCCTCTTCAAGTGCTCCAACCTAAACATCGCATATAAACACAGAAAATATTAATAAATTATTCAACTTCTGTACATTACCTGGGGATTTTAAATCAAAGCTAAGGTCATCTAAAAGACATATTTGACATTTTGAACAGCAAAAGACGAATAAATAATGTCAATTGAGCTTAACTAATTAACAGAATGCCGTAAATCCACATTTATGACTACTATCAAATGAAAACCAGAATCATTAAAGAAAAACATCTTAATTACAGATATACTAATGAAGTACAGGAATAAAGTAGGAAAGACTTCCAATAGTTACAAAAATAAACATTGAAAGGAATATACCCGAACTAATTCGATAAACTTTTGACAATGAAGCAGAAAGCATGTAGCTGATATATTGTCCTGCAATAACCAAACTTGATTGTCATGACTCATAAAGTAGATACAATGACAGAAGATTCTTACATAGGAAAAATATCAAATATAAAATTCATACATAATTTGATCGCTGTTATTTGATCCTTTAATAAAGGGGGGAAAATTACATCATCTATGACTTGAAGATCAAAGTATTTCAACATGAAAATCTTGTTCAACTTGGCCATGTATTGCCACTTCGGATATATGTGAAAAATACAATGACAACAGAGGAAAGTAGTAGTCCCAACAGCTAATAAGTAGCTTCAAAAAAATCAGGAAGAGTGAACAGAGGAAAATATATCATGGCATAATCTGTGTTATGTTGTGATTCAAACTATAAAACAGAAAATGACAATTAACAATTTAAGCACAACATAGCCTTATCACTTATAATCACCATCACAATTCCTTTTATAAAGAATCAATTGGACATAGCAAACATGATTGCATTTTTAATCAGCTCAATTGGAGTTCGCTTTGCACCAAAACAGGATATGCACAACTGTGACTGAGACAAGCGTAATAATATGGGAGCCCACCTCAACAATCTGTGGATACCATTCACGCAATTTACCAAATGCAACATCAATGTCCCCATTCCTGATTAGCTTCAATGAAAAGAAAAGAGATGAGCCAAATTAAGTTTGTAAATCAGCAAGTATATACAGTCAAGATATCATACCAATAATAACAAAACAAAGGACAGCAGCAAAACTACAATGTTTATCAATACCAATACCAGAAATAGGAACTTCTTTAAAAGAGAAAGGAACTTTAATCTGTCATATAATAATATCTAGATCTATTAATTTGTGTGAAAATATGAAAGACCCACTCCCTTAAAAATGATAAAAAGACCCCAAAGAAAAATTAACAATGAAAATATATCATATTTGAGAATTACAGAACATTCTTCAGCACTCAGCAGATAAAAGACACAAACATAAAGATTGCCTTGAATATATAAGGGCATTTGGTTTATTTTCTTTTTTAGTTATATGTTTTTATACAAAAAATATATTTGTTTTCTATTTTCAAAATGTTATCAAGAAGTTTCACTACTTCAAAATCCACTGTCATCTTCCTAGTTCACATTGAAAACAAAATGAGAAACTGAACAAAAACTAAAGATCCTGAATCCAATATATATTTTCAGTGGCAACACAGGCAAGTGTCATGAATGAATCCAAAAGATTGAGGGTTTTATGACTGAATGAAATTGCCAGGGCAAAAAAGAAAAACTAATGAAAGGGTAAAAGTCCCCCTTCTGCAATCAGTCATATTTGTGCATAGGATCATTATTTAAAGTGTCGTGTCAGTTCATGCAAGTGTATATAACAAGATAAAGTTTACTTCAATCCTTTCACAAAATTTCGAGAGACAATAGAAAGAAAACAGGGTAACATTTCCAAATTTGCCAAAATTGAAATTAAGAATCTTAATTTGTATGTTTGCAAAAAATAAATATTTGTGATATAAAAATCACAATTCTTAATTGAATTGGAATTCTAATGGAGGACTCTGATGGCATCACAGCGATGTGGCTGGTGTATGTAACAATGATTACTGGCAACAATGGTAGCCAGAGTATGCCAACAATGGAATTCTAGGGAGGGTATAACAGAAATATCATTTTCTGGTGGGGTGTGAGCCTATCTTCAACAAGATCTTTGGCTTTTTAATCCATGCTCTCTGCATGTATTAGCTAGCCTCGGTTCTGGCCTGTTTTTGTTTGATAGGTTGAATATTTTCATATGCTATACTTGTATCTTTTCATATATATATAATATTTTATTTTTGCTGAGCCAAAAAAAAAAAACAATGGTAGCCAGAGTATGCCAACAGCAATAGTTTTTAAGCATGCAAGTGACATGGATACTGAAAAAAATAAAACATGAAATATGGAATTAACTTTTTTCATTAGTAGTTATAAGGTTCTAAGAATTGAATATATAATATAAATTAGTTATTTTTTAGTTCCATGGATAATATACCTGTCGTAAAGTCTTCCTGTGATTTAAGGCATATGTTATTTCCTGCTCATCAATTCCACTTTCTTGAGCTATGTATATAGGAGGAACAGTACTTTTACTAGCCACATCAAATGAATTCAATGTATCTTCATAGCCATAGTGTAGCAGGTAGGAGCGGACAATTCTGCTAACAAAAAATATCAAAGTTGAGAAATATAAATCACATATTTATTATTTTTCTTATTAATGTTGGTTTCCATGAAAATCATGGATGTCACATACTAGGTTAAACAGATTAATTTCAACCTTCCTAAACCATGAAAAGCTGCAGTATGCAACATTAGACAAGTAAATTAGTAAACAATAATAAGTTTCTGCTGTCTACATTGAATTTCTCATAGGACATGTGTTGGGCTTAATAAGAGTTTCAATCATGTTATTTCAATTAGTGGATCCTCTATTCTTGTAGTTATGTTTGTCAGCTAAATATATCTGAATACAATACAAAAAACAGCAGGTAAAATCATAGTTCAAATACTCAAATTGTGGTATTCCACTACCCCACTGTCTTTTCTTCTCTCTTCTCTTGCTTACTCAGTCTAGCGGATCCTCTATTCTTGTGGTTATGTTTGTCAGTTAAATTTCTCTCAATACAATACAAGATTGGATCTATTAAAACCAACAGGTAAACCACAGTTTATGTATCAGAACTACTCAATCTATAGTCTATGGTATTCCGCTATGCCACTGTTCTCTTCTCCCTTCTCTGGATAAAACTCATGAGTCATGAGTACTGTTTGCAACTGAAGAATAAAGCTATAACTCACCCTATTACCAATATAAAACCCCTAAAAACCTATGATATATTCCCCATTTTCTTTCAATTACCCTAACTACAAGTTTACAACCAATTACTCATTGTAGCAATTAACAAACTAAAGTCCTGTTTGATATTCTAGCAGCTAGTTTTTTGACATCAAACTCATCATGGCAAATAGCAGTTCATGGTGGCAAGCCAAAAATCCACCCTAAAATACGGTGGATGGTGTTGCATCCTATGGCAAAAGCTTGGCGACTATATGTAATACATACATACAAAAAAAAAAACTGAAAGAGCTAAATAAAACAAAACATATGTCAAGATTGGTGAACAAAAAATATCATAACTCTTAAATATTCAAGACAACATAACTCTCATTAGTTCACTAGAAAAAAGGGAGGGCAGAATGAAAACAAAGACACAAAAAAGTAACTAAAGTTCTGTTTGGGATGGGTTTTTAGATTTAAATTTTAAATACTATTTTTTTTTTCAATTTTAATTAGTGGTTTCAGTTTTGTTTTTGTTTCCAGATTTAAAAACTGTTGTCAATCCTATAATTTTCCTTTAAAAAATTCACTGAAGATGTGAGGCTCTTTGATGAGGTTGTGATAAGAATGTCTAAAGTGAGAGCAGAGCAAAAAAGAAAAAATATTCCATTTGCATCCAAAATAGTACCCTATTGAAGGAGAGCTGCAACTGAGAAGGGAGAGTGCAGGGGCATTAGTTGAAGTGGCCAGTGGAGACAACATAGGCATTGGGTCAGTGCAGGTAGAGAAACCGCCAATGAAGTAGCAGGAGGGGAGAGTTGCAGGTGGTGGCAAAAATAAAGAGACAGAAGCAAGGGGAGGGGATGCAGGCAATGGAGACAGAGTAGGTGGATGTGAAGACTACAGGTCAACAAAAAAGCTAACCAGCCAGATGCAGGTCAGTTCAATGTGGGTCATGGGCTACAGCGAGTTGGGCTGAAAACCAAGATTCAATTCTGACTTCTAAAACTAGGTTTATGTCTAGTGAAAAACTGGGTCGTGATCATATCAGGATAAAAAGGTCCAGATTTATTTCTTTCAAAATTTAAAGCCCAAGTCTCACATTTCATCAAACAGGTTCAGGTTGGGTCGGTCACAAGCTTCATAAAGGTTGCAAGGTATAGCAAGTCAGACCAAAAAACCAAGATTCTATTCGAACTTCTAAAATGAGGCACAAACCTGGTGAAAAGCCCAATCTGTACAAATTTTTAACAAGCAAAGTTCGTATCTGGCCATGGTCAAATCATGTTTAAAAGAAGCAAATTTAATTTATGTTCAAAATTTAAAGGTCAAGCCATAAATTTCATCAGATGATTTTGGGTCAACCGCCCTCTAGCAAAAACTGAATGAGTAGTGGAGAAAACTAAACGAGAGAAGGAGAAGAGAAGACTAGGCAGGAGGTACAGAAGGGTGGAGGAAATATCAAAAGAGAAGAGAGAACTAAAAACTAGAAAATATTTTTTCCTATTTCTAAAAGTGAGTTAAAATGGTTTTAAAATTCATTTAAAAACCATTTCAACCCCTTTTTAACCAAAAAGGTTTTGTTTTCAAATTCAAGTTTAAAAACAAATGATATCTTTCAGATAGAAAAAAGATTCTAAAAATGAAAATAAAAACAGAATCTTGTATTTCTGAAAAGTTAGTTACAACATAATAGAGTTCAGCTTTTTATAGCTGACAAGAGACTCCTAAGTAACTGGAGTTTACTAACTCTAAACTGAGTATTTACAACTCTCTAGCACTGAGTTTACAGTACACAACTAATCAGAGTTTACAATACTCTAATAGAAAACAAAAGCTAGAAATTACATGTTACATGGTATCTAGTCAAATTTCCACCACACCATGGCTGCCATTTGGCCACACCAGTTATATTAGCCTAGGCAGTTAGATGCTGACTCAGCATTGAGTCACACAGTGTACAACTATATAAGGTCTCTTTCTCTGTACTCTCATTTTAGTGACATCATTTACATTTTTCTATGTCTTCTCTTTCTCTTTTTTTCTGAAATCTATTATGGCCAATCTGTTACAGCATATGCTCTACTCATAACTAACATTGTTATTTTAATGAAAATATTAATATCTGCAAAAAAGGATGGGGAAAAATAGCAAGACCACTTTAACCTCAACCAATCAGACAATTCTATTTAATATAAAAAAGCAGTTAGACAATGTCAAAGGCAGGAAAAAATAACTTAAGCTGCCAGGAGACTAAATTAAACAAATGACAACACATTTATGATTTAACACTAAGAATTTTCCCATTTTTGACAGAAGATAACACTCGAGATAAATTTGAAATGAGAAACATAAATCTTCTTCCACAAACACTGGTAAACTTCATAGTTCTTTAACCCTGATAAATCTATTTTATACAAGTCTAAAATCAATAATAATTTTTTCCTTGGAGAAATCAAAATTAAAAAAAGGTTTATTGGTATCTACTTTAAATGCAAACTAATAACTCCATTTTCATCAACCAGGAGTATATTCCATTTGGGCAGGGACAACTACACCAATAGAGCTTGAATTATTAATTTCTTTTAGCATTATCAAACTTTAAACTTCAATGGTTACAGCCTCCAGTACTAAACCTCTAAACCACTTGGTACACCTTCAGACATGCGATTGTTAAATTTACAACCTTGTTGATATGATGAGATGACTAGAGCACCCAGACAATCATTTGTAACAGATAAATTTGTGGGCAATGTAATAGAAATCCATATGCACAAAAACTCTTGGGGAATTTGTCCTTAGTCCTGTAACCTCACCCTACTACTAACTAGTAACTACAAATACAGACCCAAGAAAGATCCTAGCTATTAAGGGCAATTAGAGCTCTTATTAAGCTTTCACTACCTAAGATTAAAAAAAAAAAACTGAAAATAAAGAACATAATCAATTTAAATAGAAGGTAATGGAAAGCAGAGTTTAATACCACAGTTATATAAAGGTAATCTCTCACCCGTAACTGACATTTGGTGGTACAGAAATTTCTTCTATTTTCAGTTGCTGCTTCATTCTTTCTTGTGCTTCAAATTCCTGATCCAATAATATAAATATTTAAGAGAAAATGACAAATAAAAGTAAATAGCATATGTATTTTTTGAACTTGGTTACTTTTTAAACAAAAAGATCACATGCATGACATTGATATTTGTGAACGTAGTAAATCACATTGAAACAATTTAATCTACCATTTCATCCAAGTACCATCTTAGATGTGTAGTATGATAAGGTTATCAAAAGATCATGTTTTCCTAAAGTGCTTAATGGAGAACCTCTTATGTTTAGACTAGCACATAGTTTTTCATGTTTAAGGATCTTATATTTTTTAAAAGGAAAAACTTCAAAATAGCAGCCAGCCCAAGAACACCAGCCGAGACAACACACCTATTGTAATGCATCCCACCATGATTGCCAAATTGTGAATCAAATCACAAAGGCTTGTTTACGGAATTTGAATAAAAAAAATCATGAACCATAATCAATTATTAAAAATAGCATAAAACTAATGGAAAAATGTAATCTGATTATTAGATTGAAAAATACAGAGAAACTAAACAAGATTACAAATGAAATTACAATGAAAATGAAATGAATATGTATACTCTCAGAAAAATACTTTTCCACATAAACATTATAAACATCTAAATCTGAATAATATAAATATAAGTACATGTACATTGAGATTTTTCAATAATATAAATACTATATTTTAAACAATACTTTAAATTAATGTTTGCTAGCATAGTATAGTTTATGGGGAATAATATCCCATAATAAAATTTAGAACATCTAAGTTTCCCAAATATCACCAAAGGGCGTGTTTATTTATATTTGTCCAACCAAGATTCCATGCTTGAAAAATGATTTCTTGGGGCACAAATCTCAAAACCATGAGATGGAAGGAAGAATTACTTTTTTCACCTGAAGACAAATACGTGCTCAAGACTTCAATGAAATCCACAACAAACTGGCACAATGAAACCACATCAAAACCTTAGCCACCAAGGTCATTGCCTTGAACACTCAAGTTATCATTATTCATTAGTCCCACCTTCATACCCCTCCATCCACACTTGTTACCAGCACAGCACGGTTATCCAAATCACGTTTCAATTCATAGAATTATATATCTTTAAGTGTTTGGAAGGTCTATTAAAGTATATTCTAATGCTAAAATCATGATGTTGTTGGTGGGGGTAACCACCTACACACATACATAAAAAATATAAAAAAAACTATCCAGAGCAAGACCTTGGTTGCCAGACCTAGGTTAACTAGCAGTATCATTGTTCCTATCCTCTCAATTCATTATCAATTCCTTGCCTTTTCACTCAAATTCTGAGCCTCCTTTCATTCCTCAGCCTCAACCTTTTCACACTGTCTCCAATGCTGAGGACGAAGACAAACAACAATGACAAAAAAATAAACATAACATCAACATGGATGTAGTAGCAGAAAAAGTAGATGAACATGTATTGATACCATATTGGGATTCTAGCAATTCTGGAAAATCAGACCACAAATCCAGCACCAAAATGAACCAAGAAGAGAAATGTACAGCTAAGATGCAGAATTGCATCACAATTAAGCAATTCTAGTTACACTGATCCCAACAATACTATAAACCTAACCAATCCATTTAACATAAAAGTTAAACATGTACCATCATAATCACATAATCCAAGTCATAATTTGTCACTTTCCAACTGTTTAAAATTTTAATCTCCAATTTCTCACTGAAGAAGGGGGAAACTCACCCGGAAAAAATTTAAAAATGAAACAAGGAGTAATACTTTTCAAATACAAAACTCCAAATTTTTTCAAAGAGAAAATGCTTAAGTATTTAGAAGTGTCAGCTACATTTGGTCGGGAGGAGGGGGGGGTGGGGGGTGTGAAGAAAATGAACAGAAGAATGCCAGTGAAAACTAAAATCAATGTTGCCGTATTGTAACATCTAAGATCTAACTAGCATCCTAAATGAGGGCTGAATAATGAAAAAACCAAAGCTCTTAAGTCTTACCTTTAGGTCAAAAGTAAATGGTTTCTGCCCAAAGTTGACATGCACCCTGTCAGATATAAATGAAACACACTCCTAAAAATTAAACACCTCAAGCAATGATAAAAAAAAATGTGCTATTTGAGAGTAAAAAGTTAGTAAGTAGTGTTGGCAATAAAAGAAAGGATTCAGATACAATGAAAACATGGTTGTGGGCACTCAAATAAGAATGCAATAGCAGTACAAGTGACATACTCTTCGTTTTGACTGTGAACAGCAATGGTTGGAAAAAGGGGGCCTTTCATGTCTTTGTAAACAGAGCCGACAACTTGGCCATTTTTACTGGCATAGAAGGAATGTTAATAATTTAGAAAATTAAAAATAAAATAAAGGAGTAGGAGTAATTGGTGTGTACGTGAAAAAAAAATTCCTGTGCAGCATAGTTAATTCCTGCACCAACTACGTCTCCGGATGTATAGGTTGGGCCAAACGCCTCCCCCTTGCAATGTCCACGGTAGAGCCGACCATCATCGCCGTGATAGCCGCAGCTATTGGCCTCCCACCTAACAGGAATTAATAGGATTAGGATTAGGGTTAGGGTTGAAACTGAAAGAAAAGACATTCACTCGCTCGCTCACTCACCCTGGTTGTCTTCGCATCTTGAAGGTCTCGCAGGTGAATCCAATTGCTATCTGACCCTTAACGCCGGCATCCTTGACATGAATCTCGAAATAGTACATGAGGCGCTTGGTAGGAGCAGGCTTGTTAGCCTGAATGACACCGACGTCGTGGCCGTGAAGGTTGACGCTGGTGTACTTTACCGACAACTTGTCCGTGGACACCACCACAAAACCACCAGAGCTGTTAATGGTGTTGAGCTCCCTGGGTGCCTCCTCCTCCTCCTCTTCTTCTTCTTCCTCTTTCTCTTTCTCTTTCATCTCCCTAACCCTGCACGCCTCCAAGAAGTACAGTCCCAGATCTTGATCTTCAACATTTCGCCTCCTGCTGTTCCCGTTACTCTCACTCATCGCTATATCAGAATCACAAACCCTATCACCTCTATTCCTTCGAATTCGATTCTTTCAAATTCCTACTCCACAACAACACCCTTCCTTTTCTTCTCTTCATATTACAGCCATCACCCTCTCCTATTTATCAATTAAGGGCTAGCTCCGTCGATAAAACCACACTATTATTGATTATTGATTTATTAGTATTATTAAACTTAATCAGTAAGACAATAAAAATTATACTAGGCATCGGATTATAAATTAAAAAAATTGTTCATCTATCTCCAAACAATAAAAATCAATATACCAACTCATTTAAAAAAATTAAATGTAAATAAAAAACATATAGTCAATCACAATCCGATATGATAATTTGATGGTTTATATGGAAAAAACTACTACAGCTATTCACACTACATTTTTAACATAAATAATTAAGTTGTGAAAAGAAAAAATACTTCAAAAACAAAATTATTGTCGAGGGTCCACAACACGCACATTTTTTCCATATCAGTCCTTTAGGAGTATAGGCATCTTGTTTTTAGTAGTCGGCACAAGTTATCTATAATACCTTATTATTTGAATATTAATGATAATGTTACAATCTCCTTATAAAGTGATAGGTACTAAATCATTTATAATCGGTGGATTATTTATAATCCATTAGATTATTTACAAGCTATAAATTATCTACTAGCAACTATTTATAAGTCACAGTTTATCTACAAGCTGATAATTATCTGTAAGAGTTGTTACATCAAGTGTTTTAAAAATCGACTCGATGACTAACCCGATCGAGGCACTGGGTCACTAAGTCAATGGTCGAACCGGTAGGTTAGTTATTGACCCGCATGACCCAATTTGTAATTAAAAATATAAAAATTTTATGTCAAATTATATGAAGTGAAAACATTCCCAATGGGAAATCAATATTTATGTCACATACAACAATCAATTGGAAAAAATAAAAAAAATAAAAAAAAAGAGCAACATATCAGTTCAATTCAAGAGTTATAAGTTCATTTCAAGAATAAAAAAAGACCAACATATGAATGAATTTTCTATAATTTATATTAAAACATTGTTGATAGCTCTTGAACTGAACCACTTTATGTGTCATTTTGACCTTTGCAGCAGTTGTACCCTAACAAACCCCAAACAAATCAAATCAAAAGAACACAGCCTCAAACCCAAAAGCAAAAACAAGGAAAATCCTAGTACACATTTTCAGTATTGCATAGAACTCCATGAAATCTCTACCAAATTTGATCAACCAAAGTTGCCACTTTCAAACAACACAAAATCTCGACCCCAGAAACAAAAACAACGAAAATCCCTCCACACATTTTCAATTTTTCACAACTCAATGAATAACCAACATATCAATTCCCCCGGCTATAAGTTCAGTTCAAGAATAAAAAAAGACCAACATATGAGTTCAATTCTATAATTTATATTAAAACATTGCTTATAGCTCTTGAATTAAACCAATTTCTATGCCATTTTGACCTTTGTAGCAGTTGTACCCTAACAAACCCTAAACAAATCAAATCCAAAGAATACAACCTCAAACCCAGAAGCAAAAACAAGAAAAATCCTCAGATAAATGTAAAACAATACATCTGTGCGAATTGCGAACTACCAAGTTGCGTAGCATTGGTTCAACATCAATATTATCCAACTAACAAAACAAATAAATTCAAACAAACAAACTACAATTTTCAAACAAATTTCTTGAATTGTTGAACATGTCTAACCTTGGACGGAGACAAAGGCTGAAGACGGGACTCTCGATGGTGCGACAAAGCCTGTATGAAGTTCATGACTGGCGACGATGGCTGGACCTGGACGCTAACGGTGCGATGTTGGACGACTGGAGAGTGGAATACTAGACCACTAACGATGGCTAAACACTGCAGTTGTGCTGCTACTTGCGAGATTGAAGAATGAAGATTGAAGAAGAAAACAGAAAACCTAAACCTAAGTGAAACGACGTCGTTTCGCTTTTTACTACAGCAAAAAAAAATATGTTGACGGGTCGGCGGGTTGACCACAACCCGACCGGGTCGTACGAGCGGAAGCAGACTGAAAGCACAACTAATCCAAACATGCACCCAACCCGGTCCAGTCCCCGGTTCACGGTCCGACTGATCAGACCGGTCAGGTCGGTTCGTTTTTTAAAACATTGGTTACACCACTGTAAAAGCCCCAACAAACAAGGATTTGCAACTCCTACTCCACTTTATAAGTATTAGGTTCCATCTCACCCTTTTGATCACTCATTGTCACCTAACTCACGTACTTACTTGAGTGTCAGAGTCTTTTGTTTTGCAGGTCCCCCCTTTTCTCCTTCAAGAGGGTGCCTTAAACCCGACGTGCAAGATCTAGGAGCCCCTCTTGGCGACATCTATCCTAACGTGGGTTAGCTCCAGATTTTGATAAGTACATTTGGCTCTCACTGTGGGGCCGCGATAAAACTTACCTCACAGTCTCTCTTTTCAATCAATGGTTAGCACGTGATTTGGCCCTAAACGCAATACCCCTCTTGAAAGCTTCAATCCTCCTCCAACAACCATGACAAACGTAGACACCCTTCAGCAACTCCTAACCCGCATTGCTAAGATGGAGAAACATCATGAGGAGGAACTCCGAAAGTTGAAGGTTGACCACGATCAGCTGGAGGCTCGTGAGATGCCCCCCAAGGCGACGAGCACTCTGCTCGTACAATGAATGAACATACTCAAGAGGAATCATACCCCCGACACACCGTCAGTACTCAAGATGACCCCAGTCTATCACGCATATACTGTCTAGAAGGGCAGATGACTCGTGGATATCCTTTTGTCGATCGCATCATGAAAGCTGACCTACCCATAGGTTGGAAATAACTTACCCTAGAGTGATATGACGGAACCACTGATCCCCGCTACACCAACAACGATGCCTTCCTCACCCAAGCGAACCTCTATGTAACGTCCAGCCACTTGCAAGATCAAATGATTGTCCCTACATACCAACACAAGACTTTTCAGCGTGCTTTGTTCTCACTCACACATTTCCTGAGAAACTTCCCAGGAGGTCACCCATCCTAGAATTGCTCCAAGTCAAGCACGCTTAACTGTGGAGTTCTTAAGTTATGGGCTACCGAAAAGTAGATGCACCTTGTTGGTATAGGTAGTACCTATTATTTCCTTTAAGTTATCCTCAATTGTACAGTCTTATACCTGCACAGCCTCTAGATCCCTCTCGTTCGGGTGTGTATTCGATTCATTCATGTACCCCTCCCGCTGGAAGCCTGCCAGGAGCCGCTCCTTGTCTGTGCCTCATTGCATCGACGATCACTCCCCGTCCTCGTCAACGCCCGGGATGTTACACTCTACACCAACAACGACGCAATCATATGTTGTCTCTTCCCAACGTGCCTCAAAGGGGTAGCATTGACATGGCACGGAGGGTTCCCACCAGGGTCCATCACATGACCCCCGCTGCGTTGGCACGTCTACGACAAGCAAATGACGAATCGCTTCAGAAATTCATGGACAGGTTCAGATGAATCATTGTCCAGATCCAAAACCTCAACCCAAAGGTAGCGCTGCACTCCATGCTGCTAGCCTTACGGTTTGGTAAGTTCGCGAACAGTCTATGTAGAAAACCTACTAGTAGCATGGACGAGCTACATGAACGAGCCAAAGGCTACATCCAAATATAGGGGATGTCAAGGTTCAGAAATGAGGTCCGACAAGCTGGACAAAAGCACGACGCAAGAGAAGGAAGCTGGGTATCTAGCCTAGTTTATGAATAGGCCTGACAATCATCCAACCGAAGCGAGACCCAAGAGACATCAAGAGGACTAGCACATAAATCACGATGTCGATAGAAGAAGGGACAGAGCAGGAGATAGAGGGAGACAAAGACACCACCAGCAAAGACACGAGCGTTAACCTTTACAAGAAAAGGAAAACGAGTCTGCCCAACAAATCTGAGGTGTAATCAACACCATCGTAGACAAATTTTCCTATGAAGGGTTGTCTAATAAGTCCCGAAAGCGGCATCTCCATGCCATCCGGGACATCAACATCAACAGTGTCGATGTACCATCACCACAAAGTCTCTATCCCATTACTTTCACCAATATAAACTTCAAGGGCATGAACCCTATCAACCAAGACGATCTTATGGTTGTCTCCATCATGATCGCCAATTTCATGGTGTCCAAGGTCCTCATTGACAAAGGCAAATCCATGAACATCCTTTTGAAAACATTTCAGAGGCTCAAAGTCTCATTCGATATAGTTCATCCTCACTCTGGACCTCTCCTCAGCTTTTCATGAGAAAGAGTAAAGACCAGAGGCTATGTAGACCTGATGACCACCTTCGGTCAAGGCCAACTCTCAAGGAGCTTCACAATCAGGTATTTAATTATTGACGCACATACCTTGTAGCTTGCTTTGATTGGTAGTAAAACATTGAATGAAATCAGAGCCATCGTCTCCATGTCGCATCTCAAGATGAAATTCCCAACCTTGACGGGGGAGATCGTGACTGAAAAACAATAGGAATACCCACAATAACCAAGAGGGGGATGAATTGGTTAAAACTTGGTCTATTAAAATTTCTTTATAAAATCAGAGTAAAGATCTTAATCACTTTTAAGACCAAGAATGCTTTCAATCAATCAAATCACTCAACTCAAGAAATCAATAGCTCAAAACAGAACTTGTTGAGTAATGATAAAAATACCAAGAACAAATGAACAATATGACTAATAGAGATTGCAAGAGAGAATTAACACAAGAATTTATACTGGTTCATTTCTCAAGAGAAGCTACATCCAGTTTCTTCTAATCAACACTAGATTAGAGTTTCACTATTATAAATTTCAGTTCTTACAAGCTTTATTACAAACACTCTTTAACTTCTAGAAACCAAGAACCAGAGAACACTACTTTGTTCTACCCTAGAGAACACTACTCTAGTACAAGCTTCAAAGAACAATTTACAATAGCACCAGATAACAAAAATTGCAAAAACAAATTTACAACCAAAGAGAATGGAGAGAAACAACCTGATGATCCAATGAATATGAATGCATGTGTGTTACTAATCAGAGTTGAATGAATAAAATGAATTTCAGAACATGCTCTCCTATTCTTCTTTGAAAACT
>CM023948.1:10215764-10252848 GCA_013407115.1 Glycine latifolia | reverse complement strand
CAAGCTTCAAAGAACAATTTACAATAGCACCAAATAACAAAAATTGCGAAAACAAATTTACAACCAAAGAGAATGGAGAGAAACAACCTGATGATCCAATGAATATGAATGCATGTGTGTTACTAATCAGAGTTGAATGAATAAAATGAATTTCAGAACATGCTCTCCTATTCTTCTTTGAAAACTCTTGCCCAAGAAATCATTCAATACCCATGAAGATTAAAGAGTGGGGCAAGAAGTTAGTTAACCCAGAAAATCACTTTCTAACTTTGTGAAAGCTTGTGTGTATTCAGAAAATTCGAAGTATTCAAATTTGTTTTCAAGCCAAGCCTCACTCCTATTTATAACAGACTTTTGTAACTAACTGTAATTGATTAAACGCGTCAAATAATCGATTAAAAAGTCTTGTGTAATCGTTTAAATTGTCACTTAATCGATTAAAGTGTTCATGCTGATTTCTGGGTTTGAACAACGAAAAAAATAATCAATTAAAACAAGTTGTAATCGATTAAAGTAGTAAACCATGTATTACTGAAAAACCTTGTGTAATCGATTACAGGAAATTGTAATTGATTAAATCAGTGAAACAAGCTTTTCTAAGAACCTTATGTAATCGATTACAAGAAATGGTAATCGATTAAAGCAATGAAGCATGTTTTTCCTTTTAACACTATGTAATTAATTACAAGCAAAGGCAATCAATTAAATTGTTCTTCAATGCTTTTCCAGATTTAAAATCAAAACAAATAATCGATTAAACCGTAGTGTAATCGATTAAAACAGTGAGTTTTGCATTTTTCCAAAAACATTGCCTATTTAGTTCTTTTACAAAAATTGCTTTAATTCTTTGATGAAAACATTTAAGCATGTAAATGGTTAAGTGCATGCAATGCAAGGATCAACAGATTGGCATCTTCATACACTTCAATTTGAATTACATTCTTCAAGGCATGTGAAAAGCTCAAAACATTCTTCCAAGTCCTAAGCTTCAAACTTCAAGTTGCTCCCCCTATTTCCAATAGTGACTGTCACGGCGAACCAAAAGTAGGCACCACAGTATTATACTGAAAGCTTGAAAGTGACACCTTATCCTCTCACCAGAGAGCCCGATAGGCCTCACCCCATAGAGGGTGATAGCAATCAAGTCATGAGCGTGGATGAAGGGTCTCCAATCTGAACCCTAACCGTCTACGATGTAAATCAAGATGGCATATTTGATATGGATCCGCGTGACAACATTGTTAACAAAGGCCAAAAGCCTATCGAAGAACTTGTCAAGTTGTACATCGAACTCAAACCCGACTTACGACATTGTGTAACAGGGACCTTACCAGCCATGCGCATAGACACGTGGTTAATGTCCTACACAGGAACGCGAACCTATTCGCTTGGCAGCCATCTGACATGTTAGGTATCCACCCCAGCATCATATGCCACAAGCTGCCCATCTCAGTATGAGTATCCCTACTCATATACCTCTCATTAGTTGGTGAAGTCGTTAGCTCATCCCTCGCACAAGAGGAAGGGGAACATCAATTTCCCATCTACTTCACCAGTTGCATCCTCCACGATGTTGAGAAGCGTTACCAAATGATAGAAAATCTAGCGCTAGCACTCATCACCTCGGCACGATGCCTCTGTCCTTACTTCCAAAGTCACGAAGTGGTGGTCAAGACAAACTACCCCATCAAACAGGTGTTGCGAAAACCTGAACTGTCAGGGAGAATGGTAGCATGGTTCGCAGAACTATCAGAGTTTGATCTCTAATACGAACCTCGTGACCCCCATGAAAATACAGTTCACGGCAGATTTCCTAGCAGAGTTCGCTGGTAACGACCAAACCACCATATCCTGGTGGAACATCTCCATGGATGGAGTGTCCAACATGAAAAGAAGTGGAGCAAGCATCATCCTTGAAGGGCTTGACAACTTCACTTTAGAGCAAGCTCTCAAGCTCAACTTCCAATCCTCAAACAACAAGCCGAATATAACACACTTATAGCAAGCCTAAAGCTAGCAAAAAAAAGTTGGAGCCAAAAAGATAAGATGGTACACCGACTCGCAACTTGTTCAAGGACAAGTAGCCAACAGATATCAAACTAAGGAGACAATAATCCTCTGGTACTATCACACTGTAAACACTCTCATTGACAACTTTGAGTGCTTTGAGATGTTCCACATACCCAGGGAAAGCAACATCAGAGCAAACTTGCTCTCCAAGCTAGTCAACACCAAAAAGACCGGGCATCTCAAGACCATCATCTAAAAGACACTCCAAGCTCCCACCATAGGAGGTCATGGCCGGCGAAAAGAAGGAACTAGACTGGATGACCCCCTACAAGAATTTCCTAATTCGAGGGGTATTCCCTAAAAGAAGGAACTAGACTGGATGACCTGAAAAGAAAGGTCAGCTACTACGTTATCTTAGATGGCAAGCTATTCAAAAGAAGGTTGACCGCACCCTTACTCAAATGCCTGAACAGCCAGCATTCAAACTATTTCATGCGAGAGCTTCATGAAGGTATCTGTGGCCTCGATATCTATAACACCCCGTATGCATCCGGTGTATTAACATATTACTTAATCAGATAAGCACAGTAATTAATATAAAACCAATTAATTACAACCATGGAAGCATTTTCGAAACCATGTTTCTTGATTCATTACGTATGGTACGCATCAAACTTAAAACACTGAACATCAACACAAGCCAGCCCCATCGATCCAAACAACATAAACGATGGCAGATGAATAATTAATATCTCTACAGATATATCAGGAGAAAGCCATAAGTATATATACATATATACATCATCATGATACTCACAGTATCCAATACAAAAGAATAAGCAGCAAGAGTTCTGATCTCAAAGATCACTTCCTCCCACGAGGGCATACAGTCATATACAGTCCATGTACAAAACATAAACATAACCACAATATGTGCACCCACACATATCTTCCCTCTACATGGTACAAGGTATAACAACATAAACATAATGAGCCTCCCAGCTCGCAAAATGCTGCAACAACTGTCCCTACTGGGGCCTTCTGCCCTGGGAACCATCATCTCTGCCAGATGAGCCACCTGCAAAGCATAATCCCCACACGGGGTGAGATACACATCTCAGTAAGCTCAGGGTCCTTGGAGGCATCTCCTCCACCCTGGCTCACTTTCATGACACACAACATCAAAGGCATCACAACCACTGGCCTCCCGGCCCTCATAACAATACACAGCCAATCATCTAGCTCTAATGTATATCTGCGGAACTACGCCGCCACGATGCATCATCATCAGCATCAAGACTCTCAGTCCTCAATGTGAGACCGGAACTCACACGCGTGCCATTCCATCAGGAGCTACTCCTTACGCATGGACACACGTATATGGCACCTCCGAGAATAGGCTTCAACCGCGATGGGACCACCTATCTCTTGGTCTTAAGGGATCATCATCACCCTTTACGTGAGCAAACCAAACTAGGAGTTGCGCTCTACTCCTAGGGAGGTTCATATCTATCTAGCTGGCCAGAAGATCTAATCAACAGGTATCCATACATACAAAGCATAGAGTTATGCATACATATCATCATGAGGAATGCAACAACCATTCAATACACATGCATCATGAATGCAACCATCACTCCCTCAGAGTATGGTGGAACACAACAGTGGGAAACACTCCCAAGAAACCAAGAACTTACCTGGCAAAACAGTGCTCTACGGTTCAATCCTTGAACGGTGGTCTAAGCCACTGACACCCTCGGTGTCACGCCCTATACAAGGCATATAAGTTCAATTAGACACCAATCCAATCATACAAGGCATAAACACATCAACGGTCCTTAACCGTTATAGTGAAAGGAACGTCCTTCCTTTCCAAAATCTCTAAGTCATCTAACTTAAGGTTATCAAGACTAACCCATTCAATAGACAACTCACAGATCCTCAGCGATCTATCTCGGCCTAACCATGGCCCTAGAGTCTCCCCGAGACTCGATATAAATCAAAACAAAGAGCTCAAAGCTCTCTACAGGCCAATACTCAAGATTATACAACATGGCTTGAACGGTTTCTTTCACACAATAACACCGTTCCTTAAGCCTCTCTAGCACATAAAGATTAAGTATCAAGGCTCATGCATGTTCTACAATCATCAATAAACCAACATACTAGCTAGACATGCATTTCTCAGAGCCAATAATCAAAGTCCATGAAACTAATATTTGAAAGCTAATCCTTCATCACAACAACATTCTAAACATACTTTTCTAAAGGACCCAAGTCTAATTCCAACTCTAGCTCAAAATGGTCACTATTCATCCCAAGAACAAAATCACAAATCAAACAGTAAAACTCGAGTTTCTTACCTCAAAAACGACAAGGAAGGCTAATGGACCACTTCCCCAAGCTTGGGTGTCCGTGAATCGCCTCCTTTCTTCGTCGAGCTTGAGTTTTGTGAAGTTCTCTAGAGAAAACGATCTCTCCGTTTGATGGTTTTTAGGAAAAAGTGATGAAGGATTCTAGCTCATAGGATGATTCCCTACAAGTTTCATGTTGAAAGGCAAGTATTTTGATGAAGTATGGAGGAGATATGAAGCTTTTTACTTCATTAATGGCAGAAAACGCAAGGAAGAAGAAGAAGAAGAGTTTCTGCAGTCCAAAAACGCGAAAATGGCCTTTTATAGGGCCCCAGCGTGAGTCCCACGTTACCAGCGTGAATCCCACGCTACCAACGTGGAAATCCAGTGGAAAATGGCTTTCTGGAGCACTTCTCACGCTATCAGCGTGAGTCCCACGCTACCAGCGTGACATTCCAGTAGAAAATGGCTTTCTGGAGCACTTCTCACGCTATCAGCGTGACTCCCATGCTACCAGCGTGGCTCCAGTCGTCGCTAAATCCGTCACTAATGCTTTTGCGACAGAAAATTAGCAAATTTAAACTTTTCTTTCTTTTTCTTTTATTTATTTAACCTTGGTTATTATAATATCGGGGGATGCTCCCTTGCCACCAAAGTAGTGCGTGCAGAATACTACTGGCTGATACCTCGACTTCACTAAAAGGTGAAAACAATGTCAAGAGTTTGCAGACATCCCACGAACCTCTCTTGACAACCTGCACAGTTTAAGCTCCCATTGGCCTTTCGCCATGTGGGGAATGAACATATTGGGACCACTGCCAAAAGACCCAAGAGCAGTCAAATTCTTTCTAGTCACCATTAACTATTTCACCAAATGGATCAAGGTAAGGCCATTGCAAGAAATCTTAGCCAATGAGGCAGAAAAGTACACCTGGAAACACCTCATATGTAGATATGGCCTCCCTCACGCCATTATCACTGACAACGGTGCTCAATTCAAAGCTCAAGCTTATGAAGACTTCCTAACAAGGCTAGGCGTCAAGCACCTCATGACTTCTGTCGAGCATCCCTAGACTAATGGGCAAGTGGGAGCAACAAATAGAGTTATCCTCAAGGCCCTGCATAAAGATTTGACAAGTCCAAGGGTATATGGAAGGAGGAATTCCCCAATATACTCTAGGCTTATCACTGTTCACCCTAGACAGCTACCAACGAGACTTATTTCTGACTCACATAGGACACAGATGTCATGATTCCCGTCGAAGTCAAGGAACCCTCAATAAGGAGTTTGTTGCCTAACCCAAGGTCTGCCCTTGGTGAGCTTAGACAAAACCCAGGACAAACATGTTCCTAGTCTCATTTCCACAGGCTCGTCAAACCCAAGGTCCGCCCTTGGTGAGCCCCTTCGTTGCCTAGTCTCGCCTTCGCAAAAGTCTAAGGTATGCGAGGTCCACCCTTGATAGGTTCTTCTATTCCTAAACTTTATCTTTGCAGGGATACAAGTTTGCAAGAATATGACAAAACCTAGGATAAGCAGTTGCCTGGTCCGAGGCTTGTCAAACCGAAGGTCCATCCTTGGTGAGCCTCAACAAAACACAGGACAGATGCATTCCTGGTTAATTCTCCAAAGGTTTGTCAAACCCAAGGTCTCACTGAGTCTCGATCTCCAAAGGCTTGTCAAACCCAAGATCCTTCCTTGGTGAGTCTCAATCTCCAAAGGCTTATTAAACCGAAGGTCCGCCCTAGGTGAGCCTCAACAAATCTCAGGACGAAAGCATTCTTGGTCGATTCTCCAAAGGCTCATAAAACCTAAAGTCCGCCCCTGGTGAGGCTTGATCTCCAAAGGCTTGTCAAACTCAAGGCCCATCCTTGGTGACCTCAAAAAAACCTAGGACGGATGCGTTCCTGGTCAATTCTCCAAAGGCTTATAAAACCCAAGATCTGCCCTTGGTTGCTTGATCTCCAAAGGCTTGTCAAACCCAAGGTCCACCTTGGTGAGCCTCAACAAAACCCAGGACGGACACGTTCATCGTAGATTCTCTAAAGGCTCATAAAATTCAAGGTCCACCCTTGGTGAGTCTTGATCTCCAAAGGCTTGTCAAACCAAGGTCTGCCCTTGGTGAGCCTTGACAAAACCCAGGACGGACGCATTCCTGGTCGATTCTTCAAAAGCTTATAAAACCCAAGGTCTGCCCTTGGTGAATCTCTATCTCCAAAGGCTTGTAAAACTCAAGGTCTGACCTTAGTAAGCCTCGCTAAAACCCAGGACGAGCGCATCCCTGGTCCAAAGCTTGTTAAGCCCAAGGTCTACCCTTGGTGAGCCTCCACGATGCCAAGTTCGCCTTCGCGAAAATTCAAGGTATGTAAGATCTACCCTTGACAAAAAATTTATTCCTAAGTTTTATCTTTTAAGGAATACAAGAAACCCAAGGTCCATCCTTGGTAAGCACTCTTACATAAGCCCACTGCTTTGGAACTACGACAAGCATAGTCAAAGATCCAGGTTCCATAGGGAAAAACGAGATGCCACCCTCTGGTCAACAAGACCTTCAATCAGGTGGAAGTCAAACTAACTCCTCACAAGCATCATAGGAGAAGCTCCGCAAAGCAAAAGAAAGCATCACCAAATGATTGACAAGACCTTTAACCAAGTTGAAATCAAATCTGAGATGATCTCGTATCATCTAACTCTCTAATTCACACAAAGTCATTCAGGTCTTGCTTCCTACAATGCCAATATCTCATTATCATCAAGGCAGCCTATCCTTGCTACCACAAGCAGCAGAGCATCACATAAACAAAAGACAACATACAAGACATATATCAAAGCAAAATTTCATTAACAAAGAAAAACATATTTATTAAAGAAAAAGTGACCTAAACACTGGCCCCATCGCCCAACGAAGGAGAAGGAGCAAGAGCAGACCTTGTGAACCAACAACAGGAAGGTCACCGAACTGGAAAGTAACCCAACAACCTGCCTCATAGAGCTAAGGTTGAAAGGGGCCCTCGACTTTTTACAGCCTAATATCCAGTGTCTTCATCTCGCTTCCTCTTAGCCAAAATAGAGGAAGGTATGTTGGGGGAGACCTCAACAAATTCAGCATCAGTAGGGCCAATCTTAGTAGTAGGTTAACCCTCTTCTCTAGCAGGAGGGCTGATAGTAGAAGGCGGCGCAGTCACTTCGCACCACAATGTAGTCCCACGAACTGCGTCTTTAGTATGTGCCTCCTCCACGAGTGACACATATGCAAGAGTACCATGCGTGCACTACACTGGCCTGCAGTAAAAGACAAATGAAATACTTGTCATCAATGTGTTCTCCAACGATCAGAAAAAGGTAAGATTGTCAAACACAGGTGCTCCACTCACCTAACACATCTAACTTTGCCTACAGAATAAAAAGCATGTTCTCCCTGGACGACTTAACAACAACAACCCGAAAAACACTTGTCTAGGCTGGAGAGCTTGACAAGCTCGACAAACCTGCAACTCTCACATCTGTTGAGGTTATCACCATCGACACTAGACAACATTTGTCCATGCTTAGGGTCATAGAAAATTCATGACCCTCTTACTTGTCAAGGCTACTACCCTTAACACAGGACAATCTCCCTTGACACAAGACAATCTCTTTCGCCCGTAACATGGCTTAGAGCTTGGGGACTTATGTATTGTCCAGGGTCCACAAAATACATGTTGTAAGTAATGTGGCATCCCAATATGCACATTGTCCCTCTATGTCAGCCCTTGCACAGGAGCACGGACATCTTGCCCTTAGCAACCAAGCTACTGGGTCGAACATGTTATCTCTAATACGGTAATACTTCATTATTTGAATATTAATCATAATTTTGCAACCTTCTTATCAAGTGACAGATACTTAATTATCTATAACCGGTGGATTATTTATAATCCATTGGATTATCTACAAGCTATAAATTATCTACTGGCAATTATCTATAAGCCATAGCTTATCTACTATTTATTATCTACAAGCTTGTAATTATCTGTAAGGGTGTTTACACCATTATAACAACCCCAATAAACAAAGACCCGCAACTCCTACTCTACTCTATAAGTATCAGGTTCCATCTCACCCTTTTGATCACTAATTCTCACCTAACTCACATACTTACATGAGCGTCAGAGTCCTCTATTATGGATTTATTTCATGAATTATGAATAATTTATGGGAATACTTATGGTGTCTTTAGTTGTAATACATGGTGACATGTACAAGACATAATGACACATTATCACCCTTATATTTATTTATTTATGAAACATGTAGTCTTTTTCCCAAGCTAATATGTTGTGGATGTCCTTGATGATGAACTGGGTAGGGTAGGAATTAAAGTGCAATGCAATAAAAAAAGATGAAAAATAAAAATCATTGTTTTTTTGGTCAGCATGAAAGACAACAAAAAGTTTCAAATTCCACATCAGGTTATCTAATTACATTTAAGTGCAAATAAGAGATGAACAAATGTGTAAGTGAAAAATATAAAGGTGATTTTTAAAAAAGCCCTTATGTTTAGCTTGTCACCCTCGTGGTTCCATATGTGCAGTCTGTGACTTTTTTTTGCTTTTGATATTTCATTTTGCATTGTTGTTGTGTGTGCATCTTGTTGTTCCTCAAAGCAATTTGGTCTTTCACTTGCGTTGTAAGAAAATGGTTCTTAAACTGACCTATAATCGTTATGGCAATATGCCACCAAATTAATAAGATTTGATAACATATATTGGCACATAATTGATTATTTCTTGGGCTAATCAATTATATGTGTATGTAAATTATCAAGATATTCAACAAAATAAAATATGTGTATGTTAATAAAACGTATGTTTTGTGAAAGATAATCTAGATAAACACGTATTCAATAATGGAACAAATGAAAATTTTGTTAATGTGAAGAGTTGTTTTGTTAATGATGTTCCTAATAATGTAGGTGATATAGGGGATGAAATTCAAACCTAAGTACTTGTTCAACTAAATGTGGCTATCAATGACTTGTTCATAAGTTTGCTTCTCAAATAGTCCTAAAAACTAGTTCGGGGTAAGGTTCATCAAAATTGTGCAAGCTACATGAAACCCACTTAAACTAACTACAAGATTTTTTTTGGGGCTGAAAAAATAGATTTTATGTTAATAAAATAAAAATGGTTAAATACAAATATTTGAGTTGATGTAGAGAAACAATTTGGTCAAACCTACAGGAAAACAAATGACATAAATAATAAAATAAATCGTGGTTTTATCATAGTTGCAATTTGATGTGTCCTTTTTAAGTAAAGATAGAAACCTTGTTTCGTCATTTGATTTTTACACTTTACAAAGAAAATTATTACAAAGCCTCGCAAATCAAAATTGCAAGCCTAGATGGAGCGAAGTAGTCAATTCATTCTATCAAGCTTTTGCAAATACATTTCTTTTCAAACACACAAAATTATCTTCTTAAACATGCATTAGTCTTCATTGCCATGAAGAACAAACTTCACACCTTTAGAGATTGCAACAATGTTGTTGGTGAAGAAAGAGGAAAAGTTAGAACGCGTTGTTGGGGTAAGGGAAGAAGGTGAGGCCATAGTCAAAAAATAAGGCAAGGTCGTTGTTGTATAATAAAGAATGCCCATCACACATTTATGAATAACACATTCATGCTATTGCAACAATGCTTATAGAGAATGTGGAATCATATTGCTTTGTTAGGGGACAAGAAGAAGGTGAAGTCATTGCCATAAAAGAATGTGAGGTTGTCAATCACATGTTAAAAACAATTAGATAAACTATGTTTTTAGTCCATTAACTTTTTATATTTATGGTTTTAGTCCCTAAACTTTTTGTTGATTGATCAAAGTCTTATATCTTTTTATTTGTCCTAAGTTTTAGTCATTCCATCTATTTACACTATTAAATAATGAAATGACATAAACTTTATTATATTTAGTGGTAGTTAATTTTTTAACAGTTCAAGGGCACAAGGAAATGCTTAGTAAATTTTTTAAACAAGTAACAAATCGTTGTTGATGGAAAAAATTGCTAGAAATTGCTTCCTCTCGGTTCTCACAATCACAAATCATGAATTTTTTTCACAATCATCAAATCAACAACAAATAGAAAACAAAATTTTTGCACAATGTAAAAATGTTTATCTAATATAAATTTTAATTATGTAAAATTAATACTAATTGTATAAAATGCACATTCTATATTACTAATTGACTTACATTTTGATGATTTTGATTTATATTGATTAATTCAAAATAATTTAACAACCAATTTTATGAGATAAATTATGAATGTTAATTTTTTTTTGGGAAACAAGGGGTTAAAAACCCTGAGAAAGAGACACTAAAAATCGTGTGGGAACGGAATTGAACTTACCCAAGCCAAGAGAACAACAACAATGAAAGATGAAATAAAATAAAAAATACATAATCTATCATGAATGGAATGCGCATAACTAGCTAGAACATCAAGAACTTGGTGATAGAGAAGAGAAAACTACGCTACCCTACTCATAAGAAAGACTATAAAGAAAGACACACAGAAGATAAACATGAAATAATATAAATTTTATTCATTTCTCATTGATTGATTTCCTAAAAAAGGAATACATTTATATAGGTCTAATTGATGTTAATTAATAGATATCATCTAACCATGTGTCAACATCTAATTATTTATAATATAAATAATATACAAATGTCAACTCCAACCTATATAATCTTTCAATCACTTTAGTTTTAGGATATATTTGTGCCTTTACAGGCCCATCCTAACATCATCCACCAATTTACATTCAATGTTGTCCTCAAGGTTGGAACACAATTGAGAAATCATGCAGGCTATGGTGTTGAGAATGGAATTGCATTATTGGATGAATGTAGGAAATGAGTTAGGTGAGGGTGTAGTGGGTTTGGAAGAAAATTGTTGTCAAGTGAGTGGCTGCAATGGTTACTTGAAAAAAGAAAAGTAATATGGATTGTTGTAAGTTTGGATCGTTGTAGAAACGTGCGAGAATTTGTGAGTGAAACGAGCTTTTGAATTAATTGGGCCACATGTGAATTTGGGGTCTAAATTGGGTGATGTGGGGAAATTAGATGGTTTGGATTATGAAGATCTATTAGGGTTATAAAGGGTATTGGTGACATTATTGGAAAAAGTAGGAGGGTTGATGACTGGTTGTTGGTTACTAGCGTCAAAAGGGCGATGAATGGTGATGACTGAAAATAAACAAGTGGTGACACGGATTGTTAATGATTCATCATGTACGATGGCAGTGGTGACGATGATTGTGGAGGTATCAATGGCGGTGGTTGCAGCCACTATAGCAGCGGTGATGGTTGGGATTGTGTTGCAGTGGCATAAGGCTGTGAAAGACATTGTTAAAGGTTGATAGAGAAGGGGAAAACATTGGTGTTGACAACCATTGTGGTTGTGGCCACAACGACAATGATTGTTGTGGTTATGGTGAAAGTGACAGGGACGATGATGGTTACGGTGGCTGCATGTTGGGTAAACCTAGTGTGTGAGACACTGTGAACTATTGATCTGTGTTTGGTGGTGGGGGAAGAAAACCATAGGGATATAAGGGAAAACTTGACTATTGCGTTGATGACAACTACAATTGTGGAGGCCATTGTAGTGGTGGTGAAGTCTTATAAGGGTGGGACAGGAAGAGGTTGGAGAATGAGGATGCTTGCAATTGGTAGCAAGGATCTATCGTGTGTGTTGGCGGTGACGGCGATAGGTGTTGTTGTGGCCACTATTGCGAAAAATGGAGGAAGTGTGGGTATGACAGGAAACTTGATGGTGGTGGTTGTGAATGTGGAAGTAGTTATGGCAACATCACTGGCTGTGGTTATTTGTGTCCATGGGAGGTGGAGATCGAATGTAGAAAGCACCAAATGATAAAGACACCATTAAAGACTATAAAGAAAACAATAAAGAAGATAAAAGGGAAGCAATATAAATTTCATTCATTTCTCATTGATTGATTTCCTAAACGAGGCACACACACACATATATATATATATATAGACCTAATTGATGTTATATAATAAAAATAATATATAAATATAAACTCCAACCTATATAATCTTTTAGCAACTTTAATTTTAGACAATGTGTAGCGTGGTCCCGTAAACGAAGTTGTCTTTCATGGACCACTTTATATTTTTTTGTTGGATTTGTCTCTTGACCATTGTATACGATAAGCACGTTCACATTGGATTATTTCTCCCTCAACCCCTTCTCTCCCTTGCTTTCGTCATCTCCTTCCTTTACCACCACTACCTCGATGTTTGACATGCCAGAAACAACATTACTGTTGGGCATGCCGCTATCCCAGCTGTTTGATCCACTTGAAATGGCGGTGTCATGGAGTCCATTAGGCACACTTCTTTGACGAGATCTGAAATGAAATCTGCCAGAATAATAGATCTTTTCGTTCCATGTTACAATGGGAACTCATGGTAAGGATGTGGATGTGTGCGAACAATGACATAGGACGACAACATGGGTCTCATAGGACCTTATATTTATGAGTTTTAAGAAGAAAGAACTGACAATCCATGTAAAGGAAATTGTGGCGAGAAGTCATGGTGGATATTGTATGCGATGTCGTCACATTGCCTCGTTGCTTGGTGGATGTAAGTGGAGATATGGAAGATGAAACACCTTCTTAGCCCTGACATAATTTGCCTCGCTCCGGAGATCCATTTGGAGATGGGGAAGATGAAGTGCTAGGTGGTGGTGCAATGTGACAGGGCTTCCAATGTACGATAACTGTGATGAATGAGTGTGAATTCCCCGTGGACTTGTTGCGATTGGTGATGGGGGTGGTGGAAGAGCTTCAAAGGAACAAGATAAAAGGAAATGAGCATAATCCAGTTCATGAGATGTAAGATATTATTGTGTGTTCCAAGTAAATCCAATAGTCCATAAAAGTGGTCCATGAAAGACCATTTATAGTACTAGACCACCTTAGACGCCTAAGATATATTTGGGCCTCTTAAAGCGCATCCTAACACTTGGTTAGCTTCGCAAAGCCTATGAAGTTAGGAAAAACTACCTTTTTGAGTCTCAAGCATCAAAATATTTTGAACTAAGCCATGGTATGAATAAGACCTCACACAGCCTTGCTGAAGCAAATTAATTGCATGCTAGGAGTCAGATTCAACAACAAAAACTAGAAATCCCCTACTCTAAGCAATACAAATGCCTAATAAAATTCCCCAAAGTTGACTTGAACCAACCATATCATATGAACCAATATTATCAGCAAAACCAAAGATGATATTACTTATATGACCACTAAAAGCATTACTAGGATGACCTTGAATAGATCCATCACAATTAAATTAAGCTTATACTGACCACTAAGAGGATACTTCCAACAAATAGTTTCATGAGTAGGAATTGTATTAGTATCATTTGCAAGCAAGTTATTGGTTGAATAACATAAGACAAATGATGTTTTATATTCTCAAAGATCAACTTATTCCTACGCATACAAAGGTTATCCAACATAACCACAAAAATAATAAACTAGTCTCTTCTATCAACAACAAAACCAGAATTTAAATGAGAAATAAATCAATAATCAACATTTTGATTATAATACTAACTTTGCAAATCCATCACAATTAAATTTGTACTGACTATTGAGGGAATGTGACGTTTTTTTGTTGAAGAGAAGGGATTAGGGAATGTGAAGTTGACACAATAGAATTTATATATATTTTTCTTTTTTAATATAGAAATTCACACAATTTTTTCTCATACAAAAAATAATAATAAATTTAGAATTAAATATGATTTTGGTAAATTAAATATTGGCTCACATTAGTTTTAATCCTTAAAGAATGATTTCGTTGCATTTGTTCCCGGAAATTTATAAAATTTCCCTTTAAAGTGATTTATATATTAAAATGAAGAGTTTTATTTTTGTTAAATAAATTAAAAAGTATTTAAAGAGAGGGATAATAGGTTTGGCGAAGATGAAGTGTGGTGGTAAATGGGAACCACATAAAAAATAGAAAAAAAATAGAAAGAATTTGAGTGTCCCGCGAGGCCAGAGGAAGAGAAGAGGGAGGGAGTTTCATGAATCATCTATTTCTATTTCTGTTGTTGTTGTTGGAATACTGAGCTGAGAGTGGTGGAGTCAGGATATCATATCATGTGCACTCTCTCACTGCCATGCCTCTCTTATTCTCTTCACACTCACACTTACCAGTCTCGACGCTTCTCTCCCCCTTGTTCTTTTATCTTCACACCTTATAGTCATAGTCATAGACGCTCTCACAGTCACTTCCTAACCCCATGCTCCTCCCTCAGACAGAGAGAAAGAGAGAGCAAAAAGCATCTAGGCAAGATCAACACTGCCCCGTCTGAGTCTGGCTTGAAGCGCTTGTTTAGTCCCAACGACAACAAGACCGAAGCCGAAGGGGACGCCGGCGCCGACGGTGACCTCGACATCCAGGATGGAACCGCCTTGAAGGGCACCCTCTTGGCCGGTCTCTTGCTCCTCGGTGTTGTTGGCGGTTTTGCCTCCGTTGGCTATATCTACAAGGACCAAGTCAATTCCTTCTTGAACCACTTCTCCGTTTTCATTGAAGGTCTCTTTTATTTCTTGCTTTCTTTCCTTATGTATCTGTCTCTGTCTCACCACCACCCCCACCAACCAGGTTATGGTCCTGCTGGATATGCATTATTCGTTGCCGTTTATGCTGGATTGGAGGTATCATCCATGCATTATATTATATTATATGTCATTCCATTTTCTTTGTCCAAAATTAACCTCACTATCATACTATGACCATCTACTACATATTACCTTCAATTTCACATGCACATTTTCTTGCCCTCTCTACTCTGTAAATCAGAATAACTTTGCTTATTTAATCTTTTCCCAGATCCTTGCAATTCCTGCCATTCCTTTAACCATGTCAGCTGGACTTCTATTTGGATCTGTTATCGGCACTATCATAGTCTCTATCAGCGGAACAGTGAGTCAATTTGGATCATATAGTTTACTGCATTATCTACAAATATTTTTAATTCTATTCATATTTTTAAGGTTAATTAATGCATAGTATGTATGTTTTCAAAGTATAATTTACAGTCAACAATTTGGTGTGCAAGAGCAAACAATTACTTAGAAGTGAATTATTGGACTGTTTAACATCATATCGTATTTCAAATTATTAATGGGGTAAAGAAGTATACAATTTTTGCGTTGTGGTAATTAATTCTAGTGCTATGTATGTTTTTAATCTAATATTTTAAGGCATTGTAGGTGGCAGCCAGTGTTGCTTTTCTAATTGCAAGATATTTTGCTCGTGAGCGAATTGTAAAACTAGTGGAAGGAAATAAGAAGTTTCTTGCTATTGACAAAGCTATTGGAGAAAATGGGTTCAGGGTTGTGACCCTGCTTCGTTTGAGCCCTCTGCTGCCATTTTCTTTGGGGAATTATTTATATGGATTGACATCTGTTAAGTTTATTCCATATGTATTGGGAAGGTATGGTGCTTATTACTTGTCAATACCAATAATATACTGCTTTAGAATAATTTTTATTTTGGCTTAAATGCAATTTTTGTCTCCCTATTTTTCAAAATCAGCAATTTTGGTCCCCATATTTTAAAATAGAGACATTTAGTCCTCATATTTTTCAAAATTTGTCATTTTAGTCCCCCTATTTTAAAATATAGACATTTGTGGCCCAAATTTAGTGACGTGACACAAGATTATTTGTTTAATCTACGTCATAGTCAACATTAATCTCTGATCCGTCACGTTTTCAGTTTGACAGAAGGATCAAAATCTCGAATTTTACAAAAGTGGAGGACTAAATGTCTCTATTTTAAAATAAGGGACTAAAATTGTGAAATTTTTTTTTTAAAAAGGACTAAATGTGTCTATTTTAAAGTAGGGGGACCAAAGTTGCGGATTTGAAAAATAGGGGACCACAATTGCTTTTAAGCCTTTTATTTTTTAACCTTGATACTATTTCACTTTAGAAAAAATAATTTCTATTTAAGAAAAGCTTTGGGCTCTAGGGGCATTAGCTTGCCTATTTTATAAAGCACTTAAGTAGGTTTTTGGTTAAGCTTATGTATGTGACGTATGCCCTCATGTGATATCTTCTTATTGAACAAATCCTTTAATTAAATTGTTTACCCAAATGCAACCTTTATATGTTGTCTTGAGTTCTTGTATAAGCCATGCTAAATGGGTAAAAAAGAATATAAAAAAAACAAAATCATTTTATGCTTGATTGAGCTTATCTATTCTAATATAGAATGCCAAAAGTTAGATTTGGTGTTTGATCTCTACCATCATATGAATGTAGTAATTTTAGTCACCCCCCCCCCCCCCCCCCCTTTCCCTCCCTTTGATAAGTAGGTTGTTGTTATATGATTACAACAACATAGTCTTATCCTACTACTATGTGAGGTTGGCTACATGATGCCATTTGGTTCAATTAAAGATCAAAACCAAAACTGAAGCTTTAAAGATATTATTAGTTATGAAAACCCTCATCTACTTCATATCCTTTTCCGCTTCACAGGACTAAAAACTGTATGATTGTCTGTTTAGAATTATAATGATAATTGGCTGGTAATGGAATTAATTGTTTCTTTCTTTTCAGCATAAGGCACTAATGAAACCTATCTTTTGTATTCGTTCAGTAGTTCCAGAGTTCCTTTTGATAGTTTTACTTATGGACAAGTCATTGAACTGCTCTGGCAACAATAATGTAACCTCTTAAAAGCATAACTGGACTCTAAATTTTGACATGCAATATTGATAGCTATCTTGATTCTAGAGAAAATGGAATGGATCTTCAATGATTGTTAATGTGTTGTTTTTATGGACTGATGAAAATACTGAGAGCATTGAACATATGATCAGGTACATATCTAAAAATATCTTCCACAGCTTCATGAAAATACCCTTGCTTTGATCTTTGATTCATTAGAGTGTATGTTGTTATAAATTGCCATGATTAGTTGAAGTACAATATAGCTATACTGTGGTGAAATGCTACTAAATTGAAACTGGGCATATGTTTGTCGTGTATCTATTTGGAACTATCCCAGTATGATTATCTGGAACTGCATTTGAACAATTATACTTCTCGTGAATTTCTGTCTTAAAACTGATAATTGTTATGCAGTTGGTTGGGGATGCTTCCGGGAACATGGGCTTATGTCAGTGCTGGTGCTTTTGGAAGAGCAATAATTGTGAGTTTGTACTTGTTTTTCTCCCAGTTGTTTTTACTCGTGGTTATTCAATCATCATTGGATTTTTTTTTCCTTTCCATTAGATTCATGTTTATGTTTTATTCTTTTCATCCTTTTTTGTGTTTGTTTCATGGGAGGGGTATGAGATGATGAAAGAAATGGATGATGCTTAAAGACGTTTTGATGTACCGTTAGGCATTGTTTCTAATGAAAATATTACTGCAATTTTTATTGGCAGTTTCATGAAAGCTTACTACAAAGCCAGTTTTAGATACCTATGGCAGAAACAAAGGAAAACTGAGAAGGTTAGGGCAATGAGGAGAATGTAATTGGTATATTCATTTTATTTGGGAGATGAATATGATCAGTGTCAATCATGTTTGGTAAGATCAGATTGTTCTGGGCTCTAGTTTACAAAGAAACCATTGCTGTTGATATTAGTGGTTGCTGGTTGATACTTTATGTTAGATGACAGCCATGATTGGAAGAGGTATCTCTTAGGTGGTGTTTAGTATAAGGAACAAGGTTATCAAATCGAGATTTGAATTGTGAATCATTGACCTAATTTTTGAATCGTGAATCATAATTTGTATTGAATGTTGATACGCCTTGTATCAGTGGTGCCTGCAGAGAAAGGAAGATGGAAGAAGAATAGTGAAATATCTAATAGCAATGCTCCCCCAAAGTGTGAGAACGTCTCAACACTCTCTTTCTATTACTGATTACCAAAAGATACCCCCTCCTCAACAATACAGCATTCCCTTATAACAGAAAGCACTCAGACCCACATTAACAACCTTCCACTACCACTAACAGACTCATAATTCCGTGACTGCCCCTCTATCCTTCTAGAATACCTTACTTATCAGCTTTGGGCCTACAGTGATACACTTTGAAGGGCTTATCCCATTTCGAAGCCTGATTCCTAACAAAACCACCCCCTAACACATTAGCCTTGTCCTCAAGGCTAAATGAAGGAAATCTGGTACGAATAGAGGACTCTGATTCCCATGTAGCTTCCTCCACCGGCTGAGACTTCCAAAGGATCAGCCACTCTACGCAACTACCTTCATTTTTACCTTCACAAGTGGCCAGCACTGCTTCGGGAAAGGGGGAATCTGATTCTTCCATAGTCAGACCAGGGGGTAAAGCAGAAGCATTGGAATTAGCTATCATGGATTTCTTAAGCTGTGATACATGAAAAACTGTATGAACCTTTGCGGATTCTGGAAGCTTAAGCTTGTAGGCCACTTCTCCGACTCGTAATAAAATTTAAAACGGTATAAAATATGTTTATCTGCTGCCCTTTTAATGGATTGCTGGGCATGGTGCTGATGAGCTTTCAACTGACGGAGGGTCTTGTCTCTATCGAACAACACCAAGGCTACAGAGTCCACTGATGTCTCACTGAGCAGAAAACGAAGCAGCGATGGAGGAGCGCATCCATAGACGATCTCAAAGGGAGTCTTATCAGTAGCCGAGTGGAATGACGCATTGTACTAGTATTCGGCCCATGAAAGCCAGAGATGCCACATAGTTGGTTGTTCAGAAGCAAAATAATGCAAGTAGGTCTCCAAACACTTGTCAACCATCTTCGGTTGACCGTCGGTCTGAGGGTGATAAGTTGTGCTCATCCTCAGCGATGTTCCCTGTAGTCTAAACAATTCACCCCAGAATTTTCTCAAGAACAAAGGATCTTGATTGCTAATAATGGATTTGGGAAATCCATGCAATTTAGCTACTTTTTGGATAAGCACTTAAGCCACCGTACGAGCTGTGTAGAGGTGTTTCGGCGACAGAAAATGAGTGTATTTGGATAATCTATCCACAACCATGAGGATCATGTTGTACCCCTGAGAGCAAGGTAAATTGGAAATGAAATCCAATGATATATCCTCCCACACTACCTTTGGAATGAGAATGGGTTGCAGTAATCTAGCTGGAGACAGAGCCTGGTAGTTGTGTCATTGACAAATATCACAGTGGCGGATATAATCTATAATACTATTTTTCATCCCTTTCCAATAGAAATTCACTGTCAGACACTTATGTCTTAGTGAAACCCGAGTGGCCCCCAATAGCTGTAGAGTGAAATTCTGCTAGGAGTACAGGAATGAGAGCAGAAGTCTTGGGTAACATTAAACGCCCCTTGAAAAAGACCAGACCATCCCGTTGAACATATTGCGTCATTGACGTCGGATCACTTTGAATCCGGGAAGACAATTGGCTCAGCTTTGCATCCTGCTGAATCTCGTTGCGAAGGGTAGGAAAATCTACCAATGATGGGCTGATAGTATTGGCTCCCAACTCCCCTGAGTTCATCTGTCGCGAAAGAGCATCAGCGGCCTTATTCTCCAGCCCAGGCTTGTGCACTACTTCGAATTGGAACCCCATTAACTTCACCAACCAACATCGCTGATCAGTGGTTGTGAGCCTCTGTTGTAGCAAATGATGCAAGCTATTGTGGTCAGTAAAAACCTTAAAACTTTGACCTAAAAGGTAATGCCACCAGTGTTGCACCGAAAGGGCTAAAGCCATTATCTCCTTTTCGTAAACTGGTTTTGCTTGTGTCTTAGGGGCTAGGGCTTTACTGAATATGCAATGGGCTAACCGATTTTCCATCAGGATAACCCAAATTCCTCGGCCTGAGGAGTTGAATTCAATCACAAGCTTTTGCATAAAATCCGGTAATGCTAGAACTAGAAATGAGGCCAAACATTACTTGAGCAGGGAAAAAGCTCTCTCCTGCTCCTCATCCCAAAAGAAACCCTCTTTCTCTGTTAGCGTCATCAATGGTTGTGCCATTTTACCATAATCATAGATTAATCTTCTGTAGTACCTTGCAAGACCCAAAAATCTAGAGATTTCTTTGGTGGAGGTTGGAATGGGCCACTCCAAAACTATGTGAACCTTCTAAGGATCCATTTGGACTCCTGCTGCAGAGATGACATGGCCTAGGTAATTGATGGAAGTAAGGCCAAATGAGCACTTCTTTCGATTCGTCACAAAGGAGTGAAGGGCCAATAATGAAAGAACTTCATTCAGGTGTGATAAGTGTGTAGACCAATCTGGACTGTATACCAAAATATCCTCAAAGAAGACGAGCATAAACCAGCGAAGGAGAGGTCGGAAAACAACATTCATGGTTGATTGGAAGGTAGCTGGGGCGTTAACGAGACCAGAGGGCATCACCAAGTACTTGTAATGACCTTCATGAGTGCGGAAAGTTGTTTTGGGGATGTCTGATTCCCTCATATGAATTTGATGAAAGCCGGATTTTAAATCAAGCTTGGAAAAGACGCGAGAGCCATGGAGCTCATCAATGAGCTCATTGATGGTTGGGATAAGGTACTTATCCAAGATTGTGACCTTTTTGAGGGCCCTAAAGTCCACACACATCCTCCATGAGTCATCTTTCTTCTTCACCAAGATAGCAAGGCTCGAAAATGGGCTAATAAAGTGTTGAATAATACCCTCAGTTAGGAGCTCCTGAACATGACGCTCTATCTCGTCCTTTTAGGGGTATGCAAACCTATAAGGTCGCACGTTGACTGGGTTGGTGCTAGGAAGCAGAGTAATGGAATGGTCGTAATCGCATCGGGGAGGAAGGTCTTGTCAAGGAAGGAAAACTGACTCATGTGAAGACAACACATGCTGCAATTCTGGGGGCAGTTCAACGTCGGGGGGGGAGGTGTAGGGATAGAGTCCTCCAAAGCCGACCTCTGGAGCATTCCTTGGAGTGTAGGGGTTCGAGGGCGCTCGTGTAGATGGTATCCCTGCAACAAGACTGTTTGGTCGTGATCATCAAGACTAATGGTTTTCCTTCGCCAATCAATGGTAGTTCGTCCCATGGTTTAATGATACACCTTGTATCTGTGGTGACTGTAGGAAGATGGAAGAAGAATAGTGAAATATCCGAGAGCCATGCTCCCCCAAAGTGTGAGAATGTCTCAACACTCTTTTTCTATTACTGATTACCAAAAGATACCCCCTCCTCAACAATACAACATTCCCTTATAACAAAAAGCACTCACACCCACATTAACAAACTTCCATTACCACTAACAGACTTTGTAGTTCCCTGACTGCCCCTCTATCCTTCTAGAATACCTTGCTTATCAGCTTTGGGCCTATGGTGATACACTTTGAAGGGCTTATCCCCTTTAGAAGCCTGATTCCTAACAAATGAATAATTCAAAGACAATGAAAATTACTTCAAATATATCATATAGATGATATGTGAACTAGAAATAGTTAAAACAAGTCGACTAGAAGTCTTATAAACAAAAAAGTAATTTGTGAATTTGTGAAGCCTTTATTTAAGAAGAATGTATGCATTGAATGAGTGAGTGACAAATAAAGTAGTGGAATAATCAAATATGATGAGTTCAAAAGTGTTCCTTCAATTCCTTTTCATTTAGCAATGTAAACGTATATGACTTCTCAATTTTTTAATGATAGTTGGTGAAAGAAAAGTTAAAAAAAGAAGATAATAACAAATTGTTGAAAAAATAATGAAAAATTAGAACAAACCATTAATACTTTTTTTTAAAAATTTATTTACAATCTAAGCAAATGAAAATGAAATATGGAATAAGATGACTATGTGTGTCCAAAATGTGGGAAGGAGGGTGTTGGGAGAAAGCAAAGGAAACAAAGTTCTTACCAAGGAAACATGGTGGTGACATGAAGAGGTGCAAAAGGCAATTAAACAGAAGAAGAAATGCTTTAGATCTTTGCATAAGTGTCCCAATAAAGAAAACTTGCAAAAGTTTAGAGTAGCGAGAAAACAGTGCGGGAAGCTAAAGATAAGGTTTTTGACGATTTGTATAAAAATCTTGGGAGCAAAAATGGTGAAAAAGGTATATACAAACTTGCAAAAATGGGATAAGAGTAAATATGTCACCCAAGTTAGATGCATTAAGGATGAAAATCAAATACTTTTGGTAAGAGATGAAAATGTAAATGAAAGGTGACTAAACTACTTTAACAAACTTTTTAATAGGGATGACGATAAAAGTGAGGTGGTCTTGGAGGACGCATATGATAATTTGAATAGAAGATTTGTGCGCAGAATTAATACACATGAAGTTAAGGAGACTTTAAAGAGGATGAAGAATGATAAAGCTTTGGGATCCGATGGCGTCTTTATTGAAGTGTGGAGAGACCTGAGAGATGTGGTAATAAAATGGTTGACCAATCTTTTCAATAAGATTCTTCAAACAAATAAGATGTTTGATGCTTGAAGGAAAAATATGTTTGTGCCTATTTATAAAAACAAGGGAGATATCCTAAATTGTTCTAACTATATAGGCATTAAGCTCATGAGCCATACTATGAAGTTGTGAGAGAAAGTTATTGAACATCGCTTGAAGAAGGAGACCAATGTTTCTGGAAATTAATTTGGATTTATGCTAGGAAGATGTACCATGGAAACTATTTTCTTGATGCGACAATTAATGGAAAGGTATCGAGAAAAGAAGAAATATTTACATATGATTTTCATAAATCTTGAGAAAGCATACGATAAGGTCCCAAGAAAAATCCTATGGTGGACTCTTGAGAAGAAAAAAGTATCATTAAAGTATGTTAATGCAATCAAGGATATATATAATGTGACTATCACATGTGTGAAAGCTTCTAATGGAACATCAAGGGATTTTCCTATCACGGTAGGTGTACATCAATGTTCGGCTCTTAGTCTTTATCTCTTTGCCTTAGTGATGGATGAACTATCAAAAGATATTCAAGAGGAAGTTCTGTGGTGTATGCTTTTTGCAGATGATATTGTGCTTATTGATGAGACCAAAGACGATGTTAATAGAAAACTTAAATTGTGGAGAAACACTTTGGAGTTTAAAAGATTCACGATAAGTCAGAGCAAAACTGAATATATGAAGTGTGAGTTTTCGCTGGGAAGAGATGGTAATCAAAACCTTGTGCATCTACTTGGTCAAGAAGTACCAAGAAAGATGTTTTCAGATATTTGGGATCAATTTTGCAGAAAGGTGGAGTGATTGATGAGGATGTAAATCATAGAATCAGAGCAGGGTGGATGAAATGACAAAGTGCATCTGGATTTTTGTGTAACCTCAAAATTCCCCTTAAGCTAAAAGGAAAATTCTATAGAATAGCTGTAAAACCTGCAATGTTATATGGAGCTGAGTGTTGGCCAGCACATAAGCAACATGAACATAAAATAGGGGTAACATAAATGAGGATGTTAAGGTAGATGTATGGTTATACGAAGATGGATAAGATAATAAATGAAGATATTCGACAAAAGATAGCAGTAGTACCAATGAGTGAAAAAATGAGGGAGCATAGATTGAGGTGGTTTGGACACATAATGAGACGATCCCTGAATGCTCCTGTAAGAACAAGAGTTTGTTACCAAGAGCTCGTCACAAAGAGAGGTAGAGGTAGACTGAACCTTACTTGGGAAAAGGTAATTAAACTAGACTTAATGGAGTGAGATATAGATTGGCGGAAGATGCGTCTTAAGACGGAATAGAGAAAAACTATTAGCTTGGTGGAGGGTTAGACCTGTTATTATATCTATCTTCTAGTTGGTCCTTTTTTAGTTTTTTTCCTCTTCATTCCCCCCCCCCTCCCCCTTCTTTCATCTTTCTTTCCTTTATCTTAATTTTCTTTTCTTGTCTTATTTCCTTTTTCTTTTCTTTTTTCAATTTCTTCGTATCTATCATTGGGTTCATCTACTACTGGTCCCAATTAACTTGGATTAAAGGTGCTGTTGATGTTGATGTTATTTACAATTTAAGCCAATTCCCCAATTTAACTAATAACACTGTAAGTCTCCTAAAATGAGAATCCTAATATTCTAACAAGGTGGTTAAATTATATTGTTGTTTAAGTCATCTGCTTTGCTACATTATTTACTGTGTGGGATTACAACAGATTCTCCTATGACAATAGGATTACACAAATGTCAACTTTGAGCACCTACCTTTGTCTTGATGTACTTACTGAGATATCCAAGAGTTGGTGTCACAATGTATGCCTGTTGTAGTTGATTTGGTCCCAGTTGAAGAGTTGAGAGAGGAAATAAATGGATAGTTATGGAGACAAGCTATGGAAGCACATGACTTTTGATTAAGTAGGTGTCAAATAGAGCACATAGAATTCAGGTTAAGCACAAGGCACATCAAACCTAGCTTAGAGGTGAAAACTGGAGACTAGTCACACGGCACAAGTATATTGGGTCCACCGTACAGAACAACAAAGAAATAGAGAGAGATCTAAACCATTGGATTTAAGCAAGGTGGATACACTAATAGTAAGTAAATTCTAGTGTAGTACCGCTGGTATAGGCCAAGCCCAATCAGACTAATAATATTGTAAGACTCCTAAAACAATAAGAATCCTTATATTCTATAGATGTTTGTTCCTAAATATTCTGGTCCTGCTGTAGACTGATAGTAGACCTCTTATTAAAAATGTATGTTCAGCAAGAATACAAGGGGGTTGGAAAATAGTTAGGAAGTTTATAAGTTATAACCAACTAACAGAAATTGGTTATAGGTTGATAGCAAACAGAACAATATAAATAGAAAGAGATATGGAGAGAAGGGTGTGGAAGTAGTATGAGAGTGGAGAGTGTTTGAGGAGCACTTGAATCATTCTCAAAATTTTATTCTGTCCCTTCTGGCTACATTGACCAGAGTGGCAGTGGGTTTAAATAAAAATTACTTGACACTGATTAGTTTTTGTTTATATTATTCTTTGGTATAATGATGGGGAAGGAAGAGAGAAATAGTGGGGAGGGAAGAGAGAGAAACCTAGTAACACAACCATACTTATCAATCCCGGATAGCGGAGCGGAGCGGCCGGCCTCAAAACTGGGATAGCGGGATAGCGGATAGCGGGATGACCGCTATTCTAATGTTTTTTTATATATGTATTAAAATATTTATAATATAAATATATAAGCTGAAAAAGAGAAATATAACTAAAAATTCATGCACTAATTATCATTAACAATAAAAACTAGTCAAACAAACACAATGTCAATTAAAATTTGCCAAATGTAACTAAAGTTCTAGAAATTAAAATTCAAAATAGACAAACACAAACTTCTTAATTTGAATCATCATCCTCTTCCTCTTCAACATTGATGTCATTGTCTTCTTCATCACTCCCACTAGCACTAGAAATGTAATCTTTCTCCTCCTCATCTTCACTTGTATTATTTCCATGCTCTTCTTCCACTTGTATTTCCTTTCCCTTCCTAGAAGTAGCAGCTGCCCTCTTCTTTGTTGTTTGTCTAGTGTATTTCAAAGGTTCATTGGCCCCAGTTGCTTGAGCAACATCTCTCCAAGTCAACAACACATCATTAAAAACCAAATCAAATTCTGCATTTTCATCTTCACCCAAATCTCCCAATAGCCATTCGTTGCTATCATCAATGTCATCTAAAACAATAGGATCAATGACATCACGACTCTCATAACGATCTTGAAGAAGTTGGTTATATTTAATATAAACCAAGTCTTGAAGCTTTTGGTGCTCAAGTCTACTCCTCCTCTTTGAATGAATCTATTATATAATTTAAAAAGCTTAAATGTCAGTTTCAACTTTCAACTTTCAATGTTTCAAATCTAAATGAACATTAACTTACTTGCTCAAATATACTCCAATTACGCTTGCATCCCGACGAGCTACAAGTCAAACTTAGAATCTTAATAGCAAGATTTTGCAAATGTGGTGTATGTGCTCCATACATCTTCCACCATTCAGCTGTAATGCAATTCACATGCATTATTTACACAAATTATCAAATAATAATTTAAATTTTAAATTGATAAAAAAGTTAAATTGTCCACTTACCAGGAGCCATTGTATTCCTTTTCCTTATTGCTGCACTTATTCCAAATAGTCCTCCAGCCCTCTTATATATTGGCAGCTCATTATGAATCTTATCTACAAAATCTTCATTTTCACTAAGCCTATCAATGGATTTGTATAGGCCATCTAGCACTTCAGCATCATTGTCAATGTTTGGATTGCCATAAAAGAACTCGGGATTTAGATAATAACCCGCAGCATGCAAAGGGTGGTGCAATTGGCACTCCCATCTTCTATCAATAATTGCATAAATGTCCTTATACTTGTCTTGATTGCCATTGAAAGTCTTTTCAATTGCTTCTTTGGCCCTATCCATGGCCTCATAAATATAACCCATAACGGGTCTTTTTTCATTATCCACCAACCTCAAGACACGCACAATAGGCCCCATAGCCTTCAAACCGTAAACTACATCATTCCAAAATGATGGCATAAGCACAACAGTTGTTGCTTTCTTTCCCTTCGGATCTTTAGCCGTCTTGGACTTCAACCATTCATCCGAAGTGAACATCCTTCTAAGATTTGTTTTTTGCTTATGCAATCTTTGCAAAGTGAGGAAGGTTGTAGCAAATCTTGTAACTCCATGCCTCACCAACTCAGACTTGGTTGTGAACTTTCTCATGATGTTCAAAGCCAATGTATGGTTATAAATGTAACCAACACACTGATGCCTCTTTGTATAGCCTTTTTAACTTTAGATATCTTTCCAATATCTTCAAGCATCAAATCAAGACAATGGGCAGGGCATGGAGTCCAAAATAATTTTGGTCTAGTGGTTTGTAAAATTTTACCTAAAAAGACCAAAATCAATAAACTTGAATTAGTTACAAACTTACAATTAAAAGTCACAAATAGTAATACAATTACAAATAGTAATTCTTACCCGCCATAACATAGTTACTCCCGTTGTTCGTCACCACTTGAATGACATTCTTTTCTCCAATCTCCTCCACAAAGTTATTCAAAAGCTCATACACTTTCTCCCCGGTCTTCATATATTCACTAGCATCAACACTCTTCACAAACATTGTTCCCAATGAACAATTTACCAAGAAGTTAATTAGGGTCCTATTCTTTCTATCCATCCAACCATCCGACATAATTGAGCATCCATATTTCATCCTCTCCTCTTCATGATGCTTCAACAATTCTTTTGTAAAATCCATCTCCTTTTTAAGAAGTGGAACTCTCAATTCATGAAACGTTGAAGCCTTTAAATGAGGACCATAGTTTCCAACTGCCTCAAGCATCATTTTGAAACTTTTTGATCTAGCAACATTGAATGGAATTCCATTCCTATAAAAGAAACGAGCAATATATTGAACCGTTCTTGCTCTTGCTTCCTTTTGACAAGTGTCATTTATGCTCGTTTGCCGCTTTTCTTTTCCCAATTGGACAGATTTTTCAGGTTTTTTGAAAAAATGCAAATCTATAGGACCTTTAACATTTGTATTTCTCTTCTTGGTAGCAGCTGAAGTGACCTCCGTTGATGATGCTAGAGGTCTTTTTCCTCTTTGAAGCCTTGCAATCTCTTGCAGGTCGTCCTCTTCTTCTTCATTTTCTAATTCTTGCATCCCCTCCAATAATTCATTTTCAGCAATTTTCTGCTCATAGGCTGCCTTCATTTCTAATTTAACATCTTCCGATATTTTCCTACAAGCACCCACATCTCCTCTTATTCCGAGTTGATGCTTTTTCGCTCTAGTAATTCTCCCGGTAGATGTTTTCAAGCAAAAATCACATGTCACACTCTTCCTATTGTTCTTGTTCCGTAAGCTGTTCCACTTCCAAAAGATATCAATTCTATCACCTGTAGGCTTAAACATTGCACTTGAAGATCCCACTGATGGCATTGTATTATTAGTATTACTGGTCTTGTTATTTTCTTGCTGACTAGAGATTGGGGTTGGGGAAGCAGAGGCCATCACAATAAGAAAAGGGAAGGAAGTCCCTGGACTGGACAACAAAAAAGAAAAGAAACAGAGGTCACCAACGAGAAGAACAAAACAGATGTCACGGGTCACCAACGAGAAGAAGAAAACAGAACGGAAAGTGGAAAAGAAGGAGGAGAAGAAGAAAAGAGAGGAGAAGAAGACAGAACCTCGCCGGAGAAGAAAACAGTCGCCGGAGAAGGAAGAGCTGGTGGCTGGAGAAGGTGACGTCGGCGTCGGAGTGCACAGAGGAGGTCGCAGTCACAAATGGCGGAGTGAAGAAGGTCGGAGTGCACAGACCTTTAAATATGACGCGCGACTTAGCCCTAGACTCGATCGCAGCCGCTCCCTCCGCAATTGCGGCCGCTCCGCGAATCCGACGTCGCGCCCGCGACAGCCGCGATCTCTAACCGCACCGCGACACCACCTGTTGTCGTGTTGAAGGTCCGCTCCGCCGCTATCGCGGCCGCTCCACCCGCGATTGATAAGTATGAACACAACGTCACGAAGGGGTTAGGTACATACAGCATTTCGCGGCATTGATGACGGCACGCGGTAGGGTAGCCAAACCAAGTAACTGGAGGGACTACGCAGATGTGTCCTCCTTTTACTTCACCCGTTTTCCAGAGGACTTGGGGGAGAAGGACCTGTGGTTCATCTTCAAAAAATGGGGGGACGTTAGGGAAGTTTGCATAGCTAAAAACAGAAATAGAAACGGTAGAAGATACAGTTTTGTGCGCTTCAAAGGAGTAGAGAACATTCTGCAACTAGAGAGAGTTTTGGATAATTTGATTATTGGGGGTCTCAAATTACATGCGAACATTCGAAAATATGAAAGGGAGGGTCGAATCGCTGCGATGAAGGGCAAGGCAGTACTTTACGATGAAGGGGCACAAGGCGATAACGAAGGGAGGGATGCAGGAGGATCGCGATTTAATCATGTCCTTCCTAGGCGACCACTTCAGCGGGCTTCATATGCACAAATTGTTGCTAAACCCAGTCATGTGGGTAAGAAAAGGTGGCACCCGAAACGTGCATCTGAGTGAACAACCCGTCCTCGTCGATCCAGCTTGTCATCCCGACGGAAAGCAAAAAATGGCTCAACGAAGCATGGGTAGGAAGGCTAAGGAAACTAAACATGTTTGATAGGTTGGAAGAAGAAATGGCATGGGACGGAGGAGAGGATATCAAACCAAGGTATATTGGGGAAGATATGGTGCTTCTGATGGGTTTGAGTGACTCTAAAGCGGAGGAACTGTGTCAGAACGAAGAGGATTATGGCCTGTCCATGTTCCATACCCTGGAAAAATGGAAACCAACACTGAAGCCTGCCTTTCGTTTGGTTTGGGTGCTGTGTTGGGGCATCCCGCTGCATGCATGGGGATCGGCAACCATGGCCAAGCTAGTGGCGACTAGGTGGAAGTGGATGATGAAACTGATGATCTCCAGCGATAGAGCACGTGTGCTCATCAAGACACCATGGCCACCACTTATCAGACATAACATCGTGGCTACCATAAACGAGGTCGAGTTTCTGATCAACATTGTAGAGGAGTCAAGCGCATGTCCTGGCAGATGTCGGTGCTCCAAACGCTGTTATGTGGACTCTTCAGACGAAGTAACCTCTGTGGAAAGTTTAGAGGTTGGCAGCGTTACGTCAGAAGGCAAGCTGCGAGAGGCAGAACCAGCGGCGACCGAGCCACCGGAGATTGTTTTCGACAGAGAGCGTGGAGACCCAGGGGAAGACCGGTTTTTACACGCTGGTTTGGGTTGGCTACCAGTGGATAAATCGCTTGCCTCAGCCAACAGCAGTACAAGCAGGGAAGCAGCTTTAGACATGCTTGGTGACAAGCTATCACCTAACATCCATGTAAACCGTGCAGAACGGGTCAGTACCCATGATGGGGACCTTGGACCAGAGGAGAAAGACGAAAACGAAGCTGTAGAAGGAATGGGTAATGGGGATAAAAGTTTGGAGTCAGAAGCTGAAGGCACAAAAAGGGAAATGGTTGGGGAGTTGGTGACCCCACACTCGTGGATCTGTCTAGAAGGAGAGGGGATGGGATCACGTGAAGGGCCAGCAGTGAGAGAAGTGAATGATGTGGGCACGGGACCCACTATGGTCAGTAGGAATTCGTCAACAGAAATCACCACTACTCTTTTGGGCCAAAAGCTTAGTGGGCCTGAATGGCATGTTTATTCTAGAAGCAGGAAGGGGAAAAACAAAGTAGTTCTCGTTAAAACACATGACCAACATTTGGGCTTTAATAATAATAAAAAAGAAGAAACTGTATCTGAGAAGGGTAAGGAGGTTCTTAACACTCAACCCAGTCCAGCGACACCTATAAATAGGCTGGAGGGTAGTGGACTAAAAGAGGTTGCTGTTTGGGGGGCAGAAACAAAGGAATATGTTACATTAGGCTCAAGCTCTGGCTCGAGTTCCACCAATTCTAAACAACCTGTTGACTTTTGGGCATTGGCTCAGCAATTTGGAGTAACCAGTCACAACCAGGAGGAAGTGATTAACAAACTAATGGTTCTGGAAGAAAGTGAAAAGGGAGAGGCTAGGAGGTGGGGGAAAAATGATGTTGATTTATGAAGATTCTGTTCTACAACATCAGGGGGCTGGGGAGGGGTGTAAAATGGATTTCAATTAGAAAATTGGTGTGTAAAGAAAAAGTTGATCTGCTGTGTTTACAAGAGACAAAGAAAGAATCAATTGACAAGGTGATCTGTTAAGCTTTGTGGGGAGATTCAAGTGCAACTTGGGAATACCAGCCAGCAATTAATAAAGCGGGTGGACTATTATGTATTTGGAATGAGGAGTTTTTCAAAGTAGAGAAAAGGCTGACAGGCAGTGGCTTCATTTACCTGGAAGGATCTTGGGTGACTGAAAATAAGAAGGTCATCATAGTTAATGTATATTCACCTTGTGATGCAATTTTGAAAAAAGCTTTCTGGCAAGAAATCAAACCGCTGAGGAGGGAAAATGCGGGGGGTTTATGGTGCATTATTGGAGACTTTAATAATATTAGAAGACCTTCAGAGAGTGGGATCAGGTCACAGCAATCAGGATGGTGGAAATTTAAAAGATTTTAATGAATGGATTGAGGATTTAGAAGTGGAGGAAGCCCCTAGGATCGGGAGAAAATTCACATGGTATAGACCGAACAGGACAGTAAAAAGTAGATTAGACAGGGCCCTGGTATCTGCTGATTGGTTAACATCATGGTAGGGATGCTCTCAGATCACCTTGGACCGCAATTATTCAGAGCACTGCCCAATTTTGCTTTCATCCTCCCATGTTGATTGGGGCCCGAAGCCGTTTCGATTCCTTGACTGCTGGCTAGAGGATAAATCCCTTAGAAAGGTTATTTCAGAGTCGTGGAACTCATATTTGGGACCTGGTTGGGGTGGCTTTATTTTAAAAGAAAAGCTAAAGCTCCTTAAGCAGAATTTGAATGTCTAGAATAAAACTCATTTTGGTGACATCCAGCAGAAAATTAGAATCTCAGAACTGGAATTGAACAAGATTGAGTTAGAAGTGGAGAATAGACAAATGACTGAAGAGGAAATAAAAAGGAGGAAACAGTTACAGGAAGATCTTTGGGCTGCTACAAATTCAAACGCATCGTTGCTGAGACAAAAGGCAAGATCGAGATGGATTAGGGAGGGGGACTGTAACTCCCGCTTCTTTCACCTGACAGTTAATTGGAAGCGTCGGAAAAATATGGTGCAAGGAGTGCTTGTTGATGGGTGCTAGATAGAGGAGCCTGGCAGAGTTAAGGAGGAAGTAAAAAAGTTTTTCATGAGCAGATATCAAGAACTAGATCCAGACAGACCTAAGTTAGATGGGGTTCAGTTTAGAGCCCTTGAGCAGCAGCATAATATTGCTTTGTCAGCCCCATTTGAGGCTTCTGAAATCAAAGAAGTGGTTTGGAGTTGTGGCAGTGACAAGAGCCCTGGACCGGATGACTTCAATTTTAAATTATTTAAGGAATTTTGGGATATTTTAAAGCCTGACCTGCTCCGTTTCATGGATGAATTTTATGTTAATGGGATTTTCCCAAACGGGGGAAATGCCTCTTTCTTAGCCTTGATTCCTAAAGTACTTGACCCCCAAAGTCTACATGAATACCGACCTATTTCACTAATAGGTTGCATTTATAAGATAGTGGCTAAGGTGCTTGCTAACAGACTGAAGAGGGTGCTGCCTATCATCATTGATGACCGACAATCCGGTTTTATTGAGGGGCGACATTTACTACATAGTGTCGTGATTGCAAATGAGGTAGTTGAGGAGGCAAAGAGGAGTAATAAGAGCTGTTTGATTTTTAAGGTAGATTATGAAAAAGCCTATGATTCGGTTTGTTGGGACTTTCTTATGTACATGATGAAGAGGATGGGTTTCTGTTCTAAATGGATCTCATGGATCAATGGCTGCTTAACTTCAGCTTCTATCTCTATCCTGGTAAATGGAAGCCCAACGTCAGAATTTCAGCCCCAGAGAGGACTAAGACAAGGCGACCCACTTGCCCCTTTCTTGTTCAACATAGTAGCGGAAGGTCTAACGGGGTTGACGAGGGAAGCTCAAGCGAAGAATCTCTATGAGGGCTTTAAGGTGGGGAGGAATAATGTAGATATCAGCATTCTTCAATATGCTGATGACACTATTTTCTTTGGGACAGCATCCATGGAAAATGTTAGAGCTATAAAGGTGACGTTGAAGAGCTTTGAGCTGGTTTCGGGGCTGAAATTAAAATGTAATAAGTGCAGTTTTGGAGCGTTCGGGATGAATGATCAATGGGTATCTGCAGCTGCCAGTTCCCTAAACTGCGGGTGATGTCTGTACCTTTCTCTTACCTGGGTATCCCAATTGGGGTGAACCCGAGGCGTTGTGCGACATGGGAGCCAATAGTTAAAAAGTGTGAGAAGAAACTATCTACATGAAAGCAAAAACACCTATCTTTTGGGGGAAGGGTGACACTGATTAAAGCTGTACTTAACTCGATCCCTATATTTTTCTTTTCTTTTTTCAGGGTGCCGAAGCAAGTTGTTTCTAGACTGGAAAGATTGCAGAGGAGGTTCCTGTGGGGTGGAAGCTCTGAGCAGAAGAAAATTCCGTGGGTGAGCTGGGAATCCGTGTGCCTACCAAAGGAGAAGGGGGGTTTGGGCATTAAGAAATTGGAGTGTTTCAATCACGCTTTGCTGGGTAGATGGCAATGGAATTTATTCCATCATCCGGATGACCTGTGGGTACAGCTCTTGGAGTCTAAATATGGAGGGTGGAGGAACCTAGATGAGACAAGGAAAGTGTCTAGTGAATTTTTATAGTGGCGAGATCTTAGTCTATCTTTTAATTCTTCAGAGACAGGAGGATGGTTCCTTAGAGGACTTAGATGGAAGGTAGGATGTGGTGCCAAAGTACTGTTTTGGGAAGATGGATGGATGAAGGACGGGATACCTCTAAAGGAGAAATACCCTAGATTACATCATATTTCACTACAACAGCAGCACATCATTCAGCATATGGGTTTTTTGAGTCAGGATGGGTGGGAATGGCAATTTCAATGGAGAAGGGTATTCATGGAGGGTGAAATAGAACTGGTGATAAAATTTCTGGAGGAAGAACAGGGGCTGGCAGTTTTTGAGCTACAATCAGACTCATGGGTATGGGTGGGAGTTTCAAGTGGGATATATTCAGTGAAGAGCGCTTATAGTTTGCTTAACAGGGAGGAGGCTCTTCAAGAGTAGGATGACGCGTTCAAGACTCTGTGGAAGCTAAAAATTCCTTGCAAAGTATCATGTTTTGCCTGGAGATTAATGAAGGATAGACTGCCTACAAAGCAAAATCTTAGTAGAAGAAACATGGAGATAAATGATATCACATGTCCTTTTTGTAGCAGCTTCGAGGAAGATGCATCACACCTATTTTTTAGCTGCCCTAGAATTCTGCCTTTGTGGTGGGAATCAAGGGCCTGGGTAAACATTGTTGGGGTCTCTACTCGGTTGTCCCAAAAGAACATTTTAGACAATTTTCTTACTGTCATTTACGCGGGATCTGTTTACTTAGATGGCAAATCTGGTGGACTGCTTTGACATGGTGCATTTGGCACCATAGAAACCGGATTCTTTTCCATAACGAATCGTTTAATGGTCAGAAATTGTTGGAGGACGCCTTATTTTTTTGCTGGTCCTGGCTACGAAACCTGGAGTCAGGATTTGATATCCCTTTCCATCATTGGTCTAGCAACTTGAGAGATTGTTTTGTGTCTCAGGGGAGGGTTTAGTCCGGTTTTTTTTTTTGTTCTAGTGATCAGGCAGAACTCCGTTGCCTTTTTTCATGTCTCTCATGTTTCAAGCCATCTTAGTTCTGTTTTGTTTTTGCTAGTATGTACTTACAGCAGTACTTCTTGTACTGTGCTTGTTTCCTATCTCTTATATATATATATCTATTATTTTTGCTGATAAAAAAAAAAAAAGAAAGAATCCTTATATTCTAACAGGATGGTTAAAGATATGGTGTTGGTTGAATCATCTGCTTTGTTACATGGCTTACGGTATTAAGATGCAATAGTATGTTAGCCAGGGATTGCTTGCCTGCAGCATATGTACAAATCTTGTGTGTTAACTGTTAAACTAATATTGACATGACTTTTTTGCCCTTTTCTTTTGCAATTCATCAAATTAATGGTTTTATTTTAGTATTAATTGCGGATAGAGAGTAGATTGTTTCTTTAATGTATTACTGCTTCTACATTTCAGCAAGATGAATCTGAACTTAGTAATATATTTGGAGGAAACAGTCAGTTGCTAACACTGGGGCTGGGACTGTTGGCCACTGCATTAGCTGCTGCATATGTCACACGACTTGCAAAGGTATTCCTGTTATTCACATCAGAATGAATGAACATATATTTGTTTGCTTTTTTCCCCGTAATATTTAATATGGCATAGAAACAAACATGAAAGCTTTTCCTCTTATTGTCTCAGCGACAGTCAATACTTGGGACGAAGTTTAGATTTTGTTAGGTTAAGATGAAAAGGACTTTTGAGTATTGACCATTGGGAGCAATTAGTTGTTTAGATAATTTTTCTTTATCTTGGGGGGAAACAGGCATAACAATTTAAAATTCTATATGTGATTGATCACATACAATACTTCCTTCTTTTTTCTTTGCTTCTGTGATGGTTAATAATCAGTTATATAGGATGTCTTGAGGTTGGGTGATTATTGAACAAGTTTCGTGAACACAATTTGCTTTTGTGACTTGATTTTAGGCTGTTGGCTAGTGTATACCTTGTATTTGAATCTGAGTATGAGATCTAAATTCTACATGATTAAATTCTGTTGTTTGTTTTTAATCATCATTTTCTCTTTTCACCATTATCTTTTTTTTTCATTTCTTCAAGATGTCTGTATGTTCTAATAATTGCCATTCTTCAAATTCCTGATAACAATGGAATACTGCCCTTATAGTCCTGACGAACGTTCAAACCAGGGCAAGACCAACTTTCCTCTTTCAGCCAATCTTCACCTTCCCCCAACCCCTCTCTCCTGGAGTTTGTCATAATGAAAATTCATAAGTATGCAAATACCCACCATTCTATTTTTAGAAGTCACTGGCTCACTTGCTTTCAGATTAGTAACGACAAAACAATACTACTGTTGCAATTTACTTGTTTCTACCTTGGACAAGCTGTTGCATTACTTTCTCAATCATCATTAGTTAATGCCTGATCTGACTTGCTAATAAGCCTTTTTTAACGTTATAATGCAGGATGCTATAAAGGACATTGAATAGATTCGCTAGACAGTAGACACAACCCAGCATTTGGGAATGAAGTCAAATCCACATGAATAGATTGGGAAACGAATAAACCATCAATTCGGTCTTTTAAGTATTACTCTTTCTCTAAAGTCTTTAAAGTAATGAAATTATATAAGTACTCCCTAAGGTATTTTGAATATTCATCAATTAATCCCTACTTTGATATTTTTTACTAACGTCCAGGAACTAGTTTGAAGGATTGTTCAATACTTGAAAGACTATTTAGATGATTTTTAGTACTCTGAGGGATTACTTATATAATTTGTTTACTTTAAGGACGATTTAGAAGACAAAGTAATATTTGAAGGAGGAAATTAATGGTTTGTTCATTGGGAAACTGATATCTTCGTAAATAAACATCAATAATGATAGATGAAAGAGAACTAAGGAAACAGATAGACCCAGCATGTCCCTTGTAAATTACTGTATTCTTATTGAACTCAGGTAGGATCATTTTGTTTCTTTTGCAATGCCCCCTTCTTACATAGTTATTACATTGCACGTACAGTTTACTTGCGTCATTTATAAAATTATGACGCATTAATTTCTTAACGGACAGCTTGGGACAATTCACATTTTATTTAAAATTCTTCCTTAGTAATTAGTATCAAGTTCAATCAATGGTTTGGTGCGATCCATGTAACTGATACCGTCTTATAAGTAAGACTTGTGTTGTTTCTTTTTGTAATTACTCATCCGCGAATAAAGGGGCATTAACTTTCTACACCAGTCATTTTTCCAATACACCCAGCATGAACAGTGAAGTTCCAATTTTGCCCTTTACGTAATCCGTAAAGATTCTCCGTAAAGGTTCTTACGGATTCGTAATCCGTAA